>CP139505.1:215140747-215173358 GCA_021014915.2 Artemisia tridentata subsp. tridentata | reverse complement strand
AGATCCGCAGGGATGTCTCAGATATTTGATTGATATGCTGAGAAATATTGTTGGGAATTAAATCAACAGTTGGTATAGCAGTTGGTACAGTTTACTATAAGTTAGTACGGTTGAAGATACATCGACAGTTGGTACTGTTGATACAAAGAGTTAGTACTGCTTATTAGATTAAGATAGAAACCGTGTTTAGATAAATATGGAAAAGATGCAATATATATCTTATTGTGATAGAGTTATTCGATAGATAGTTTACTTGTAAAGGACTCCTTGATCTATAAAAGGAGATCCTGGGTTAAACGTCTTAGATACATCATTATCATAGCTTCACGTTTTCATTGTAATCAATATATTATTGAAGCAAATCGTTTAAGTGAATATTCTGTTACTTTTCTTAATATTACATTCATACAAATCACTAAACACTAATTCTTCTAAGTGCTTTATAGTAAATTCCCCGTGCTATCAAGTATATACTCAAAGTATACTCAACACAACCTTTGTGTTTAGATCCGGTAAAGTGTTATCAGAGCCATGTTTCTGATACTTTGAGTTTAGAAGATCCAGAAGTTCTTATAAGAAAAGATGGACAAGGAAACATCTCAAACCTCAATTTTTTCTAAACTTCCTATGCTGAAGCAGAATGAATACGACCTTTGGAGACTCAGAATCGAGCAATATTTCATGGTGCCGGACTATGCACTATGGGATACTATTATGAATGGTGATTCTGTTAGGAATCTTGGAAGAAGTCAATGCTGCTGGTAGTTATAGCTGGTTCCTGCTGGTAGTGTTCATTGTTGCTGCAGTTGGTTCCTGCTGGTAGCTTTCAATGCTACTGGTTATACGTATTTTTAGGATGTTTGTTATAGTTTATTTTAGGAAGAGATTAATGTTTATCTCTTTACTCGTTTTCTAGAATGTCGTATTAGGGTTTCAATGCCTATAAAAGAAACATACGGCATTAGGTTTTGTATCACTTTCAAATAGAACAAAGTTCAATAAAAGATCCATAGAGGATCATTGTGTTTTAGTTATTATCTTCTTTGTATACTTGGTGTTTAGTTTCCGCATAAGCACAAGTGTATTGCACAGAGATTCTCATCGTAGTTGGTTTGTGTTTACATAAGCTAGCTACAAGTTTGCCAAGCTCACAGATCTCGATCCTACAAGTGGTATCAGAGCCTGGTTAGGGTCTCTGTCGAAGAAGAAAGCCTTTTTCTAAACCAATCTCTCAAAACCTTCTTCAATGGGTGATGAAAATCCTGATGCAAACATTGTCAATGACAACAAATCCGATGAGAATGCTAAAGTTCAACAACAAATAATCACAACTGCTGTTACTAATAGTAATGCTAAATTTCCATATCTTAAGAAAGATGAGTATGAAATCTGGGCTATGAAGATGGAATACTGGATCTGTAACAGCGATCACAATCTGTGGAAGGTGATTCTCAATGGGAACAGCCAGAGGTAGGTTGGGAGAGATCAAAATGGGAACATTATGATTCTTCCACCTGTATCAGGAGAAGAACAACTTGCTATCCAAAGGGAGATCAAAGAAAGAAACCTCCTGCTTCAGGCTCTCCCAGATGACCACATGGGAGACTTTCATCATCTGGATGATGCTAGACAAATCTGGCTTGCTGTAAAAGCTCGATTTGGAGGGAATGAAGAATCCAAAAAGATGAGGAGGTCTATGCTCAAGCAGGAGTTCCAGGAGTTTAAGATCTCTGAGACTGAAGGGATCCACAGAGGTTATGAAAGATTTCACAAGATCTTGAGTCAGCTTAACCAGTTGCAGGCCAAGCCGGACAATGAAGACTGCAACACAAAGTTCTTAAGAGCTCTTCCTTCTTCCTAGTCTCAGGTCTCTATCACTCTAAAGGCCAGAGGTGGACTTGAATACATGACCTTTGATGATCTTTACAATAAGCTCAAGACTCTTGAGATAGATATCAAAGGGTATTCATCTCATTCATCACATACCCCAACTCATACAGCCTTTGTGAGTTCTGCAAGTTCTAATAAACTCACATATGCTGATACCCCAACTCAATCATCTTCATCAGTCTCCTATTCCCTTGATGCACCAAGACCACAGTCTAGGCCTAGCAATGTGATGGAGGAGCTTCTACATGCTTTTGTTGCTGAAGGTACACCACAGCAGCAAATTCTTTATGAAGATTTTGAACAAATTGACAGTCTGGACTTAGAAGAAATGGACATCAGATGGCAGATGGCTATGCTGTCAATAAAGGCTGACAGATTTGAGAAGATGGCAGGGAGAAAGATCAAGTTAGATCCAAAACAGGCAGCTAGGTTTGACAAGAGGAAAGTGAAGTGCTTCAACTGTTCTCAAATGGGCCATTTTGCTAGGGAATGCACTGAAAAGAAGCTTGATGACAAGGCCAGATACTCCACTTTCAAGATTCAAGAACTAGAATCAGAAGAACCTAAAGCTTTGGTGTCATATGATGGCTTGGTTGATTGGGAAAAGCATGGAAAGGCTAATGCAAAAAAGGGTACTGACCGAATGTATGGGATGGTTGCTGGATATGGTGATAAGACTCAAGTTGCTGGTGACTTTGGCTTGATGGGATACCCATCTCAGGTACAAGAGTGTGCTTTTGGTTGTCATACTTTATATGCTGAATTGAAAAAGGAATATGATTATGTAAATAGTCAGTATAATGATTATTTTATACAGGTTCAAGCTTATAAAAATTCTCTTAAAACACTAGAAAAACAAAAGGCTTGGCTTCAAACCACTCAATTAGCATATGAAGAAAAAGTTAGGGTTTTGCAGAGAGATTTAGAAAATACCACTAATGAACTAAAATACTCTGAGTCTCAAACTGCTAAGGTCATATTAGAAAATCAGGGTCTTCAGGATAAGCTTGATATTGAATTAAATAGGTTTAAGGGATGGACTGATTCTGCAAAAAATCTGCACAGACTAATTGATAGTTCAATGTCTATAAGAACTAAACGTTAAGAACTAAACGTGGCTTAGGGTATGGTGAACTTATAGGGCCTAATCAAGTTTATGATCCTAATGAATATAGTATCTTTGACCCAGAACCTGTAGACTACCAAATACCTGTGAAGTATGTAAAAGAAGGAGGGATGAATGCAGTCCCTCCACCCATTACTGGAACCTTTATGCCTTCACCTCCCCATGAAAACTTTGATGATTCACAGATGTACTATGGCATGAAGGCAAATGTTTTGTCCGATCTTGATTATGACTCTAATGAATTTGTCTCTTGTTCTTACAGTGACAAATCTTCAGAAATCAAGACTAATGACTATGCCACATGTGAGTCAAGTGACAAGTCTTCTTCCACCAAGTCTGAAGATCTTTCCTCAGAAGTTGCTAAGGATGAAGTTAATTTAAGGACAGTTGCTGTTGAAGATCTTTCTTTTAATTTTGGTTAAAAACAATAATGTTTCCAGTTTTGGTTGTGTTTCAAACAATGATGTTTCTTGTTTTAATTCTGTTGAGAATAATTCTGTTTCTGGTATGGATTTTAAGGTTTCTGGTTGTAATAAAAATTCTTTTAGGAATAAATCTTCTAGAAAGAAATCTTGTTTTGTGTGTAGAAGTTTTGATCATCTTATAAAAGACTGTGATTATTATGAGAAAAAGATGAATATGGGTGCTAGTCAAACTAGGCATGTGTGGAATAATGTCAATGATATACCTCCATATGTTCCTCAAGCAGCTAGAATGAAGTCTTGTAGATCTTCTTTCCCTGCTAGTAGATCAGTTAAAACAGGTGAATCTGTTGCTGCTGGGAAACCTGTTGCAGCTGGTAAGCCGGTTTCTACAGGTAAGTCTGTTTCTGCTGGTAAGCCAGTTCATGCTGATAAATCTGTTATAGCTGGTAAGCCAGTTTCTGCTGGTAAGCCTGTTGCTACTGGTGGTCCAAATTCTACTAGTTGGAGAGGAAATTCTGCTAGACAATTTTACAGACCTATAAGCACTTATTTCCAACATGATTATAGACCTGTTGACTCTATGCAAAAAAAGGGGGGGGGGGAAGGTGGAAACTACTGTTAAGTCCTCAGCAGGTTGTTCTTGGAAAATAAAAGACCACTATACCAAAATGGGGTCCAAGAACAATGATGGATCTCATCAATCTCCATGGTTTAATCATTTTTGATCCACTAGGCAGGCTCAAGTCAGTAATGGCTTGAGTCTCCTTTGTATCTAATGTTTTCATTTGTCTTTCTCTTTCTGTAGGGTTCTTTTCATAAGAATAAAGATGTTGGTATAGTTGATAGTGGCTGTTCCAGAAGCATGACTGGAAACTTAGAGAGGTTCCATGACTTTGTGCCCCTTAATGGTGGAATTGTGACTTTTGGAGGAGGAGATGGCAAGATTACTGGGAAAGGAACCATCAAGACATCCAAGCTGGACTTTGAAAATGTGTTCTATGTGAAGGAACTCCAGCACTTCAATTTGTTCTCTGTCTCTCAGATTTGTGACAAGAAGAATGGTGTCCTCTTCACTGAGACTGATTGTCTTGTGTTGTCCAAAGACTTCAAGTTACCTGATGAGAGTCAGGTGGTACTGAAAGTTCCAAGAACACACAACCTGTACAGTTTCAATCTTAATGATGTCCAGCCTGAGGGTTCTCTTACTTGCCTGGTGGCAAAAGCATCTCTGGATAAATCTACCAAATGGCACAGAAGGATGGCACATGTGAACTTCAAGACCATCAACAAATTGGCAAAGAATGGTTTGGTAGAAGGGCTTCCTTTCAAGACCTTTGCTAATGAACACAACTGTGTTGCATGTAGCAAAGGAAAGCAACACAGAGCATCATATAAGGCTATTTCAGCTGTGAGCACCATCTCTGAGCCTTTACAGCTTCTTCATATGGATCTGTTTGGTCCTACTTCTATCAGAAGTATTAACCAAAAGTACTACTGCCTGGTGATTACTGATGCATTTAGCAGGTTTTCATGGACTTTCTTTTTAGGCACTAAAGATGAAACCTATCCTATCATTAGGGACTTTGTTGCCTTAGTTGAAAATCAACTAAATAAAAGGATTAAGTCTATAAGGTGTGATAATGGTACAGAGTTTAAAAATGCTAATCTTATTGAACTCTGTGGGATTAAGGGAATTAAAAGGGATTATAGGAAACCTAGAACACCTCAACAAAATAGGGTAGCTGAAAGGAAAAATAGGACCCTTATAGAAGTAGCTAGATCAATGCTGGCTGATTCTAAGTTGCCTACCATGTTTTGGACTGAAGCAGTCTGCACTGCTTGCTATGTACTGAATAGGGTATCCATTACTAGTCCCCATAACAAAACACCTTATGAACTCTTGTCTGGGAATGTTCCTAACATTAGTTACCTTAAACCTTTTGGCTGCCATGTAACTATTCTGAACACTAGTGACCACTTAGGTAAATTTGAAGAAAAGGCAGACGAGGGATTCATTGTTGGTTATTCTGCTCATAGTAAGGCCTATAGGGTGTATAATTTGTCTGCTAAGAGGATAGAAGAGACACTTAATCTAAGATATTTTGAGGATAAGCCTAATGAACAGGGTAAAGGTCCTGAATGGTATTTTGACCTTGAGTATCTGACTGATTCTTTAGGTTATACTAGATTCAAACATAATCATTCTGTAGGTACACATGCTTCTCAATCTAACAATGCAGGTACTTTAGATGATGATTCAGACTCAGAAAGTGATGAACAACCCATTGTTGTTCCTTCTTTTCCCTCTAACCATTCTGCAGGTCATGATGCTAAAGCTACATCAGATTTGAGTGAAGGATATGTAGAGGAACTTGCAAGACTACAAAGGCAAGAGCATGGTGGTCAAGAAGCTGCTGAAGAATTTGGAACTGATTTCTCTCTAGAAACACTGGAGATTTTGAAAAATGCTGCAGCTAAAGTCCGCAGGAACCAGGATTCTGCTGGTGATGTTTCTGTTCCTGCTGATCCCATTGCTGCTAGTAGTGCATCTGTTGCTGCTGGTTCTTCTGATGATTCTGCTGGTGCTCCTTTAGTCACTCCATATGTTGACTTATTGGGTGTTGATGGCTCTCTTGCAAGATTTCCAAGTCCATCTGATCTTGGAAATTCATTATCATCTGGAGATAGGTTGAAAGATCCTTACCATCAATCAAGTACAGGCATCTTCACTTCATCCTCATATGATGATGAATTCAATCCATCTATCACTAATCAAGCCTCAACTATTGATGTCAATCCCAATGCTACAAAGAGAATCAACTTAGTTCATCCTTAGTCTTTGATTCTTGGTGATATCAATTCCCCTGTTCAGACAAGAAGCACAACAACCAAAATTTGGTGAAACTGCTTTTATCAGTTACATTCAAGATCAACTCAGGTGTAATCATACAGACCATCTTCATTCTCTCTATGCTTGTTTTCTCTCTCAAGTTGAACCAAGCAGTTTAGCTCAAGCCTTTGAAAATTCTGATTGGGTTGAGGCTATGCAAGAGGAAATGCAGCAGTTTCAGAATCAAAAGGTTTGGAAGTTGGTACCATTGCCTGAGGGAAAGTATGCCATTGGCACAAAATGGATTTTGAAGAATAAAAGGGATGCTAGGGGAATTGTGATTTGCAACAAAGCTCGTTTGGTTGCTCAAGGACATAGACAAGAAGAAGGAATTGACTATGATGAGGTGTTTGCACCTGTGGCAAGAGTTGAAGCTATTCGGTTGTTTTTGGCTTTTGCTTCATACATGGGGTTTGTGGTTTATCAGATGGATGTGAAGAGTGCATTTCTCTATGGCAGGATTGAAGAGGAGGTGTATGTCACTCAACCAAAGGGATTTGTGGATCCTCAGAATCCTGATTTGGTTTATAAGGTGGTCAAGGCATTATATGGACTTCATCAAGCACCAAGCGCTTGGTATGCTAGGTTGTCTGCTTTTCTGCTGAAACATGGTTACAGAAGAGGGGCAATTGACAAGACGTTATTCATCAGGAAGTCTTCCACAGATATCATCCTTGTTCAGGTTTATGTGGATGAAATTATTTTTGGTTCTACAAATGAAGCCTGATGTAGAGAGTTTGAGGTGCTTATGAAGAGTGAGTTTGAGATGAGTGCTATGGGAGAACTCACCTTTTTCTTGGGTTTACAGGTCAAGCAATTGCCTGATGGGATCTTTATCAGCCAAGAAAAGTATGTGCATGACATACTTAAGAAGTTTGATATGGAAGGTGTCAAGACTGCAACAACACCATTTGAAGCTCCAAAGCCTAAGTCCAATTCTGAACCTGATGTTGCTGTTAATGTACACTTCTACAGGTCCATGATTGGTTCTCTAATGTATTTGACAGCATCTAGACCTGACATCATGTTTGCAGTCAGTGCTTGTTCCAGACATCAAGTTACAGTCTTGACTTCCCACTTAAATGTAGTCAAGAAAATCTTCAAGTACTTAAAAGGGCAGCCTAAGTTGGGTCTTTGGTACCCAAGAGATTCTCCTTTTGTGCTGGAAGCTTATAGTGACAGTGATTATGCTGGTGCTAACTTTGATAGAAAGTCTACTACTGGGGGTTGTCAGTTTATGGGAAGAAGATTGATTTCTTAGCAGTGCAAGAAGCAGTCTATAGTTGCTACATCTTCTACTGAGGCAGAGTATGTTGCTGCTGCTAGCTGCTGTGGACAGGTACTTTGGTTACAAAATCAGTGATTAGATTACGGGTTCAACTTCATGAACACTAAAATTTTTATTGATAACCAAAGCACCATATGCATTGTTAAAAACCCTGTGTTCCATCAGAGAGCAAAACACATTGAGATTAGGCACCACTTTATTAGAGATGCTTATGAAAAGCATCTTATCCAAGTGCTTAAAATTGACACTGAGCAAAATGTGGCTGATCTGTTAACCAAAGCATTTGATGGCCCAAGATTTAACTATTTGGTGGTGCACATTGGTATGCTCAATCCTTAAGTGCTGAGATTGAGGGGAGGTTTAAGCCTAAGGGGAGGCTTAGTAAAAAAAAAAAAAAAAAAAAAAAAAAAAAAAAAAAAAAAAAAAACTTTGTATATTCTGTTCTAATTTGTGTGTTTTGGGAGCAACACCTTGCAGGTACAGTGTTGGTCTTTGCACCAACACATCAAATGGTATTCAAATTACCATGTCTAGCAGATAAGGAAAAGTTGGCTCACCATGAGGGTACGGCTCTGGTGTGATTCTCAAATCCGTTGGAAGCTGTGATAGTTTGCTCAAAACTATTAGGGTACTTCAACTCACCCATGTTGTTTCACAACTGAGAGTTGAAATGGTGCTCAATTCACCATGGATTTTACCCTTTTGGGTTTCCAAAGAATTGGCTAGCCCACATGTATATGGCTTGTGGTAAAGGCAGTTGGAAAACCATATTTGGTAATCAATTCACCAAGGTTTGCTATAACCAAGAATTGGCTAGTCCTGAGCAAACGGCTACAGGTAAAGACAAGTCAAATCCGTTTATAGTTGATGGTTTACTAAAAATCATATGGTTATCAATGTACCATGGTCTTACACACCAAAACATTGGCTACTCCAGTAGTGATGGCTATTGGTAAAGAGACATCAAATCCATTAATTTTTCAATGATTCACCTCTCACAGGAGTTAACACACCTGGAAGTGATGAGAATAGTATGAAACTTAAATGATTTGATGTACATATTGTCATAGTAGCAGTCAAGATCAAGTGGATGACATGGTGACCAGCTTATTATTTTGAAGAATGATTTCCTTTTGCTGCTGCACTAAAGAGGTTGCTGCTGCAAGATTATAGAAGTGGAAACTGGACTTTGAAGTTTGATGCTGCTGGTCATCACTGATTGCTGCTGCTCCAGAGCAATCCTCAAGTATGAGCCTTTAGGAGAAGTTAAAACTGGACTTTAACCTTTCCTAGGTCAAAATCCAGTTTAGGGGAGGATTGTTAGGAATCTTGGAAGATGTAGGATCGAGTACGTTGAGCTTGATTGAGCTTGGTTAAACGAGAACCTCTGTATGGTATACAAGTGTTTATGCGGAAACTAAACAACAAGTATAATAAAAAAGAAAAGACAATGATCCTCTATGGATCAAACTATGAACTAAGAATTATGTTATTGAATATTGTGTTCGTCAAAAGTACATTCAACTTATAGACGGGATGTTTCTTTTATAATGATAAGAAACCCTAACCCTAACCCGTCTTACAAGAAAACGTGTGAAGAGATAAACGAGATCTCTTCTAAAAATAAATCTAACAAACTTTCTAAACCTACGGATAACAAACAATAACTATCCGCAGCAATAAACACTATCGGCAGAAACAAAACAATACTATCGGCAGGAACCAACCGCAGCAGCAATGGATAACTATCGGCAGGAACCAGCTTCACTATCGGCAGCAATGAGAAATTCTTATTTCTCATAGATCCCAACAATCCTCCCAGCAATGAGAAATGCCTATTTCTCAGAGATCCTAACAATCCTCCCCTAATCTTGAGGTTGACTAGGTTAACCTGCAAGATTCCAATGTGATAAAGCTTTAACTTCTCAGGCTTGAGGATTGCGAATTCAGCAGCAGCAATAAGTAGTAACCAGCAGCAACATCAATAACCCGCAAGATTCCAACTTCTATAGCAGCAACTTCAATAGTTCAGCAGCAATAGAAAATCTTCTTCAAAACATGTAAACTGGTCACCATAACATGCACTTGAACTTGACTGCTACTTATGACAATATGTACATCAAATCACTTTAAGTTTCATACTATTCTCATCACATCCAGGTGTGTTAACTCCTGTGAGAGGTGAATCATTGAAAATTAATGGATTTGATGTCTCTTTACCAATAGCCATCACTACTGGAGTAGCCAATGTTTAGGTGTGTTAGACCATGGTACATTGATAACCATCTGATTTATTAGCAAATCAGAAACTATAAACGGATTTGACTTGTCTTTACCTGTAGCCATTTGCTCAGGACTAGCCAATTCTTAGGTTACAGCAAACCTTGGTGAATTGAATACCAAATATGGATACCAAATGTCTTTACCACAAACCATACTTTTGTGGACTAGCCAATTCTTTGGATCCCATAAAGGGTTACATCCATGGTGAATTGAGAACCATTTTCAACTCTCAGAACTGAATCATGGGTGAGTTGAAGTACCCAATAGCTTTAAGCAAGCTATTACAGCTATCAACGGATTTGATTATCACACCAGAGCCGTACCCTCATGGTGAGCCAACTCTTTCTTGTCTGCAAGACATGGTGAGTTGAAAACCATTTATTGTGTAGGTGTAAACACCAACACTGTACCTGCAAGGTGTTGCTCAAAACCAACTTATTAGCACACAAAATATACAATTTTTTTTTTTTTTTTTTTTTTTTTTTTTTTTTTTTTTTTTTTGTTGTAATCTAAGAAATAACAAAATGAAAATAAACAAAATGAAACATATAAAGAAAGAAAAGAAAAGATAATTTTTTTTTTTTTTTTTTTTTTTTTTTTTTTTTTTTTTTTTTTTAATAATAATAGCAGCAGAATCCGAAGCAACCAGCAGAAATGATAGTACCAGCATCAGCAGAAATGGTGTTATCAGCAGGAACGGTAACACTATCAGCAGGAACAATTCAAGCTTAGCAGCAGAATCAAAATACCAATACCAAGCCCACCATTCGAGCCCACCAAATAATAAAATAACCAAATTCAAATGCAGCAGCATCCCCATGTCGAATTAATGGATAATCAATGTGGAAATTAGCATCAGTAGATGACAAACCCATTAAATATGGCACATCATGACTCACAAAACACTTCAAATGCACATCATGACTCACAAAACACTTCAAATGCACATCATGACCACCGACCCTTAATTAATATTCAAATCATACACAGCAGTGGCAACCTATGAGACCAATCAATTCTTGCACCACTAGTCTGCTACTGACAACATTGACCGATCAGTATGCGACAAAACCGAGTAACCCATATCCTTCCACCATGCGACAAGTGACAAATAAATTCGAGCAGCCTCACATGTTCTCATAAAAAATTGCCCAATCGCATGTGACAAAAGCAAGGAACCCATGTGATGACAAACCATATACGACAAACAATCCACCACTTCATTTTGCCGCATAATGAATTTAATAACCAATCAATAGTAGCTTTGTCCCATAAGATAATAATCAACAGCAGAAACCATTGACCACCGAATATTTGAATTAGCCCCACAAAGATCAGTAATAGACCAATTCAATATTCAACAGCAGCAACCACTCACTTAATAATAGGAAGCAACAAATTCAACAGCTGCATTATTTTAGTTAGTGAAAACAAAACAAACTAAAAAAATGTTAGTTAGCACAAAATATACAACAATAAGCCTCCCCTCAATTCCAGCAAGATTTAGACCAAGTAGATTGATGAGATCCACCATTGTCCTTGGACCCCATTCTCATATAGTGACCATTGTGTCTCCAAGACCAACCTCCTGTGTACTGAACATTATTACCCCATCTTTGCCTCCCCCCCCCCACATACATTGGGTCATAGTAAACAAACCTATAATCATTTTGAAAGTAAGCACTTGTAGGTCTGTTAAATGGTCGAGCAACATTCCTTTTCCAACCAGCAGACTTGGTTTGACCAGCTGGAACTGGCTTACCAGTAGGAACATGTGCGGGTCTAAAAGGCTTACCAGCAGGAACAGGTGCTGGTCGTTTTGCATTACCAGCAGGAAATGCATTTGCTCTAGGGATAAATGGGGGTATACTCTCTACATTTTTCCATAAAGGTCTAGATTGCTCAGCACACATACCCGATTTATTCTCATAAAAATCACAATCCTTAATTAAATGAGAATAACTTCTACAAACAAAACAAGATTTCTTTTTAATCTTTTTGTTCTTTCCATGTCTTGTTTTATTACACACAAAAGTCTCACTACCATTACTTGAAGGAGAACTAATTTTAACAGTATTAAGAGAACTTTTGTCGAAAGAGGCTGTTTGATTAGAAATGGGTTTATCATCAGCTACTTTTGTGGAGAAGTCATGGGACTTGGGTGTGACAGACTTATCACTTGAATCACATGAGACATAGTCTGTGGACTTAGATTCATAGGACTTGTCACTTGTAGAACAAGAGACAAAGTCATCAGTTTTACACTCAGAATCAGATAAGTCTTTTGACTTTTTGCCATATGTCATGTGTGACTCATCTAAGTCAATGTCAAGGTCTGAGTGAATAGGGACAGGTTTAAACACTCCTCTTATGGGAGGAGGAACATCATTCATTCCTCCTTCTTTGACAAACTTAACAGGAATTTTATAGTCTACAGGTTCAGGGTTAAAAACACTATACTCATTAGGGTCATAAACTTGATCTGGCCCTATATAGTCTCCAAACCCTAAACCACGTTTGGTTCTGACAGACATAGAACTATCAATTAACTTGTTTAGGTTTTTAGATGTTTCTTTCCATTTATCAAACCTACCCAAGGTATTGTCTAGCTTAGTCTACAAATCCTGTTTTTCTAACACCATCTTAGCTTTTTGAGACTCAGAATATTTAAGCTCATTAGTGGTGTTTTTCAAGTCCCTCTCTAAAACCCTTATCTTTTCCTCATAGGCTAACTGATTATTTTGGTACCAAACTTTTTGTTTTTCTAATGTATTAACAGCATTTTTATATGCTTTGACTTCAACAAACAATTCATTATATTTAGGCTTCATTTCATCAAAATCTTTCTTAAGCAAAGCATATAAATCATGACAACCAAAATGACACTTTGGTACCTGAGATGGAAAACCCATCAAAGCAAAGTCTCCAGCCACTGATATCTTGAACTTCTGGACCTCCTGCTTGAGCATGGACTTCTTGAACTCATCATTCCCTAAAAATCTGGTTTTTACAGCACGCCAGATCTCCCTAGCATCATCCAGGTGTTTAAAATAACCCATGTGGTCTGCTGGGAGAGCCTGAAGCAAAAGAGTTCTTGCTTTGGTCTCCCTTTGCACAGCAACCTGCTCCTCAGCTGATACAGGTGGAAGTATGATTATTTTCCCCTCCTGATTTCTCACAATACTCTTCTTGTTGTTCCCATTAAGAATAACATTCCAGAGGTTATGATCTCTGTTGGAGATCCATTGTTCCATCTTCTTAGCCCATTTCTCATATTCATCAGTTCCGGATAAAGTCATTTTATTATGGTTTAAGAGAATGATTTGAAAAGGCTTCTTCGACACTAACAGCAAAACTACTCAGAGACCAGAATCAATCCCCACTGACTGATACTTGCAGAATATAATGATCAAGTCCCACAAAATTCATATCTTCAATCAATGAGAAAAACCCACTTGACCAATTAATACACGAACAGTATCCCACAATTTCGAATCAATATAGCACTTAAATTGAATAAAATAAATTGGGCTTCACCAATCCGATCAAATATCAGTCCCACGTGCAAACAAAATACTAACTCCCAAACAGACCAATAAATTCAATATGAAATGGACCAATTAAATCACTTGCGCTAGCGACAAATCGAATATGGATTTAATCTTTAACACTACAATTTAATTAGTACGAGGATACTAAATTATTCACAGACCAATTAATTCGTTTGAGACAAACGAATCCAGCAGCCCCACTTATTACGAGTATTAATTTCCGATCATAAACGACAAATCAATGTCATTAATTTGACCAATACGTAGTACATTAATATTCAATTGACCGAGCAGTAATCGACAAACAAATAACCTCCACACGTCAATTTCCAATCAACCCAATTAATTAAACTAACGATTCACCGATCAGTTCGAGAATCAAAACTTTAATAATTTAATCGATTACCTCAGTCGAAAATAAACCTTATCAAATCTGCTTCACACTTTTCTTCTTTATCAGAGATCCTAACCTGGCTCTGATACCACTTGTAGGATCGAGTACGTCGAGCTTGATTGAGCTTGGTTAAACGAGAACCTATGTATGGTATACAAGTGTTTATGCAGAAACTAAACAAAAAGTATAATAAAAAAGAAAAGACAATGATCCTCTATGGATCAAACTATGAACTAAGTATTATGTTATTGAATATTGTGTTCGTCAAAAGTACATTCAACTTATAGATGGGATGTTTCTTTTATAATGATAAGAAACCCTAACCCTAACCCGTCTTACAAGAAAACGTGTGAAGAGATAAACGAGATCTCTTCTAAAAATAAATCTAACAAACTTTCTAAACCTACGGATAACAAACAATAACTATCCGCAGCAATAAACACTATCGGCAGAAACAAAACAATACTATCGGCAGGAACCAACCACAGCAGCAATGGATAACTATCGGCAGGAACCAGCTTCACTATCGGCAGCAATGAGAAATTCTTATTTCTCATAGATCCCAACAGAAGAAGTCAATGCTGCTGGTAGTTATAGCTGGTTCCTGCTGGTAGTGTTCATTGCTGCTGCAGTTGGTTCCTGCTGGTAGCATTATCTTGTTCCTGCTGGTAGCTTTCAATGCTACTGGTCATACGTATTTTTAGCATGTTTGTTATAGTTTATTTTAGGAAGAGATTAATGTTTATCTCTTTACTCGTTTTCTAGAATGTCGTATTAGGGTTTCAATGCCTATAAAAGAAACATACGGCATTAGGTTTTGTATCACTTTCAAATAGAACAAAGTTCAATAAAAGATCCATGGAGGATCATTGTGTTTTAGTTATTATCTTCTTCGTATACTTGGTGTTTAGTTTCCGCATAAGCACAAGTGTATTGCACAGAGATTCTCAACGTAGTTGGTTTGTGTTTACATAAGCTAGCTACAAGTTTGCCAAGCTCACAGATCTCGATCCTACAGATTCCTTCAAACCAATTACCGTTGAAGAAACACAGACTGATGGCTCCAATACCTTGAAGCTCAATACTGAACCAGTCACTAATGAGGAGAAGGTTAAGAAGAAGAATGATCAGAAGGCTAGGAACCTGTTGCTTCTAGCCATTCCTAATGATCAAGTGCTGAATTTTAGCCATTACTCATCTGCTAAAACTCTCTTTGATGCTGTGGTTGAAAGATTTGGTGGCAATGAGGCTACCAAAAAGGCTCAAAGAACTCTACTCAAATGAAGTTATGAGAATTTTAGTGCATCTAGTGGTGAAACCTTGGATCATATCTTCAACAGACTTCAGAAGATCATCAGTCAACTTAATGTGTTGAAGATTGTGATTCCTCAGGAAGACCTTAACATGAAGTTTCTAAATAGTTTACCTGCTGAATGGAACACTTATGTTGTGGCCTGGAGTAATAAACTAGAGCTGGAAAGGATGACTTTGAATGAGCTCTACAACAATCTTAAGATTGTTGAGCAGAAGGTGAGAAAGGGTGGTAGTAGCAGTTCTAGTTCAGGGAATATGGATTTCTTATCTTCTTCAAGCAGTTCCAATACTGAAGATGTTGAAGCAGTTGATATTGATAGCCCTAATGTTAGTACTGCTAATGCAAAACCTAGGACTGCTGGTGTAACTGATGAGACCATATACGCATTCGTAGCAGAACAATCTGGTGGGTCTCAGATCTTCAATGAAGACCTTCTTCAGATTGCTGAAGATGATCTGGAAGATATGGACTGGAAGTGGCAGTTGGCTTTGATAAGCATCAGGGCAAAGAAGTATTATCAAAGAACTGAAAAAAAGATCACGTTCAATGGAAGAGATGTCGCTGGGTATGATAAGTCTAAGGTAGAGTGCTATGACTGTCATAAGTTGGGGCACTTTGCCAGGGAGTGTAGAAGTCCAAGACAATAAAGCAACAAGGGTCAAGGATTCAAGAGTCAGCAAGGAACAAGGAGATCAGTGCAAGTTGAAGAGCCTTCTTCCAAGGCTATGGTTGCTGTAGATGGAGCTGGATTTGATTGGAGCTTCATGGAGGAAGAAGATGAACCAGCTAATTTAGATTTGATGGCCTTCTCAGACTCTGAGGTACATATGGTTCAAAAATGTTCTAACTCTTGTCATGCTTTAAAAGATTATGAAACCATTAAGAAACAATATGATGATCTTAGAGTTGAGTTTAATCAAGTAAATTTTTGTCTGGCAAATCATAAAAGAGGACTAGCTGTTTTAGAAGAACAGATTGTGTTTTCTAGACAGAATGAGTCAAACTTTTCAGATGAGATGGTTGTCTTAAAAAGGGACTTGTAAATAAAAGATGATAAGATGAGTGGACTTGTATATGAACTAGAAAAGCTTAAAAAGGAAAAATATAATATCCAATTAAGTGTAGATACTCTTGAACACACATCAAAAAGTGTACAGAAAATAGTAGAGAGTCAAAATATTTAATAAAGCTAAGTCTGGTTTAGGTTATAAGTCAGTTGCACCCCCTCTTGGAGGAATGTTTGTCCCTCCAGGAATTGATTTGGCTTATACAGGTTTAGAAGAGTTTAAGGATAAAGAACTTCCTGCATATGGTGCTAAAATAAGTGAAAATCCTGTAAAATTTGTTAAGGCTGAGGACACTTATGTTAGTGCTAGTGATAAATCTCTTTCTGATGAAAAGATGTCCTCTGGTAGGGATTCAGATGCCCCAACCATTGAGGATTGGACATCTGATGATGAGAATGATGAGGTTAAGGTCAAATCTAATATTGATAAGGTAGATGTTAAACATGCTCCTAAAGTGGTTAAGAATGATAACATACAACCAGTTAGGAACAATGTTAGATATGCAGAGATGTATAGACCTAAGAACAGATCTCCAGTTTCTAAGAGTTATCAAAGAAACTGGAACCACTCAAAACCTAGAAAACCAGATCATCAATTTGTCATGGTAAATAAAGTGTGTTTTATTTGTGGAGGTTTTGACAATTTAGCTGCATACTGTGAGTCAAACCCATGGAAGAAACAAGTCTTTGGAAAGTCTAGGGTGTATAGGAACACTAATGATAGGATTAATCAACACAGTTCAAACAGAATGACCTATCAAAATCATAAGTCAACACCCAAAGCAGTTATGATGAAATCTGGTATTAAGCCAGTTGTAACTGCTAGACCAACCAAGATGACCAAATCAACTGTTTTAAGTGCAAAATCGTTTTTAAAGCACAATCAAACAGTTAATAGACCCTTTCATAAGAAAATAGCATCAACCAATTGGAAATGGGTACCTAAGGTTAAAAATAATAAGCTAGAAGTTGGTACTGCTAAGTCAACAGTTCCGACTGTTAGACCACCAGTTTCAACTGTTAAATCTATAAATGCTGTTAAGGGTAAATGGGGTCAATGCTGTCAAGGCCTCAGCACATTGGGTTAGAAAATCTGCTAAACCCATTGGTGCATCAATGACCAACAATAGATTATCTCATATTGATGCACAAGGCAGATCCAAGCCAGTAATGGTTTGGGTCCCTAAAAGGTACTAAAACCTTATTTTTGTGTGCAGGAACATCCCACAAATGATAAAAGAGATTGAGGATATTCAGACAGTGGATGTTCAAGGCACATGACTGGCAACATGGAGTACCTCTCAGACTTTATAGCTATGGATGGAGGACCAATTGTCTTTGGTGGTGGTGTTGGAGGAAGGATTACTGGTAAAGGTGTAATTAAGACTGGTAATCTTGATTTTGAAAATGTGTACTATGTACCAGAACTTAAGTACAATCTTTTTAGTGTATCGCAAATGTGTGATAACCAGCACAAAGTTTTATTCACTGACACTGATTGTCTTATTCTTTCTCCCGATTTCAAACTAAGAAATGAAAGTCAAGTGTTGCTTAAAATCCCTAGAAAGGATAACACATACAGTGTTGAGATGAATAAACTAGTTCCTAAGGTTGGACTTACTTGTCTAGTTGCAAAGGCCACATTGGAAGAATCAATGTTGTGGCACAGAAGCCTTGGTCATGTTACTTTTAAAACCATTAACAAAAATTGCTAAAAATGGATTGGTAAGAGGCTTACCAAACAAAACCTTTTTGAATGACCAAACCTGTGTTTCTTGCCTAAAAGGAAAGCAACACAGAGCTTCTTGTAAGCCAAAGACCCAAAACTCTATTTCTCAAGCTTTATATATGTTACATATGGACTTGTTTGGTCCTACCTCTATGAATAGCTTGAATTTGAAAAGATACTGTCTTGTTATCACTGATGATTATAGTAGGTTTTCTTGGGTGTTCTTTATGTGAACTAAGGATGAGACTAGTGAAATCCTTAAGTCCTTCATTGTTGAAGTAGAAAACCTAGTTGATAGGAAAGTTAAAATAATCAGGTGTGATAATGGAACCGAATTTAAGAATAGGGTGATGGATGAGTTTTGCAGAGAGAAAGGTATTAAAAGGGAGTTTATTGTAGCTAGAACCCCTCAGCAAAATGGAGTAGCAGAAAGGAAGAATAGAACTCTCATAGAAGCTGCTAGGACAATGCTATCTAACTCTAAGCTACCTACTTCATTCTGCGCTGAAGCAGTTGGGACTGCTTGTTATGTGTTGAATAGGGTTTTAGTTGTGCAACCTTACAATAAGACTGCCTATGAGCTTCTTAGAGGTAGAACCCCTTCTTTGAGTTTCATGAGACCTTTTGGTGGTCATGTTACAATTTTGAATACTAAGGACCAACTAGGAAAGTTTGAAGGAAAATCTGAGGAAGGTTTCATTGTTGGTTACTCTTTGCACAGTAAGGCGTTTAGGGTGTACAATAAAAGCACCAAGCATGTAGAAGAGAATCTGCATATAGAGTTTTTGGTAAACAAACCTAATGTTGCAGTTGTTGGTCCAGATTGGATCTTTGATATTGACATTCTTTCATATTCTATGAATTATGTGCCTGTTACAAGTACAAATACTAATGATCTTGCAGGTTCTGAAGATGATGAAGATTGTATTTACATGCCAATCTTGGAAGATAGTCCAGTGTATGATTCAACCTCAAAGGATACTAATGGAGGAAAGAATGATGATGGACTCAAGAGAAAGGAAACTGAAATTCCATCGAGCAGTACAAATGGAGTTGGTACTGCTCAGCCAAAGTTGATACTGCTGAGCAAAATGCAGATGCTGCTGGATCAAGTCAACCTAATAATGATCCACCAATTACAACTGCTCTCTCAGATGATGATTTTGATGTCTTTGGAGCTGGTCTGCAGAATTTGCCTATCACTTATGATATTCCTTCTACTCCCCATACTACAATCCACAATAATCATCCTCTCACAAATGTCATTGGTGATGTTCAATCTGGTGTAAAAACAAGAAAGCAGTCTCAAGGACCAGATGTCCATGGTTTTCTCAGCATTGTTTATGAAGAGAAGCACCATGAAGCTGAAGTTGAATGTATGTTTGAGTGCTTTCTATCCCAGGAAGAACCAAAAATGTGCTCAAGGCTTTGGAAGAATCCGGTTGGGTTGAGGCTATGCAAGAAGAATTGCTTCTATTCAAGATTCAGAAGGTATGGATTCTGGTTGATTTGCCTAAAAGGATGAGAGTGATTGGTACTAAGTGGGTTTTCAAGAACAAGAAGGATGAGAGAGGCATAATGTTGAAGAACAAGGCTAGACTTGTAGCTCAAGGGTATACACAGGAAGAAGGGATTGATTATGAAGAGGTCTATGCTCCAGTTGCAAGAATTGAAGCAATCAGATTTTTCTTGCTTATGCTTCCTTTATGGGATTTATGGTATACCAAATGGATGTGAAAAGTGCTTTTCTTTATGGTACTATTGATGAGGAGGTTTATGTTTCACAACCTCTAGAATTTATAGATCCTGACCACCCAAACAAGGTTTACAAGGTGGTGAAAGCCCTTTATGGCTTGCATCAAGCTCCAAGAGCTTGGTATGGAACACTAGCTACTTATCTGCTGCAGAATGGATTTCATAGGGGAAAGATTGATCAGACTCTCTTTATCAAGAAGGACAAAGGTGATATTCTGTTGGTCCAAGTCTATGTGGATGACATCATTTTTGGTTCTACAAAGAAAAAGATGTGTAGAGAGTTTGAGAAGCTAATGAAAGATCAATTTCAAATGAGTTCTATGGGAGAATTAACTTTCTTTTTAGGGCTCCAAGTAAAGCAGAAACCAAATGGTATTTTCATTAGCCAAGATAAGTATGTAGCAAAAATTCTGAGGAAATTCCAATTCTCAGATGCCAAAGTGGCTGGTACACCAGTTGATAAGGAGACATATTTATTACTCAAGTATCACAGTGGTGAAGATGCGGATGTGCACTTGTACAGATCCATGATTGGGTCTTTGATGTATCTTACATCATCTAGGCCTGATATTATGTTCTCAGTATGTGCTTGTGCAAGGTTCCAAGTCAATCCTAAGGTGTCTCATCTCACAGCAGTAAATAGGATTTTTAGGTACCTTAAAGGTCCAACCAAAGCTTGGTCTATGGTATCCTAAAGAGTCTGCATTTGATCTAGTAGCATTCTCTGATTCGGATTATGCTGGAGCAAGTATGGATAGGAAGTCAACTACTGGTGGTTGTCAATTCCTATGATGCAGATTAATCTCTTGGCAGTGCAAAAAGCAGACTATGGTGGCCACTTCTACAACAGAAGCTGAAAATGTGGCTGCTGCAAGTTGTTGTGCTCAGGTCTTATGGATTCAGAATCAATTGCTTGATTATGTGTATAACTTCTTGAACACAATTTTTTACATAGACAATAGCAGTACAATGTGTATTATTAAAAATCCAGTTCAACACTCAAAAACTAAACACATTGAAATTATACATCATTTTATTAGAGATTGTAATGAAAAAAAATTAGTACAAGTTGTCAAAATACATACTGATGACAACTATGCTGATTTATGAACAAAATGTTTTGATGTGGGAAGATTTCAATACTTGGTAACAGGTATTGGAATGCTCAACCCATAAAGAAATTCATGTCTAAGTGTTTTTGTACATAATGGATTTGGTACTGCTAGTTGTGTCTTTGTAAAATACTTTGAACAGTTTAAACTGTTTCCTATGCTTTTGGTACTGCTTATGCTTCATGTTAGTCAGTTGTGATAGTTTTCAAAACGAAAATCCTTTGTTTGTGATTTTCTTTGGTTTTGGACTAACATTTCAGGTTCAAAAAGCTATTGGTGTTAAAATATTTTGGACTATGCTTTGGACTATATGGTGGTTAGAATTTTCAAGTGTGAGATCTTGTCACACAACAAATGGTAATTGATTCACCATGTCTAATCCACATAAGAATCAACTAGTCCAGATCAAACGGTTTCTGGTAAAGACTAATCAAATCCGTTTATGGTTGACATTTTACCATAAACTGGTTGGTTATCAACTCACCAAATCTGATTGTGAAGAGTTGGCTAGTCCATAGCAAATGGATATTGGTAAAGACATATCTAATCCGTTGATAGCTGATAGTTTGCTAAATAATATGAGTGGACAAAAATGTTTTTCGGTCCACAAAGAGTTTTATTACTCTTTTCCAAAAATTTTGCTGAACAGTTCGTACTGAGGATTTAAACTTGGTTTATACTAAGTTTTTACTCTATGATTCACCTCTCTCAGACGGTAATACATCTGGAAGTGATGAAAGCAGCTTGCAATAACACATGAATTGATGGAATTTTTGTACAAATTGTCTTTTTGGAGGCTTTTCAGGTTTACATGATGGTCCGATTCTTTCAAACAGGGGAGGAAAATAAGAGGAAATATCCTAAAATATCAAGAGCAACCTGCTTGAAGATCAGATTTGATGATAATTATGGAACTCAGGGGAGGAATAATGATATTCAAGAAAATCAGTTGTTTGATTTATATTTTTCAAAAGCAAACATGTGAAGAAAAGACTGAAGTAATTCAGAATTGAAGATAAGTGTTTGAAAGAATCCCCCCATCGTCAAAATTTTTATTTAATTCAAGAAACCTAATGATTCACAAAGAAATCATAAGTTTAGGGGAGGATTGTTGGGAATTAAATCAACAGTTGGTATAGCAGTTGGTACGGTTTACTATAAGTTAGTACAGTTGAAGATACATCGACAGTTGGTACTGTTGATACAAAGAGTTAGTACTGCTTATTAGATTATGATAGAAACCGTGTTTAGATAAATATGGAAAAGATGTAATATATATCTTATTATGATAGAGTTATTCGATAGATAGTTTACTTGTAAAGGACTCATTGATCTATAAAAGGAGATCCTAGGTTAAACGTCTTAGATACATCATTATCATAGCTTCACGTTTTCATTGTAATCAATATATTATTGAAGCAAATCGTTTGAGTGAATATTGTGTTACTGTTCTTAATATTACATTCATACAAATCACCAAACACTAATTCTTCTAAGTGCTTGATAGTAAATTCCGCGTGCTATCAAGTATATACTCAAAGTATACTCAACACAACCTTTGTGTTTAGATCCGGTCAAATATGAATTACAGGATCAATGTAAGCCTGTTAATCATAATGATGCATTTACAAAATATTGAATTGTGGTAAATTGCTCATACTATGAATGTTGAGATGCTGTCCATAAAGATAAATCAACTTTGAAAGTTTGGTTTATCTTAATGTAGATGAGTTTCTTCAAGAGAAGAAAAACCCTAGTGGTTTAAATCTTTGTGTAGAAATCATATGGACAATTTTGTACATATATTTAATGTATGTTTTATGACAAAGTTATTAATCACACTTAAGTTATTAACTGTGATTGAATATTCTTTCTAGGCATATTAAATATATAAAGATTATAATTGTCATCCTTAGTTTCATTTATATGAAATTTGACAATAATATCAATAACTCTTTCTTGTGTGATTACTTTTGCGAGGACGATAAGTAATACAAAGGAGTTTTATGAATTCACATAATCTTTGGAAATGTACAAATTGCAAGAATCCATTAATGGATATATGCATGCATCTAAGAGATTATTCTTATGTTTAATTATTAAATCCAAGTTTTGATTTGATAATTAAAATAAGATAATTCCTAAGTATTCCTGAAAGCTAGTGGGAGTATTATGTTATTTTCTTAAATCATATATGTTGTATAACATGTAGGAAGTAACATTCCATACAAGATTAATGTTAAGTCTTAGTTTGGAATGAAACTTCACTTGAAAATTTAGGAAATAAAACGTACAACCTTGGAATATATGTTTATCGTTATAAACATGTGCGGTAAATAAATCTAATAGAACATGACATATCATAGTCTAAATGGATATACATCATGTTATTGTTGTATCATGCTTGAATGCAAGATGATTTGACAACATTTGATATCTAATTGAAATATATTAGATAACTTGTGTAATGAATATTCTAATGGAATATGTTTGGACTTAGAATAACGATCCTCGGCCTGGAACTGCTCCTAGATTCTAAGTATGAATAATATGGCAAATTGTTGCGTAATTGTTATAGCGGACAATAAATCTTGAAAGATTGGAAGGCATCAAACATTACACAATGGATATTAAGTTTACGGTATTTTAAAGAGCATGTTATTGTTTGTATACAATGATGCTGGTTTCAATGAGATGACACTCAATACTAGTCATGGTAGGATTTTATCCTTGTTAATGGCCATGTATACTAGTTGTGCTTACTAAGAGCATAGTTGCATTATACATTAAATAGTAAATTGCAAAAATGTCCGTGTGGTTTGGCCAAATTGCACGTTTGGTCCGTACTGTTCAATAAGTGCAAAAGACGTCGGGATTTGGCACTATTACATTCAGTTTTGGTCCCCCATGTTAACGCCGGTTAAGTGAGTTCTGCTAAGTGGCACTGTTTAATTCACTTTAGGTCCCCCATGTTACACGTTAGCCCCTTAAGGCAGAAATCGTTGCATCGCCCGTCCTTTGTTTGGATTTTTTTTTTGAATTAGAAATTTTTTTTTAAAATTCGAAAAAATTTATATAAATTCGAAAAAACTTAAAAAAATTCGAAAAAACTTATTAAAATTCGAAAAAAAATTTTAAAAATTCGAAAAAACATATAAAATTTTTATAAGTTTTTTGAATTCGAATTTTTTTTAAAAATTCGAAAAAATTATAAAATTTCGAAAATTTTATAAAAATTCAAAAATTTATAAAAATTCGAAAAAACTTATAAAATTGAAAAATTTATAAAAATTCGAAAAATTTATAAAAGTATAAAATATTTGTAAAAATTCAAAAAAAACCTATAGAAATTCGAAAAAGATTATAAAAGTTCGAAAAATATTAAAATTCGAAAAAATTTATAAAAATCCGAAAAAACTTATAAAATTTCGAAAAAACTTATAAAAATTTGAAAAACCTATAAAAATTCGAAAAATATAAAAAGTAACTAAACCCCTTCACATTAATTTGAAGTATTTATCGAATTATATACTTATAGATTCTTTTATATATATTAATTTCTTGCACTCCAAGTAGCATGTAAAGTAAGAACTAGAAAATTTATCCTAAAACGTTTACTCTATTAGAGATGGTGTAGCCATGCATTGAGTTGAGCTCTCTACAATATGCATAAAACAACAATAAACGTATATAGTGACATGATTACCAACAGCAAATTAGAAAAATCTTGAGGTTTTAAAAGAACTGTCTAGAGGATCACACGAAAGAACTCGTGGTAAATTTGGTGAAAGTGGTAGTTGGAGCTTGAGAAGACGTTCCTGAGTACTGCATTGTGTGTGGCAATTCAACATCACATGTAGGTGCACTAGTACAAAAATGGGATTTAGTCACACATGCTGTTTTTCGAATAGCCACACAGTCGCTTTTTTGTGTGACTAAATGTACAAGAATAAAATAAACAGCCACACTTGATCCGACTTGTGTGACCATTTCAGAATTACATCTGAGGCTACAGCCACACATTTGAATATTTTTGTGACTATACGTATCTGGTAAAAAAAAATTTTGATTTTTTAGTCACTTATAATTTGAGACGTGTGACGGATACAAATACGGTTGAAACATTAGTCACACTATATATATACATATGTGACAAATATATGTCACGCAATTGAAAAGTGTGACCAAAATCCATATATGGTCACACGGAGTAATTTTGTATGTGGCAAAATCATATACTCAAGTTTGTCACACGTTATTTAAGCGTGACTGCTAGTTTTTGTTGAAAATTTAACCACATATGAATTTGAAATGTGTGACAACTGAAAAGTAAGTTTGAAGCATAGTCACGATATGCATTTAAAAGTGACAAATATATGTCACACACTTGAACAGTGTGACCAAATGTCATATATGGTCACACTAAACCATAGGCATACGTGATTAAGTGTGACCATAATTCGATACAATTGGTCACGTAAGTTAATATGTGTGTCTAGAGTTAAGTGTGTGTTTGCCTGCCTATTCCTAATGTGTATGGTCACATTTAATTGTAGCACAATCATGTGACTAAAGGCTATACAATAGTCACACCATACCACAAATGTGCATCTAAATTATGTTTATGGCCACATTATAAGGGTATTATATGTGACCAATACATTCAAAATAGTCACACTGTGAAATATTCATGTGGCTAATATGGATCGCAAAAATGTGAACTATGTTATCATTAACCTTGATATTAGTCACATTGAGTGTTTGTGTGACTAAATTCAAGATGTTACATATGGTCACATGAAGTATTTATTTAGGTGTCTAAATCATAGAGTCATATTTTGAGTTCAGACTGTTAGTCAGGACTCCTTATTTAATTTGCCCCATTACAATGCTAAGATTTTATAGTCTATCTAGTTTAATGCAGTAGTATGTAAGTATGTTACTTGCTCCTAGGAACCAGATTACTTGACTTTCTAAAGTCAATTTTCAACTTTATAATGAAGTAACATGTTACTAACGTGCCTGCAAGTGCATATACATGATAAATGGAAACTACAAACACAATAAAGCTTGACTGCAAGTGGATATATAACAGTGAAAACCGCAAAAATTTTCATTGCCATTGAAAAGCTTGACTTTGTTTGAGTCAAAATCCATTACAACAGGCTAAATTACAGGAACAACTATTTAATGCTAAAACAACTATTCATCTGACAGTACCACCTTAACAATACTAGCAGTAACCTTGCACTTAGCCTTGAGCAGCAGTCATAACTTCAACCAGCAGCCTTACCCCTTACACTAGCAGCCTTACCCCTTTGCAGCATGACATGCTTCACTTGGATTTTCGTATAACAATACCTTTAACGTCGGTTCGATAGTAGTCACTTCGTGATTCCTTGCCCAAGTCATATTTATGTACACGTGGCAATATGTTTTCATTTTTCTCGTGAATGACTGTACTAAACTCCTCATCGACTTCGTCATATGTATCTTTGTAATTCTTGGTAGGTGTTTTAAAGACAATGGACAAATTTTTCTGTGCCTCGTCTTTCACATAAAACACTTGTGTTGCTTGTGACGCTAATATGAACGGATCATCATTGTGGCCGAAAGTATTCAGGTCTACCAACGTATAACCAAGAGTATTTTTTTGGCCCCATGAGTTTTGCGATTAACCCAATCACATTTGAAAAGAGGAATTTGCCTGAAACGGTAATCTAGTACCCATATCTCTTGTAAAACCCCATAATAACATGTTTTTTTTTGTGGTTTTTACTTGTTTATTGGATATGTGAACATCTATTACATCAACACAAACCCCACTGTTCTGGTAAACTATGCCATCATTACTTTTCGTACAAAATGTATACCCATTGATGTTATACGCCTCGTATTTCACTACGCTGGCGCGTGGTCCAAATGATATCCACCTCACAGTTTCTGATACACTATCATTGGATATCGCTAATTCTCTCTCAACCTGAATTTCATTACAAGTATATATTACATTTAAATTGCGGGAACAACAAACAAAAAATTAAAGAATAGGAGTGTTTGGAATAATGAAATGGTGTGCTAGTCGACCTCTATCTAATGTCATATACAGGAGGGACAATTATGATGATAGCAACAAACAAACAATTATAAACAACATACTAATTACCTCTTCGAGTAACCACTTAGCAAAAGATTTACTGTGCTTATTCTCTAGCAATGCCATTTTTTTACCCGGGTTTTTGCTTTTCAAAACTTCCTTGTGTCGCCTGAAACAAATAAATGTCTTTGATTATTATATTTGATAGAACATTTTAATTAACGAGATCGACATGTGTGAGTAATACTTACTCGATATACGGTTGAATTTCATCCGTATTTTGTATTACACACAAATGTGCTTTCTGTAAGTATTCTCTGGAAGCTTCACTTGGTTTGCCGGCCGACAATGGCTTTCCGTCCTCATCTTCATTGGTTACATGTTTATCAGCTGGGATACCAATAGTTTTCATGGTTTTATGATATTCTCTAAAAAACTCTATTGTTTCTTCCGCGATAGTCTCCTCGGCAATGCATCCCTCTGGTCTATTTCTGTTTTGCACATGTCCTTTAATAACCTTCATACATCTTTCGAAGGGATACATCCACCGAAAGCATATGGGACCACATAATTTTACCTCTCTAGTTAGGTGCACAGTCAAGTGTATCATAATATCAAAAAATGACGGAGGAAAGAACTTCTCGAGTAGGCACAGTGTAACAACAAGTTCTTCTTGCATCTTATCTAGTTCTTGCAAGCTGATTTCTTTCCTACATATAGATTTAAAGAAAAAGCAATACCTGATAATAGCATATCGAGTGGGCTTGTGCATGACTGAACGTATAGCAATGGGTAAAAACTCTTGTATTAGCATGTGATAGTCATGCGATTTAAGGCTAATAAGCTTCCTGTCATTATGGCTGACCAAACTAGATAAATTTGAACAATAGCCTTGTTGTACCCTGATGTTGCTTAACGTTTCATAAAAGATATGTTTTTCAGCATTCGTTAATGTGTAACCTGCTAGAGGTAGTGTTGTTTTGTCTGCTTCTTGCCTAGCAAACAACTCTTCTTTTATCCCCAACTCTTCCAGATCCAGTCGAGCATTCATTCCATCTTTTGTCTTTCCAGGAACATTCAGCAAAGTTCCGAGTAGACTCTCACCAACATTCTTTTCTACATGCATGAAGTCAATACAATGCGGAACAGAATGATGCCTCCAATACCTTAGCTTTCGATACCAAATGTTGAATTTCTTCCAATATGCTTCATTTGCTTGGCTTGAAGTACCCTCTTTTTCTGTTGTTTTCCTTTTCTGCCTTTTAGTCTTCCCACCTCTGCCTCTGGTATCTTCTTGGTTTTTCAAGGTTTTTCCTTTTCCCCACTTATTTTCAATATGTTGTACCTCGTTGTATATTTGTTCCCCGGTCAATGGATTTGGAGCATGATGTGGTTCTTCTTGTCCATTAAACGCCTTCCTTTGCGTTCTGAACGGATGGTTGTATGGTAGATATCGTCTATGTCCAGCATAACTTTGCTTGGATGAGGCGGAAAGTCTAACACAGTGTTTATCTTTCCCACATACTACACAACCTTTGAATCCACTGTATCGGCAGCCACATAATGTACCAAGTGCAGGGTAATCATTTATCATCCATAACACAATGGCACGCAGATTAAAGTTTTCTTTTTTAGAAGCATCGTATGTATCAACCCCTTCCTCGAATAAGGTAGTCAGATCATCAACCAACGGTTCTAAAAATACATCGATATCATTTCCCGGGTATCCCGATATCAATACCGAAAGCATGATAAACTTTCTTTTCATACACAACCATGAAGGAAGGTTGTATATGACAGATAAAACTGGCCATACACTGTGATGCCTATTTCCTGAGTTGACGTCAACCCCATCAGCCGATATTCCTAGCCGTAGATTTCTCGGATCTTCAGCAATTTTCTGGGAATTTTTCATCTATGGTACGCCATGCCTGTGAATCTGCGAGGTGACGTAAAACACCATCTGTTATCCTCCTTGTTGCGTGCCATGTTAGATCTTCTGAAATACTTTCTAACTTAAAGAGGCGTTGCAGTCTTGGTATAATTGGAAAGTACCACATTACCTTTTCCGGAATGTTTTCGTACACTTTATGTGTCTTACTATCCACCTTCCATCTTGATGTCCCACAAGTTGGACAAACAGTCAACTCCTTGTTAACCTTCCAGTAAAGAATGCAGTTGTTGCTACATACATGTATCTTTTTGTATCCTGATCCAATCATTCTCACTAGTTTTTTTGCCTCATAAGTTTTTTCAACCATTTCGTTACCAGCAGGTAGCATCTTTTTCAACAATCCTAGTAATTCAGTAAAGAACTTATCAGAAGCTCCATACTTACCCTTCAAGTTGAGTAGTTTAACTATTACGGACAACTTTGTGAAGTCAGGACATCCTTCGTAAAGTGGCTTCTCCGCGTCTAATAATAGTTGTTGAAACTTGGCAAGGTTAGCCTCATCAAAACATTCTTTTGTAGCATTAACCATGTTTACTGTTGCTGGGCCATCTGTTGGAATTTCTGGAACAAAATCCATGTCGAAATCCGTGTCGTCAACAAACTCCTCTGTTGTGGAATTTACATGTATTTGGGCAGTTGTTGCTTGCTCATCATTTTCTCCATGTTTATCCCATTTTGTGTAGCTTTGATTAATCCCGTTGCAGAATAAATGGAACTTCACATCCTCCACTTTATGCTCTATGCGGTTTAAACATGAGACACACGGACATGGCATCTTAAGCTGTTGTTTATTACTGTCGATGTTCCTCATCTTCTGCAAGTTGTGTTCTGCATACTGAATAAACGCTTGTACTCCAGCAATATATTGTTTCTTGGTCCTACTAGTTTTCATCCAAGACTTGTCCATGCTATTGTTGAGGTCAACTGGTAACGTATGTCTCCTACAAGTCACAAATTAAACCAATATAAGCATCAAATCATTTGTGCATAAGTAAACCAAGTATTTACCACTACTAGTATAAAAGGTACTACTGTTAGTGAAAGTTCATACTGCTAGTATAAATTTACTACAGCTAGTACAAGTCACAAATTAAACCAATATAAAATTGTTTGATACGTTGGGCCCAACTCTAATGTGGGATAAAATGTTTATTTTGAAAATGTTACAACTATACATTAGTAAAATCTAGTATTAATGGTTTTTGTTGCAAATTGCAAAATTAAAATAATACTCTGTATAGTATTAATGGTTTTTGTTGTTACTTGCAACTTGCAAGTAATTATGGGGAAGGCTAATCATCATTACAGACTATTCACATTGCTAGGCTCGATACATCTTCCTTCCTCTAGGTGTTTCTTGATTGTTGTTGTATATAAAGCAACATACCTCACTCATTATTTTCATCTCTTCTTAACAAACCAAAATAAAATTTAAAAATTACAAAAAATCTCAAAATTTTTTGTTATCAAAATCATATATGGAAACTAAACTAGTTATTTGTAATGAATTGGCAACAGTTTCAAACTCAAAGCTTGTGAAAGACATGATGCTAGTTTACTATGAGCGACAGGTTGAAGCTACTTCCAAGGAAGTTCATGATTTGAGGCACAAGGTTTCTGAGAAAAGAATGCTGATAAACAATAGGGATAAGATGATCAAGGAGTTAGAGCTTTTATATGGTTTTGATTCTGCTCTTGAAAGCATTGCTGATTTAAGGAGGATGCAAGAGGAGGACATGATGGCATCTGATAGGTTGCTTGTTGATATTGCCCAAAAGCATAAGCGTCTAGGTGATTTGGGCAACTTTATCACGAAGCTTGGATCAATGGACTACTGATGTGGTTGATATGCTAGTTGTCTATGTTTATGTCTTTTGTGTTTTGTGGTGTCATCGAATGGTAATGATAGATGTATGATATGATGTTAAATATTAATGGAGCTATGTTAATGTCAATATTATTTTCTAACTGCCTTTTGATTTGTAAGTTTTTTCTTACCACAATTTATATGTATAATTTAACTGATTAAGAAAAATGTGGGATTAGTACAAGTTACAATGTCAAGTGTTTAGTACTGCCTAGTTCCAAAAATGCATATACTGAAGAAAGTCAAAGTCAAACTTTGTTTATTACAGGAAGTTACCTGCACATACCAACCAAGCCTTTAATGGCATTTACTTATACATTGAACTATGTGATCCTCTTTACTTTAAATGGCCATTACATAAACACAACATTACACACAACATTACACCATCAAAAACCTGTCAAACACTAAACCTCATCCACAATGACTTCCAAGCCAAATGTTATTGAAATATCCTCTGATTCATCAGGACTAATGTCTCCTAAACCTGATTGGAATTTCCCCTACCCTCCTACAGGTAGCTTTCATAAGAGAATACCACCTAAGGGAAAGGTTGTTGACTCGAGCTCTGACGATTTTAGCTCCTTTAACAGTAGCTTTTTTAATGATAGCTTGGTTTCTAGCTATCATTCAACATCTGAAGATGAAGCTGTCTCAAAAAAAGCCACAATGTCAATCCCAGGAAAAAGGGAACAAGTTCTATGCCTACCAAATCAGGCAACTAGGGAAGAAATCCAAGCAAAGAAGAGAAAGGGAAAAGGCCCAATTGAACTCACTAAGGGTAAAGGGAAAAGGACAATTAGCTGAGCTTTACTAGTCTTGATGTTATGATGCTACTGTAATAAGTACTATGTTTTCTCCTTGTATGTAATCAACTATGCAATCAACAATGCATCTATGTATGCAGAATTTTGTTATGTAATAACAGTTGGTTTTTCAAGTTGAAGATGCTATTTTTCATTCATGTTAAACCCAAAATACAACTTTAAAAAACTATATATCCTACAAGTCACAAATTAAACCAATATAAGCATCAAATCATTTGTGAATAATTACAATGGACAATGGGTATTGACGTATTGTAGTGGGCAGAATTTGCTATCTTTATAATTGTAAAAAACAATTTCGAGAATAATATAATTTCACCATTGCATAAAAAAAATGATTTCCTAATTAAAAAAATTACCTAATTTAGATCTAAATGAACCTCCCTCCATTGTTGATGGCCGGACCGGCGAGTGGTGGATGGTGAGTGGTGGCTGTGATTGGTGAGAAATGTGCGAAATTTGAAATTTGCTGAAAAAAATATGGGGGGCTTTAATTTTGAAATTTGCTGAAAAAAAATATATGGGTGGCTTTTAAAAAAAATATATATGGGGGACTTTAATTTTTAAATTTGATGAAAAAAAATGGGGGCTTTTTAAATTTTTTGGGGAGGGAAATACCAAAAAGGAAGCCACAGGTATCGAACCTGTGACCTCCCCTTCACAACACCAACAACTCAACCATCTCCGCCCTTGGGTCTTTTTCGATAATAACTTCTTTTGTATTCGTCTTATAGACTATCTGTTTTATTAAAGAATATTGTTACCAAATCCAAATATCTTCTATACAGAGTCAACCCTGTTAGTACAACGTTAAACCTAGCAGCACTATATTTACACAAGCAGTAATAACATTATTTCCTTTTTGCTTGTCCGAAGATCTTTCTCAGTAACTCTCTTGCTATTACTGAGTCTTCATCAGTAACTGTGAGCTTAGCATCTAACATAACAAATAAGCTAGCTGCCCTTAATGGATAATCTTTTTCTATCAGCATGTAGACATCTACTCCATTCTTTGTAGATACATGGTGAACACCACATGTAT
>CP139505.1:215087515-215140724 GCA_021014915.2 Artemisia tridentata subsp. tridentata | reverse complement strand
TTGACATTAAAACTTTTTGTCAGTTTATTTAATGCGGCGCATCCCTGGTTAAGGATGCGACGCATCTTTTATTCTGATTCGTATTTATTCCAGGCTCGATACGGCGTATCTTCTTCCATAAGATATGGCGTATCGACTGACCTGATGATTTACAGTTTAATTTTTTAGGTTTTATTTTTACTAACTACTAATGTATTATGCAAGTTGTTGGGAATTCTGCTAAGTAAGATTCTGCTGAAGAATACTGCTGATGGATTCTGCTGAAGAGCCGGAATCTGCTGAAGAAGTGTTTCTGCGAAAGTAGAGATTCTGCGTATTATGTTTCTGCTGATATAGATATTCCGCGTATTTTGTTATTAGTTAGGATATGCACAAGCTTTATTAGGAAACTATTATGATTATCTTGTTTAGTTTTTAGAAGATACGTTTCTTGTGAAACGGTTTAGGGTTTCTAGTGAAACGGTTTAGGGTTCCTTATCTATAAAAGGAACACATTATTATGTATTACGTACGAGTTTAGAAAAACAAGTTTTTAGTATTAATCAAAGATCCATAGAGGATCAAACGTTCTTAGTTATCTGTGTTCTTACTTGTGTTTAATTTCCGCTTTAGAATACAAGTATTAGAGACTTTCTATTAGTGTGTTTGTGATTACATAAACATTACTAACAATCCACGAGCGCTTAAAGATCTATCAAGGTCTAAGGTTCTACAAGTGGTATCAGAGCCTCGGGAGAGTCTCTGTGATACTAAGAACATCTTTTCTTTTACACCCTCTCAATCAAAACAACCAAAACAATGCCTGGATCAGACGATGGATCAGAAGTTAACAACAACCATAACACCACATCTTCATCTTTGCAACAACTCACTCTCACCAACAGCAATGCAAAGTTCCCATACCTCAAGAAGGAAGAGTATGAATTGTGGGCTATGAAGATGCAGAACTGGATCACTAATGTTGATTGGAATCTTTGGGAAATTGTCAAAAAGGGAAATACTTTGAAGAAGCACATCAAAGATGTTGATGGTATAGTTACCATTGTTGGTCCTCAAACTGCTGAAGAGATTCTTACTGTACAGAGAGAGAATAAAGTTAGAACTATTCTCCTTCAGGCTATTCCAGATTATCACATTGGTGATTTTCACTACATGGAGGATGCAAAGGTCATTTGGATGGCCATCAAGGCTAGGTTTGGTGGGAACGATGAGTCAAAGAGGATGAGGAAATCAATGTTGAAACAGCAGTTTCAAGAATTCCAAATCTCTGAGGAAGAAGGTATTCACAAGGGGTATGACAGGTTTCATAAGATTTTGAGTCAATTGAATCAGCTGAAGGCCAGGCCAGACAATGAGGATTGCAATGCAAAATTCTTGCGATCTTTACCTCCAACTTGGCTGCATGTGAGCATTGCACTCAAAGCTAAAGGTGGACTGGATATGCTCTCTTTTGATGATCTCTACAACAAGCTTAAAACTCTTGAGCCCAATGTTAGAAGTCCCATTCGTTCATCCACTCCCAGTTACTCAGCTTTTGTTAGCACCACCTCCAATAAGATGAATCAAGCTTCAAGCCCAAGCTCCTCAGCATCATCTTCCTACACCAACACCAGACCAAATTCACAACCACAGTCTAGTGGTGTATTGAAAGATGTACTTCACTTTTTTGTTGCTGATTATGATCATCATCAGCAACTTGCTTTTGAGGATTTTGATCAGGTGGATCCTCTGGATATGGAAGAGATGAACTTGAAGTGGCAGGTGGCCATGCTCACAATGAACATCAAAAGGTTTGAAAACAAGTCAGGGAGAAAGTTTGGTTTCAAGGGAAGAGACCCAGCTAGATTTGACAGGAGGAAGGTCAAATGATATACATGTGGTCAGATGGGTCACTTCTCAAGAGAGTGCAAGGACAGGAAGACTGGTGATGAGGTTAGGTATTCTACCTATCAGCAGAATCAGGTGAAAGATGGAACTGCCAAAGCTTTGGTCACTCTGGATGATCATGTAAACTGGAAGGCACATGAGCCTGATAATGATGAAGCTTCTGGTCCTGAGTTGAGTGGATTGTTGGCCAGCTATTCTACAGAGGATCAGCATGATCAAGTTTCCTTTATGGGCATCTCTCAGGTACATAATTTTGTTTTTGGTTGTAGTGAAAGATATAATGAACTTAAGGAGGCTTATGATGAATTGAAACCTAAATATAATAAATGTTATGTAGAAGTTGAGTCCTACAAACAGGCTTTAAAAACTCTAGAAAAACAAAAGGTTTGGTTTCAAAAGAATCAGCTTGCTTATGATGAAAAGATAAGGGTGTTAGAAAGTGATTTGAAATGTACTAGAATTGATTTAAAACGTACTGAGAAAGAAAAAGCTAATGTAGAATCTGAAAACCAAGTACTGAAAGAGAAATTAGAGAAGGAAATAGCTAATCATAACATTTGGTTAATGTCAGGTGATAAGTTATCTAACTGTCTCTATAATAGTCAACCTGTAAACTCTAGTATAGGTTTAGGTTTTAAAAAATATGTTGGTTTAGAAGCTAGGAATGATCTGGGTAAATCTACACCAGCAGGCTTAGCAAATTTTGTTAAAGAAGGAAAATTACATGCTGTACCTGGACCTATTAGAGGAGAACACATGCCCTCAAACACCACCACCACAGACTTTGATGGATCACACCATCTGTATGGCAAAAAGTCAAGTGACTTGCCAGACCCTGATTCTAATTCTACTGACTTTGTCTCTTGTTCTGAGAGTGACAAGTCCACTGACCAATGGTCTACTACCTATACCAGTTGTGATTCAAGTGAAAAGTCAGACCTTACCAAGACCTCACCCAAGCCTACACCCAAGACTCCCTACAAGTCTGTTAGAATTGCTGCTGAGGAATCAAAGTCCAAGACAGTTTCTTCTGAAGACTTGTCTTTTAATTCTTTGCAAAACAATGTTTTTAATTCTGTAAAAAACAATCCTGTTAATGTTAGTGGTTTGAATAATCTTGCATGTAATGGAACATCTTTCACTTTTAATAAATCTTCTAAAAAGAAGAAATGCTTTGTGTGTGGAAGTAAATTTCATTTGATTAAGGATTGTAATTTTCATGAGCAAAGATTGGGTGTATGTGGTGGTCAAAATAAACCTAGACCAATGTGGAATAATGTTAAGGATATACCACCATATGTTCCACAAGCAACTCAAAAGACCAACAATTCTGCTGATAGACCTTCTCCATCTTCTTGGAGAAGATGTGTTGCTAAACCATATGTGAGACCAACTAGTTCATATTTTCAGAATGGTTATTGGCCTGGATTTATTGACCCAATGTATGTGGGTAGGGGATATTGGGATACTGCTGTTAAGCCCTTAGCAGGTTGTTTTTGGACTAAAAAGGGACCTAATTTTCAAAGCAGGTCCAAGAACAATGGTGGATCTTATACATCTACATGGCCTAACTCCTATGATCCACAAGGCAGGCTCAAGTCATTAATGACTTGAGTCTCCAAAATGTACTAATAATTTGTATAATTTTGTTGTATTTGTAGGATCATCCTTTGAAAAGTAAAGAAGTAGGCATAGTAGATAGTGGTTGTTCTAGGAGTATGTCAGGAAACAGAGACATGATGCATGATTTTGTACCCATTGAAGGAGGAGGCAATGTGAATTTTGGTGGAGGAGATGGTAGAATCACTAGGAAAGGAACCATCAGAACACCTAATTTGGACTTTGAGAATGTGTATTATGTGAAGGAACTGCAACATTTCAACTTATTCTCAGTATCACAAATTTGTGACACCAAGAACAAAGTATTCTTCTCTGAGGATGAATGTCTTGTGCTCTCTAAAGACTTCAAACTTCCAGAAGATACAACAATTCTGCTGAGAGTTCCCAGAAGTTACAATTTATACACAATTCAATTTGAATAATGATCAACCTGAAGGTGACCTAACATGTTTGGTGGCTAAAGCATCCCTGGATGAGTCTACAAAATGGCATAGAAGGATGGCTCATGTGAATTTCAAGACCATTAACAAGCTTTCTAAACTTGGTCTAGTTCATGGACTTCCTTCCAAAGTCTTCACCAATGAGCACAATTGTGTTGCCTGCAACAAAGGAAAGCAACACAGAGCCTCATACAAAGCCATTACTGCTATGAGAACTATCTCAGAACCTCTTCAGTTGCTGCATATGGATCTCTTTGGTCCAACTCAAATCAGAAGTATTGATCACAAGTACTTCTGCCTGGTAATCACTGATGACTATAGCAGGTTTTGGTGGGTATTCTTTTTGAAAACTAAAGATGAAACATCTCCAATTTTAAAAGAATTCATTACCCTTGTTGAAAACCAGCTAAACAAAAAGGTTAAAGGTATTAGGTGTGATAATGGGACAGAGTTCAAAAATGTTGTTTTAATAGACCTCTGTCAGTCTAAAGGGATAAAAAGGGACTATAGCAATCCAAGAACCCCACAGCAAAATGGGGTTGCTGAAAGAAAGAATAGGACCTTAATAGAGGCAGCAAGATCCATGCTTGCAGACTCTAAATTACCCACTATGTTCTGGACTGAAGCAGTAAGCACTACTTGTTATGTTTTGAACAGGGTATCCATCACTAGACCTCATTTCAAGACACCTTATGAACATCTCACTGGGAAAGTTCCTGATATTCATTATCTCAAACCTTTTGGATGTCAAGTGACCATTTTGAACACTAGTGATCCACTGGGAAAGTTTGATGAGAAAGCTGATGAGGGGTATATTGTGGGTTATTCAGCACATAGTAAGGCTTATAGGGTATATAATTTAAATGCTAAAAAGATTGAGGAGACCCTTAACCTGAGATACCTAGAAGACAAGCCTAATGTTCAGGGTCAAGGTCATGCTTGGTATTTTGACCTGGATTACTTAACTGATTACTTGGGCTATACTAGATATGTTGCTAACCGATCTGCAGGTTCTCAAGAGTCTCCCACTAACAATGCAGGTACCCTGGATGATGACTCAGATAGTGAGTCTGAGCATGATGAACAAACAATTGTTGTACCTTCTTTTCCTCCTAACCATTTTGCAGGAGATAGCTCTAAAGATATCTCTGATGAGATTGAAGATGAGTCACACTATGCAGAGGACCTTGCTAGACTCAAGAAGCAGGAGCATGCAGCCAATCAAGAAGCTGAAAGACTTGGTGTGGAGTCAGCACAACCAGTCAGTGGAAACCAGGATTCTGCTGACAGTTCTCCTGTTTCCCCTGACATCACCAAATCTGCTAACAGTTCTCCTGAAGGTTCTCCCATTTCTCCTAGTGTGTCCACAGACTTTGAAGAGCCATATACACGTTTTCCAAGTTAGTCCTTCTGGTCTTGGGAATCACCAACCCAAAGCTGGAATCTTCAACTCAGCCTCCTATGACAGTGATTTTGGACCCAATGTGAACAATCTTGACACCACAATTGATGTCAACCCCAATGCTACCAAAAGGATCAACATTGCTCATCCCCAATCCAATATTCTTGGTGATCCTCAAGCACCTGTTAAAACTAGAAGTGCTGTGAACAGTTCTAAGTATGGTCAAGTGGCTTTTCTTTCCTATGTCTCAAATCAGCAAAGGGACAATCACACAGACTTTAAGCATTGTCTGTTTGCTTGTTTTCTTTCTCAAGTGGAACCAACCAGTGTTACTCAAGCTCTTGAAGACTCAAGCTGGATTGAAGCAATGCAGGATGAGATGCAACAATTCAAGAATCAGAAGGTTTGGTGTAACACCTAAAAATCCAAAAACATGTAAAATGACCAAATTGCCCCTACAAGTTTAAAAATTTATTTAAAAGCTTATAAAGTACCGAATCAATCCCAAACTTCTGGAAATGAACAAGATATGATACCAAATAATTTTGACAACTCCATTTAATATTTTTACAAGTTACAAAATTACCAAAATGCCCTTGGTGCACCGAATAGGAATTTGCTATTATTAATATATGTTTAAAAATAAGTAAAATGCATTTAAATGTAAGAAATCAATCATATCGATTTGCCTAACTAGAATCCTGAAATTTTTGGTCCAATCCCCCCCTATGACTCGGCTTCCACAAGATTATAGCCATTCCATAATTTTTAAAACCCTAACCTAAATTGCCGAAACACATATACACACACAAATTCTCCTTGCCTCCATCCGGCCACCAAAAATTCTTTCAACAATTTTCTGAGCTTCATCATCATCAAAGGGAACCTAGAAAAGTTAGTTTGAAGTTGTTTGTTGCTTGGTTCGATCGTGGGAATTCTTTTCCTTATCGCTAGATCAAAGTAAGGTATATTCTCCCATAATTCATACGATCCATCTAAAATTCATTTCTTATTTTTCTCATGATCCTCACATGGTATATACTCTATGAAAAATGGCTACAAGGTCGTGGGATCATTCGTGTGCTCGTGGTGAATTTTGTGGTGTCGCGTGGTGAACCGAAGAGCAATAATTTGTTACGACCTTCCTACACGTTCTAAAATTGGTTTGGTATTTTTCCTACGACTCTTACATCATATGAACACCAGATAAAATGCTAGAATCAAACCATGCAAGATCCATGAATTATATGTGAATTTAATCATTAAAATCGAATGGAAACTATCTAAAATGTTATACGAATTTTCTGGGCAATATGCATATTTTATTTACGTTCCTTGTGGCCTATAAAGTATTGGAAAAATGTTAATTGGATTTATCATGGCTTAATATAATTATGATCGATTTGTTTGTTTAATCGGATTTAAAGAAAACGAAGGAAGAAAAGAAAATGAATTCGTACGAATGAGAATTTAGGCATTAGGGCTTGTTCTTGGTGATATAAATGATGATTAATGATGAGGATATGATTGGTAAATGATTTGTCATATTAGGATTAGGGTTTCGTTATTTTAAGTGTTATACGATTTGGTTTTGAAAATATAAGGGTGTGTTTTGTAAACATTAAAACTTGTGGGTTATTTTTAGAACATTATTTGGACTGGGTATATTCCGTATAAAATGTAACTTAAGGGTGTCATGTGTAATTTTTGTAATTTAGAAGGGTTTAAATGGTTAATTAAGTATATATTAATTCGAATTGTAAACTATTTAATATGAGGGACTTGTTGTGTAATTATTTAATTCTTATGGGTTATTCGTATAAGATATTTTATGAGGGACTTAATGTGTAAAGTTGGATAATTAAGGGTTGAATATGTATATATGTAAATATGTAGTACGAATTGGACTTTAAATTAATTAAGGGACTAAATGTGTAAATAATGAAAGTTAAGGGTGTTTTCGTACATGTTATCAAATAAGGGACACTTTCGGTAAATTTGATAAAATGGAGGACCATTATGTAATTAATCATAAGATGAGGAACATAATGTAATTAAATAAACTTTGGGGTTTAAAGTGTAAATTATAAAACTAAAGTGTATGAAATGTAAAAATGGGAAATCCTTAAGGGTTTAATTCGTTAACTTGATTACTTGAGGGTTTGTACGAATTATTTAAAGTATTTTCATTCTTAACCTTTGACTTTGAGATAATTACGGTTATAACCCTATACTTTGAAAAGTGATCATTATAAACCCTAAATTTGTGAAACTTGCTAAAATACACTTAGTATCCATAATACGTTATTTGGGGCTTAATCTAAGAATGGAAACTTACCGAAGTTGGAAACTTACTAAAAAGGGAAAGTTACTTAAAACGGAAAGGCGATTAATTAAGAATGATTTGTAATCCCCTTCTACTCCTTTAGGTGTGAAGAAGGAGAGACTCTGAGCTGTTCCCATATTCTGTGCTTTGTTTCTGTTTGTGCTTTCGTCATAAGGTACAGATACTCTGCCCTTTTTCAGTAAGGGTTCTTATATTCTATACATTGATTTTGAGTTATGATTCAGTTAAGATTTCCCAAGCCATTGCTATGTTCCCTTTGTGTGAACCTTTGATATTACTTTTGATATGACTTTGAGATGCACCTTTTGATATATAACCTTTTGTTATGACTTTGAGACCTGACTCTTAGTTTGATACCCTTTGGGTCCACTAATCCAAAACATTCAAAACTTTTTGCAAATCTCATGAAAAGTAAATTTGAAATGTCTATGATGGGCGAATTAAAATTCTTCCTTGGACTTCAAATCCATCAATCCCATCATGGTATTTTCATTAATCAGGCGAAATATACAATTGAGATTTTACAGAAACATGGAATAGAAAATTGTGACTCTGTTGGTACTCCAATGGTCACTTCACCCAAAATAGGTGCTGACCTATATGGGAAACCCATTGATCCAAAAAAATTTCGGAGCATTATTGGGTCTCTCATGTACTTAACTGCAAGTCGACCCGATATACATTTTGCTGTATGCTTATTAGCACGGTTTCAGGCAAGGCCTACCGAAATTCACCTCCAAGAGGTTAAACGGATCTTTCGGTACCTAAGACGAACCATTAACTTGGGACTTTGGTATCCGAAGGACTCGGACTTTAAACTAACAGCCTTTTCAGATGCCGATCATGCTGGTTGTCAAGTTACTGTAAAAAGTACATCAGGCGGAGCACAATTTCTGGGAGAAAAGCTAGTAGGCTGGTCATCAAGGAAACAAGACTGTACGACATTATCAACTGCAGAAGCCGAGTATGTGTCTCTATCTGCGTGTTGTGCCCAAGTTCTTTGGATGAGGACACAACTCACAGATTATGGTTTTTCTTTCTACCGCATACCTATGTATTGCGATTCGAAAAGTGCCATAGCCATCTCGTGCAATCCCGTGCAACACTCGAAGACCAAGCATATTAGAGTCCACTACCACTTCATAAAGGAACACGTCGAAGAGGGTACTGTTGAATTATTTTTCGTGGGGACTGAATACCAACTCGCCGATCTATTTACTAAAGCCCTCCCAAAAGAGCGGTTTGATAACCTAGTTCGTCGAATTGGAATGCGAAGCCTAACTCTCGAAGAGTTAGCCAGTCTACCCGAATCTTCTTGATTTATCTCATGAAGCTTCGCATGTAAATATTTTTCAAAAACAAAATATAAAAATAGAAAATTTCAAAAAGACATAAAAAAATATAAAACATAAAAACCAAAAATATTCTTCTCACGACATGTCTCTTGTATAATCGATATTCTGTACGTACCTAGAAATGTCATTCAACAATGATATGGGCATGTACAGATGCTTGAGCGAGAGTTCTTTTTATATGTTTTTCTAAAACATGTCGTTTCTCAAATTTCTAATCAGACGACTTTCGTGCATTTCAGTACGGAACTTGAGCTACATTGATGACTTCTGATTATTTTCGATCAGGACTCGTAATGTTAATGGCAAAACAAAATAGAAAAGTCTCTCTTGAACTCAAATGTTTTACAATGTGCTTTATTTAAGGGGGAGTATAAATATTAAAAAGAAAAACAGATCATCTTCATGCAAACATCCGTCTCTCTCCAAAAAGCTTTCAATTAAATCTGTTCAAATAAAAAATATCACTTCATGCTATTTTTGAGGGGGAGAAAAAGTAAGGAGAGAGGACGTGATTAAAATGTGATCAAAGTTCGTGGAATCTCAAAGTATGCTCACCAGACAGACTCAGTTCTAACCCTCGAATTGATGAAACCTATTGTCCGTTATCGAAAAGACTTGTCCGGGACGGGTAATAATTTCAAGCTGGTTTTCCAGTAATGTAAACGTGTCTCGCAAAGGACTTGTCTGAGTAGAATGTACCAATTCGAGAGATAATCATTGAATATGACCGGGACGGGTAATAATTTCAGGCTAGTTCAACTAGTGATGTAAGCGTGTCTCGCGAAGGTCATGTTCATTGAAAATTGATCAATTCAAATGTGCGAACTCTACCCAACATGTGCAATTTATTACAAAATGCATGAGCACATGTGAAGGAGGAGTATTTCAAAAACATAAAACTCTTGAAGTGTTATCTAAAATTAGTTTTTCATAAACACTTTGAGAGATTTTCAAAAAGCTTTATGGCATGTGATCAACAAATCTAGGATAATCATGAAGTTATAAGGTGATTATGGTTAGGTTATGTCCTATGATCCGCCAGAGCCGGAGGGATTTTCCCAAGGACAATTCCAACAGATTAGAATTAGAAGTCCTTAGGAATGATTGAAAAAGGAGTAAATGAGAAAGGAGAAAGAAGGGGTTGAAGAATTAAAAAGAAAAGTTTAATGTAAGGGTGAAAAGAAATAGCCCTCCATGAAAACTTAAGGCAGAAACCGGGTCAATACATCTACTATCGTTACTTACTAAGATGATACTGATATTGAAGACAAGACGTCATGGACCCAGTGATGCACTGCACCACCCCTCCTAGCCACTCAGATATCTCTTAAAAGATATTTGTTTCATTTCTCGCAGAGAACACTGCATTATCTATCAGCCTCTCACTCCGAGATGTGTTGATATTGAAAAGGTGGCACTCTGCTCCATGCCTCTGACGACTAAAATCAAAATGCACAATCGAGTCTAGAGCCATGAGATTCATCAATATATCTTGTTAGGAACACTTCCAATTGATACACTTATGTTCGCCAAAAAGGACACAAGTTGTAAGAGTCTTAATGAGATCCAAGGATCTTGCCATCCACATCAATGATGGTTACATGCTTCAAACGGTCTACAGCCGTGGGGTGATCTCCAGCGACTCACTGAATCATAGGTGCACTTCGGTGTGTCCATGTAAGCCCTTTTGGGGTATCCAATTCAGAACGGCCTGGATTGAATTAGAGAAAGTCTTCACACTATGCTGTTGACAATCTCGAAATTCAAATCTGTAAGCGCTGGACGTATTATTGCTAACAGTTTTATGCAGGTACAGACGAACATTCATCCACCATCATCTGATACTTCATACATCTTCATCTCAGCATACTCATACCTATGAAGAACATCCCTCATCAAAGCTCAAATGCACAAGTTCAAGACAAAAGGATCAAGTCAACGACAAAGTGTAACTACAAAGTCAAAAGCTAATCAAGAAGTCAAGAACAAGTTCATGTGTCAAATGATGAATGTATATGGGGAGATTGTTAGCAAAAGGAGATTGTTAGCATAAGTTTACAAATCCAAAATGTATGAGCATGTTGAAGATCACGACTTCATAATCACACGAAGATGTGGACCAAGGCAAGACCGACCAAAAGACGATTACTTTGAATATCACGATGCATGAAGAACATTAAATGAAGATTATTCTACAACGACACACTATGTTAAAGACGTTAAAGACAAAAGACCATTCACCGGAGCATCATTGAAATGACCATCCCTTAGGGGGAGATTGTTAAATTTTATATTTTTATAGAAAAAGTGATGGTCATTTGCAAGTATATTTAATGTATGTCAAGTAGGCAATAAAAAAATATTGTAAGCTTAGTGTTGGACTTAGGTATGCAAACTTAAAGATATGCACCTAAAGCCCAAGTCCAACACAAGCCCATCCCAAGGCCTTTAGGGCAACCAAGGCCTTCTTGTTACTATAAATACACACACACTCCTCACATATTTGGGGTGCCTCAAAGTAGTGTAAAGGTGAGAGTGTGTGTGTGTGTGTTTTGTCCCTTTGTTCTCATTTCATAATAACAAACATTTGGTTAAAGGTTTTTGATACACACGACTTCTTTTCATCTTTATTTATTGTGAGTGTCACGTGGTTAGTATTGCTTAATTTATGTTTAAGGTTGATTAGTTTTAGTGATAACACCTTCTTTATCAATGTAGTTTCCTCTATCAAAGATAACCATGCAAGAACCCCATCACCAACTCCACATCCTAGAAAATTCTATCTTCTTAACCTTTAGCACTCTTTCACGTAATCACATGCCTCATCATATGAATGTTCTATGAATATTTACAATGATGAAGAAGAGCTACGTGACTTCAAAGGTGAAGTTCATTGTATGCTATCCACCACTTGTCATGACGTTACTAAGCTCATCGCTTCCGTCAACGTTGTTTTCCTCTTTTTATTTTGATTTGTTTCTCAAAACATCTTGTCCGGATGGCCATTGATTAAGGGGAGAGAAAACATATTCATACACATATAGTCCTTCACCAAACACTTTCAAGAACACAAAAATGTGGTTCTTATTCCTTAGAATTCTTTACTAAAACACTCACTTCTTAAGTACCCGCTACTTAGCAAAACCCAGTCACAAAACCACAGTCGGTTCTAGCTTGCTAACCTCTAATCTTTGTAACCACCTAGATATTTGTTCTATACAAGCTTCTTCAACCCTCACATCAAACCTCTCACACTCAACCCTTATAACTAAACTTCACTTTTGACAGTGATATTTAGTTTAAGAACCTTCAACCCATCAATCATTACACCTAAAACCTTACAACTATTCTTCACTATTAATAGTGATAGTTAGTTCAATAACCTTCAATACTCACAATCATTATACCTAATGAGTATAACCGCACTATCACATGAAATCCTTCATACACCAAATTATCTCTAACTCACAACTAGGATCATCCAAAACCAGAACTCTAGACTTCGTTACGTCAACCCCGTTAGAGATATTCACCCACAATAGGATCACATGCAAATTTTCTTTTTCTCCTTTGAAATATATCATGCATCTCATTGTCAGTGCAAATGATATATTAATCTAAACTATCTTTGTCCACCTTTTCCAAAAGGTCTAATCCAAAAATTTCCCATCGTATGGAGTCATTTCCACTAATATCTTGGTGCGTGTCATTCTCATTATTATTTTTCTTTCTTCCATCGAGTCTACTTTATGGCATGACTTGTCATAATAGTAATGACATATATCTACCTCATTTAGAGTATGTCTTTCCAACAAACTATCCTTAACACAAATCATCTTAGGTAGATGATTATGTCGTTCAAAAGGTTTGTTAGAACCCGCATTCCCAATGACAACTTGGAAGAAGTCATTTCGTGTGTCAGTCAATGAACGAATCTCGTTCTTGTTAGTGTGAATTGGTTGGACAATTTCACCTTAGGTTGTTGGTTGGGTTGTGACACTCAAGTGTCTTTGAATTGCAATACGCATTCAATTTGTTTTGGTCGCTCAACTTTCTTGGGCTTTCTCATTTGTTTTTATCATTTTGGCACACTCTCATCATGAGTCTAACTTCCCGCATACTTTGATATGCTCATCAAACTCATTTTTTTCAGTAGCTACGTGTTAACATAGTTTAACCCTTGCATGTCTTGCTATGTGTATTTTATCCTTATAATGTTGCTCCTATTCTTTTATATATTTTGTTGTACGAAGCTAACCCTTGATGTAGGAAAATCCTTTGTAAGAATTTGATCCATGGATCCGCTAGATACTAAAGTAAATAAACAAGGGGATTAAATCACCATAGGGGAACATTGAGCTATGGGGAGCTCGGGAGTATTTCAATACATATCACGGAGTCTTTCTAATAGTGGTGATAGAAGACTTCACTGGGATGATGCAAGCTCTCCTTTTTGGGAAGAAAGGATAGTAGTGTAATAAGGGGGAGTAGGGAGTGAATTCAAGAGAGAGCTCGAGGCAACGACCTTTTTGCTTCGACAAAAGGGGGAGAAGGGAGTGTAAACAAGTAACTTTTACATTCTACTGTGTGTTACGGTTTACATATTTGTCATCATCAAAAAGGGGAGATTGTTCGTGTTAGGAATATAAATATTCATATGAAGGATCGGTCACCCCGAGTATCTATTTAGCATTTATATAGCTCTATGCTTATTTATATTAGCTTAGTAATATTAGTATTAGTATTAATAGTATTAGTCGTATTTATATTTGTGGAGTGGGTCGGGGCTTTCCCCACTGTCAACTCACTCCACAGCCCACTAGGGGCACAATATTAGTAACTATATAAAGACCCTTCCCTCACAAGGGAAGGGTGGAACTCTTGTCATATTTTACACATACAAGCTAATCTATTACAAGTTTTCTCCCAACTCTCTCTCTCTCTAGTTCTTCCATCTAAACTCCACCATGGATCTAATCTTCCATAACCCAAGACCACCGAATCATCCACATAATCAAGATGGTTATATCCAACAATTGGTATCAAGAGCCATGGTTAGGTTCGATTGATTTGTGTCGGTTTTATTTGTTTTGATTCAAATCATTTTTGCCTAAACTGTTTTTGTTCTTATGTTTGTTCGAATCATTATTTTCACAACTGTTCGAATCCATGTTTTTGAGATATGATTTGTTTTAACTTTCATGTGGGCCTCCAAAGGTTTTTGAGATCCAATTTGTGGTTTCTACTCTAAGTGTTTGGTTTGGTTCGGTCACTGTGTCAAGGGCTATCAAATTGCCTTTTTTTCTTGTTCCATCTATTCGAATATCACATGTCTTGTGTTTTGGGCTTCACATATTTGACACCTTGTGTAATTTGCTTACAAGTCATTCTTCTTTGACTGCTTGGTCTAAGAAAATGTGTTTACTACTGGTCCTAAACAAAAAGTCATTCTTACTTTGGTTCATACTTTGGTTGATATGGGCGTTTATTATGTTCGAACAAAAAATCAAGGTGTGCGTTTTGTTCTATACGTTTATTTTCTTTGTTGAACATATTATCTTTTGGGCCAATAGTATCATTTGTTTTAACTAAGATGATGGTGTGTTCATAGTATAGATTTGTGTCTCTTGGTCTAATGTGTAGCGTTTTGTCTAACTCGGGGATTGATGCTTGGCCTGTATCCAAATATGGTAAAAAGTACAAAACCATGTGAAAGTGACAGTTTTGGTCTCTTGTTGTTTGACTCTATGAGACTAGCGATTTGTCTCTAGTGCTCAATGTGGCATTTTGTATGCAAAAAGGGTGATGATTTGGCTGTTTTCTTAAAATGGCAACAAGGAACAAAGATGTGATAGTGACATTGGCAGGTTGGCATCTTGTGACATGCAATTTGTGTGGCATATGCAATGAAAATAGCGATTTGTGTTTGGCAAGCATATCAATGAAAGCAGCGTTTTGTGTCTGTTCAAATGTAGCGATTTGTCTAGTATCCTAAATGTAGCGATTTGTCTGGCCTAACCTAAACGAAATGCTGCCAAAATTTCTAATGGGGTGGCGTTTTTGTCCTGTTTCCAAATACTAGGGAGTTGTCTCTTATACTGGGTTTATTCTTAATGAACCTTGCTACTTGTCCTTGATAGTGCAACTTGACTAGACACAAACTCGGGTACACATTCAGTATGAATTCACAAACTCAGAATCAAGTCGAAGCAACAAAACAATGATCATTCAAACCAACAACTTACAAAACCATTCCATTCGAATCACAACAACCATTCGAAACAAATTACAAGAAACAAAATCCTTCCACTCGTAACAACAACCTAATCTAGACACAACTAATACTCACTCAGTCACTCATCAACGCTCACAATCAATTATATAGACTCAGACTTAGAAGTGAAATAACAAATGATCTTAGTTACATTTTTCGTGGTGAATATCTCATGAAATTAAAAGACCTTTCAAGATCTTTAACAAGAAAAACTTATCACATCACCGATCTAAATTTTTTAAGACTGTGCTTCATTTAAATGTACGAATCATGCACGAAAAAGAAAATAACAATACTGTTATTTCTTCTTCATTCGTTCGTTCAACGACCACAATCAAAACAAAACGTGACATCATAAACCTACCATCTTACCCGAGACCATATTTTATGATCTTGAAGTTGTTCTTCATGAAGATGTGATGAGCGGAATCTGCTATAATGAAGTGGTTAAGGATTGTGGTTATGGTCGTTGTGAGAATCGAGTAGCAGGTGATTAAATGAAGATGAGATCAGTATGAGAAGAGATTTGGTGTAGGGAGATGGTAACACTGATGGGGGCGCATGATTAAAATGAGATTAGGGTTAAGTGGTGTGTAAAAGTGAGTATTAAATACCGAATGATTAGGGTTAGAATGCATTGGATCTCAGATTTTTAATTTCGGTTGGGCTGATATGTTATAATAGATGGAATGGGTTAGTGGTTGGTGGGTTTATCATTGGATCTGAAATTTAATTTTCGCTTGATGGGCTGGTTTTCGTTGATGGACTGAATTTTTTTTCTTATCTATTGATTGGACGAGATTCTATATTCGGGCTTATAATAATTTATGGCTAAATGATAAGTGCGGTATGTTTGGATCTACCAAAACTTCACGAGGATTCACACGTCACGGATCATACTTGGATTTATGAATGTTAACGTGATTATCGAGTTGTGAATTAGGTAGCAGTGTCCTATTGAGGTCTACGATTTGAGTGAGCCTGCAATTTGATCTTTGCGATATGAGTTATAGTTGACAAATTGCGAGATTTGCGAGTTGACAAGGTTTGCTATGTTGATAATTGTGATATTGGTTAATTGTAATTTGACTTGTTACAATTTGACAAACTGCGACTTGACTTGTTGCAATTTGATCAAGTTGAGATTTAACTTCTTTGACTTGAAGTTTGAAGATTAGTATTGCAACTCACTCTTAGTTGTTCTTGTTGACTTCACGGTTTCTCTTGATTGGTTTTAGAAAATCCCGCGAAAGATTCGATTTCTCGGTTTAAATCTCAAGGGTTGTAAAATCCCGTGGAATCAATATTGGACAAGTAGGCTGGACTTGGATTTAGACATGATAAAACTTACGGGGTTTGACTATATTTTCGGGATAAGTTTGTGCTTCGAGATCGGCAGGAATTGGGAAATCATGGTAACTTGGTTGGATTGTTAATTCATGGGTTGGTGTACTTAGTATCTCAAACATCTCGGGGTTGGATGGATGCACGATGTTTGATGACCCTTGCTCGAGCGTATTTATGGTGATTAGACTTGGATGTTCAAGAAGTGGATATAACAATAAAGGATGGAAGGTTGGGTATATATCACTACCTATATTTAAAGGAGTTACGATGTTGTGCTCAATATAGGTTCTAAATCACAAATTTAGTGCAAGTGTAAGTTGCGAACTTGTTCTTTATCAAGCTTCATCAAGTGATTGTTGTTTCTCAAGCTTCTAATGGGATTGTAGTACAAGATCTTCTCAAAGGTAGTCAGACTTAAAGACAAGAGGTGATTTGTTTGGAGACGTGTTTTAACCTTTTACTCACTCTAAAGTTAAACACATTTCATCAAGAGGTTTTGGCATATTACGAGCTTCAATGAATTATTAATCTGCTAAATCATTGATGAGGAGTCTAGGAAGGGGTTACTACAAGAGAGTCTTAATCACCATCTTCGTTGCAGTTGTTTTATGTGTCTTATTCCATGTATTGTGCCTGACAAATTCACAAACATCACGGACTCTCAGCTTTGGCAAAAAGGTCATTTCATGCCCTTTTTGAGGGGAGAATTAGCGCGTGTTTCCTAGCAGTTCCTCTCCAGCGATGTGAATTTTAGCGGCTCCGGTTACAGCGGGTCAGATCGTATCGGTTCAGTCTCCAGCGGTTTGAATCTTAGCAGTTCCGGTTTCAGCGGGTCAGATCTAGCGATTCAGGATTCAGTGGTTCATTTCCAGCAGTTTGAATATTAACACTTCCAGTTTCAGTGGTTTAGCTTTCAGTGGTTTGGGTCTTAGCAAATTGCCTAAGATTTCAGCAGTTTGATACTTACTGTTGTGCAGTTTGTTCTTGAATTTATTTCTCGGATAAATCTCAAGAACTTAAAATCCTGTACACAGTACGACCACTATTCCATGCGCTGCACCTGATAACATCCAAGTAGCTGGGATAGACAGCTTTGTTTGATAGGACTGACTATGAGTCATGGGCACTGCTAAGAATTAGCGCATGTTTCTTCTCCCTTTGACTATTCAACCGCACAAAATGATCACGAAGTTAATTTGGTATTCTTTGCTTGAGAGTGAAGTTGGATTTCACGAAGGCTTCTACTTATTTTATCTTGAAGTCGGGGTTGGTTGGATGCATGACCTTCAATGATAACTTGCTCGTGCTTAAAATTTAAGTTGAAGACTTGGGTTATCTAGTTACCAGCAATCGGGGTAACTATCACTTAAGAGTTATTGGAGTACTCAGTGTCACACGTCAATGACGATGTCGATAATCGCAAGAGGTGTTAATGTCTCATACTTTGGTTGGGTATTGAGCACTTAGAGATTTTCTTGGAGCATTAATTCTCTACACCGTTCTTCCAACATTAATGCAAGCTTAAGTAACAAATTTGGGGACTTCTACTTCAGTTTTCAGATTGGTATATCGGGTTTCCTTCATCAAGTGGTCACTAATCTGTGTACAAGGTTGGTTAGTTGGCCAAAGGTTTTATAAAGTTGTGATGTGATCTGTAATTCTCACGGGATACTCTTAACCCAAACTGATGTTTCCTAAATCAAATCAGTCATGCCACATTCAATCTATTACTGTCTCACGGTTTCTTCTTGGTTTTGTAAAATCCGCAAAAGAACTTATTTCTCGGTTTAAATCATAGATTTGTAAAATCCCGTGATTGATGGGCTATGCGCTCTTGACCATGGTCGGGTTAAAACCATTATCAAAGTTCAGCTATAACATCACAAATGGCTGATCGAGCATTAATTTACAGATGTGACTACAGGGTTAGTTCAGTATTATTTATTTGAGGCTGAAGTGAAATTTCATGGGTGCGTGTACTTAGTATTGAAGATATCGGGGAGGTTGGATGAAGATTCTTCGAGATCCTTGTTCGAGCTTTCAACATTTACAATGACGAGGACTTGGATATCTAGTTATTTTTTCTTTCTCTCTATTACAAAATAACTATCACTTTAAGGAGTTACGTTGTAGTGCTCAGTGTCACACGAAGTTGTGGATATCCAAGAGGTGATGTACGTCTTATACTTGATGGTTGGTTGGTTGAAGAGTATAGAGTACTTAGGGATTCAATGTTGCACGAAGTCTCTACACCGCTCTTTGTCACACATTAGTGAAGTTTAAGTCACAAGTTTGGGTTATGCTACTTCAGTCTCAAGTTTATCATATTGGTTTTTTCTACATCACTGGTCACGACATCAAGCCGATAAAATGATAATGGGGTTGGTAACGAGTTAGATGAGAGAAGTAGTAAAGAGAGAGAAATGACATCTGTACACATCAGTGCAGGCCTCGCTCTTCATCATAATGACGTCTGTACACTTCAGTGCAGGCCTCGTTCTTCAAAGAAAAGAAAGGTGTAAGCTTGAGTGCACTTTATCTTCAAAAGAAGAGGAATCTTCTTATTTATGGCCATTCTCATCAACAAGTATCATGCTCTTTCCGTGCTTATTCAGTCTTCAAGTGAGTCGGCGCACATTGGAGTATATTCTTATTCACTTATTCAACCAAAAATTGCAGTTGACAGGCATATGCAATTTTTGAGGGGGGGGGGGGGAAGGGTGAATAAACAACATGTCAGTCTTCAAGAACCGTCAAGTGGAGCTACTTACCGTTGATGGTATTCATATTCACTAGTTCAATCATCAAAAATTGCAGTTGGCAGGCATATGCAATTTTTGAGGGGGGGGGGAGAGTGAATATTAATCTACATGTTGGTTGATGATTGAGAAATGGTCATACAACTCCTGAATACGTCAGCTCAGGAGTCGTGCAAACCATGTTTCTCCAACACTACTTCTTCGTCTATCAAGGTGTTGAAGAACATGGTCATGGAATGCTAATCGACATTGTCTCACGGGCTGGTACAATCAGCAACAATGGGTTTCTAGTCAATGCTTCACGTACACGTCATTACGCTGCATGTACACATCATGATGATGATTCCGATTAATCGGTACCATCATGGGGGAGAGAAATGTGTACACCAAGGACGCACAACAGGTTCACGTGATCGGGCTTAATCATTTACTTCGGTGTTGATAACCGCAGAGATGATCAGTGGTTCAACTTGTTACCTTGGTATTAACGTTTCACTGTTACGTCATGGGCTGATTAATCGTAACCATCAGGGGAGAGAGAATGTGTACATCAAGGACGCACAACAGGTTCACGTGATCAGGGCTTAATATCCAAGGATGGATACATACTATAGATGATCAGTGGTTCAACTTGTTACTTTGGTGTTATACTAAAGACTGAAGAAGGTCGAGTCGTCAGTCTACTCTACATTCTCTGTTGGGTGTTATCATCTCATGTGTATGCTGCGGGCTGATGGGTTATATGTAAGGTTACTGGAAGGCATTTGGTGAGATAAAGATGGTTGGTATTCTGTTCCTCCATATTGGGCAATCTTGAAGAAGGTCGAGTGATCAGTCTATTCTACATTCTCCGCTATGTGTTAGAAGACTAAAGACGGCATGCATTTGATTATCAAAAGACTTTTCATATTATGGGCGTTCATCCAAAGTCTTCCTCCTATTATGGGTGTTCATCAGAAAGGTTGTCAGATTGGGGGAGAGCACTAATTAGGGGAGAGTGAAAAGCCAGAATCATTCCCTGATTGAAAGTGCTCACATTGCTCTTCAGCAAGTCAAGTGATGAATGCGGAGAAGATTCATAATGCTGAGGAGTAATGGTTTCTGGTTCTATCCTTGTATATATATACTTGTTCATATCTTATACCATTTTGTAAATAGATATATAGAAAACCTGCAAATTGTAAATAGAGAAACTTAAAACCAGAAAAACCATAAAAATTAGAAAATAGAAAATACCAAAAATAGTTTCACCTAGGCATGTCTTCTGTTTATCGATAACATTTACGGACCTAGAAATGTCATTCAATAATGGCACGGGTCTTTAAATGAAGCTAGAGCAGAAGTTAAAATGGATGGTTAAAACATGTCTAAATGGCTTGCTATTACTTTAGATAGCAACCCGCGCTTCAAAATGGGGAAAGCAGTCGCCAAAAAGACGGTTGTTCCTCCAACTGGGTGATGTTCACCTGGGCATGGATTACTTTATATCCATGTTTCTTTGATCTGATGTACGTTTCAGTGCATCATTTCTTGAAAAGGAAGAGAAATCTTCTTTGTATACAAATAGTTTTCATTTAATGATTCTTCTGAAAATTATTTGTGAGACACTTGGTGATTATGTGTTGCTTGAAATTCTTTTAAACTTGGATTGTGCATAAAATTTGTCACTCAATCAACGACTAAAATCTTTACTAGAATACGGGTCATTGATTGAGGGGAGAGTGAATTCAAATTTTATATCATCAAACGGGTTTCTTGGTTAACTCATACTTGTTAGAAAAGGTTTTGTAGTTAATGGGGTATTAGTTGAAGAGGATTTTGCTAAAACTTTATATCAAATGGCCAAATGTGTTAGTTGCTAGAAAGTTTAGGACATTATGTGCAACTTGCTTATATTTTCCTAGCTTGATGTATCTAGGTATTGTGTTACTTTGGAATCCTCGTTTAATCCCCTAAATACTTTAAAACTCAAAATCTAAAAGAAGTTAGAAAACCCATTGAGTTTTAATGTTCTTGAATACTCCACTGGCATTTGTATGATCTAAATGAATGAGTTTCAAATGTCGTTTGACTTTTGTTGGTCGATTGTTGCTTAATTGTTGTTGATATTGTGCATATGTTCTCAGGATTCGCTTAGGTATATAGCTATCATGATAGAATCATGTTCCTAAGATCCTGAATTGAATATTGAAATTTGTGTGAATTGCCATGTTCATGATTGCTGATTGCTCTTCATGCTAGATAGTAGTTTGACGTATTTCCTGACTGTGGTTTGATTAAATGAATTTGGTATTATAATATGGCAAGCTGCTGAAGGGTAGCTATTAAGGAATAGTGTATCTGTATGTATGCATATCTGTGTTGATATTCTTATGCAGATTCCATAGCCAAAATGAATGTGCCAGTTCCCATTCTAACCATTTGATCAGACGTTCAAACTCTATTGATTGGCTCGGAATTCACCACAACAACAACGTCAACAACAACAACAACAACACTTTCACCACCACCACCACCATTCATATACTTTGGTCTCGTCTAGTAGGATCAACTACATTAGCGAAAGATTTGTTAGTGGATGGATGATTGATGTTGACCACTGACTCACTCAGAAAAGCGGATGACAACATTGTCTGCGCAAAAAGGTCAATATCATTTGTGTCATAAAAGTTATCTTGTGCATAAAAAGTGGTGAATCTCCCTCTTAGATTAAGGGGGAGCATAGTATGTTCCATTATCAGACTACATTAAATCGGACACATTTTCTCCCACATTTTCTAACTTATTTAAATCAATTGGGATCACAAATCTCAAATGGTTTGAATTTTTGATCGGGGGAGAGAATGTGATTTAAATATGAAATCTGATAAAATGTGATGTTTGGACGTAAATGTAAGCTCTCCTATATGTGCTAAACTCTTTCGTATATCGATGCACATATTGAGGGGGAGTGAATGGATGAAAAAGGATTTTGGCATAGCATGAGATCAAGGCTCAGACTTCACCAATGAATTGACGATAGCTAAAGTCAGTAGTTCAAAGGTCATGTCCTGGACGGGTAATAATTTCAAGCCAGTTTATCTGGTGATGTAAGCGTGTCTCGCAAAGGACGTGTCTGAGTAGAATGTACCGATTTCAAGCGATTTTCCTTGAATGTGATCTGGACGGGTAATAATTTCAAGCTAGTTCACTAGTGATGTAAGCGTGTCTCGCGATGATCATGTTTTTGGAAAATCAATCAATTCAAAAGTGCGAGCTTCACCTGACATGTGCAAATTTATAAAACAAATATTCGAGCACATGTTGAGGGGGAGCATTTGAAAAATATAATACTCTCAAGTGTTTGCAAAAATGTGTTTCAGAATCATGAACACTTTGAGAGATTTTTCAAGGATTTGGTTTGGCGATTGTGGAAGAACACCAAAGACCGACCATTGTATTTCATATATTGGAGTTATAAGGATGGTAAGGTTAGGTTCAAGTTCCCACGATCCCGCCAGAGCCGGAGGGATCTACCCAGGGACAATCCACTAGTTAGTTTAGAAGTCCTTAGGTATGATGAAAAAGGAGAAAAGTGTGAATAAGGGAAGAGTGCCGACTGAGATGGAGCTAGTACTGGAACAAACCCAACAAGGTTCTAGTTATGAAGTCTCGGTAAGCACTGAAGGGGTTGAAGAATGAAAAAGAATTGTAAAGATAAAGGGTGAAAAGAAAGAAGCCCTCCTTACAACTTAGGCAGAAACCGGGTCAATACATATGCTGTCAGAATCACTTAGTTGATTGCTGACATTGAAGACAAAGTATCATGGACCCAGTGATACGCTGCACAACCCTCCCTAGCCACTCAAGGTCCCTCAAAGGACTCTTGTTTCAATTGTCACGGAGTTCAATACATTTCTATCGTCTCTCTCACTCCGAGTTAGATGATATTGAAAAGGTGGCAGTCCTCTCCAGCCTCCGCTCACTAAATCAAAACGCACTATTGAGTCTAGAGCCACGAGATGCATAATAAGATCTCATAGGGACACGAATTACTTCTACACTGGTTGTTCAACATTAAGGACACCAGTTGTAAACTTATGAATCCTACGTAGATCTTAGCAATCTGCCAGAACATTTTGAGAGAATTTACAAATGTAATTCTCAATGATTGAATGGAAATTCCTGCCAGGGTCAACATCAAGCAGCCCTGAAAGCAGGTCACTTCGGTAATCCTTTATGGATTACGCTTAGTGGTCACGACAGTTTCAAACGGTCTACAGTGTGGAGTGATCTCCAGCGACTCACCTAATCGTTGATTTACTACGGTAAGATCTTAAAAAACCCTCTGTGGGTTTTTGATTTAGGAACGGTCTTGGTTCGGATTAGAGAAAGTTTACACACTATGCTGTTAACAATCTCAAAGCCCGAACCTGTAAGTACCGGATGTTTTATTGCTAACTGTCGTATGCAGGAACATCTGGCGGTTGAAGCTGATTGCTGTTCCAGCTGTTTGCGGTTGTAGCTAATTGAGGTTGCAGCTGAATGCGGTTGTAGCTGATTGCTGAAAAGATGCCAATCCATCACCACATGCTCACACTACACCATCATCTTAATCAAAGTAATCATGATTAACTAAAAGACCTTCAACACTGCTTCCACAACTCTGAAGCTGAAGATCATGATCCAGAAAAGTGTGAGTATGTCGACGCAAGATACACAATCCACTACCACATGTTCACTCTACTCCTTCATCATATTCAAAGAAGTCATGACAAACTAAAAGACCTTCAACACTGCTTTCGCATTCTCTGATGCTGAAAGTCATGACCCAGAATAGAGTGAGCATGTCGGCTCGAAGATTTACACATCACATGGAAACATACTGCTGAAAGATGACTTGAAGACAAATGTTGGATGATAAACTCAAAGAATTCTCAAAGATCATCCAAGACAACCGATCAGTCATCAAAAGATTACTGCTGAATGCACAATGTTTCAAGACAATGAAGAATCAAAGACTACGAGCTATGAAGACAACTTAAGAAGAATAGATGCTAGAATTCAAGTTATTATTTCTGGGGTGACCTCCCTTAGGGGGAGATTATTAGGAATATAAATATTCATATGAAGGATCGGTCACCCCGAGTATCTATTTAGCATTTACATAGCTCGTAGGCTTATTTATATTAGCTTAGTAATATTAGTATTAGTATTAATAGTATTAGTCGTATTTATATTTGTGGAGTGGGTCGGGGCTTTCCTCACTATCAGCTCACTCCACAGCCCACTAGGGGCACAATATTAGTAACTATATAAAGACCCTTCCCTCACCAGGGAAGGGTGGAACTCTTGTCATATTTTAGACATACAAGCTAATCTATTACAAGTTTTCTCCCAACTCTCTCTCTCTCTAGTTCTTCCATCTAAACTCCACCATGGATCTAATCTTCCATAACCCAAGACCACCCGAATCATCCACACAATCAAGATGGTTATATCCTACAGTTAGTGCAAATATTACGATATTTAAACTAAACGGTTTCTTCGATTTTAATAATGATAAACATGTAACTTGTAATGCATAACGTAAAATGCGCAATTTACTTGTAAACACAAATCATCAATGCATATTCACATCAACATCTCTCGATGTCTCAAGTATGCATCAACAGAGTCGTAGATTTCCATCCCGACGTAAATCACTCAAGGTATGAACAAACAAATTTGAACTTGACGGATGATCAAAGAAATAAATTTTTTGTTCTAAACTTCACATTTTTAATGTGACAAAATATTTTTTCAAAAATACATTTTACAAATTATTTTTGAATTAAAAGAAATGTTTTATTTTGAAAAATTAGTTTAAAAATCCCAACAGCTATTTCCCCCCCCCCCCAAATCAACTCCAAACTTCCCCAAATAAACCTTCACCACTAAAAACAAAAACCGGTGCGTCCCTTGTCTGGCACGGTACCACTAAATTTAGTGGTACCGTCGGGTATTTAGTGGTACCGTCGGTCTGTAACGGCTAGGTTTTCCTTTGCCTATACATAGTGGACAATTTTACACATTTTGGCAAGGTTTTTCACACAGAACTTTAAGTTCTTTATCCACCCACTCCAATCCACTTTTTGATCATGTAGTTAGTTTATCTTTGTTTAAAAGTGATCCAATCATCCATTCAAGTGATCACCTTCATTGCTCTACTAGTGCAAGAGAAGAACACACCGCATCATGAAGATGCAAAGTGTTGTAAGGTTAGTCTAGTGAACTCGTAACATTTTGTAACACCCCCAATTTCGAGATACGCAGCGAAATTCAAAGTGGGTGTTACTTCTTGGCACAACAGTTATATTAATAGAAAAGGAACTCCAATTGAGTCGTTTTGAAAGATTTATCATTCAAACTTTATAAATATCAGAGTTTACAAAATGAGGTCCCAGTAGTTTCACAGTTTATAAAATAAGTTTTCGAATGATAATTTATAGCCTTCTTGAGTATTCGTGCTCCTCCGTGCCATCCTCGAGTAATTGTAATACCTGAGATAAAACATGCTTAAAACAGTCAACACAAAGGTTGAGTGAAATCCATAGTTTAATTAAGTCGTTTGAACAAAATTATCGTAGTGTGAGTTACGTTGTCTCACACTCATCGTTTAAAACAAAATCGTATATATTTCACTAAGCTCATGAGAACCAAAGCGTAAACCTCGTACCAAATGAAATTGGTAAAATCATTTCATTGCCGCCCTAGTAGGTAAACTTGCCATTTTACCTAGTGTTTCAAATATAGTGCATTCGATTTCCCCAATCTGGGTCAATAAGAACGGAGTGTTAATTCCAATAGTACTATTCACAATATTGCGCTCACTCGCAAGTGACTAATGGTTCATGATATAGGGACTTCGAACATGGAAAACGGTTACTTAGTGACAATAAAACATTTAGATAAGTATACAGTTTAAAGAATTGTGTTCGAGTAGAAAAATAGTAGCATGTATCCCCCCTTCACGGGTTTGTAAAATAGTTAAACAATAGAAAGTGGGGCTACGAACTCACCTCAGCAGCGTAGTAGTAGTGGTATCGAAATTTCAAACGATATAAGGGAATGGCTCCAACAACACACGACCTGGTATACATGGCAAGTTTTAGAGTTCGATAGTCTATGTCTGGTGTTATCGCGAATAATAGTATGATAACATTATGTATGATGTGAATAGCTTGTGTGTTAAAATGCTTAAAGTTCAAAGATAAGGTTATATATACCGATATAACTTGTGATTATGTGTTCGTTTGTCGAAGTATATAAGGTTGACAAAGAAATCGTTGTTTGATAAGTCAAAGTAGATAACGATAAGTTACATTTAGGTTTCGTGTTTGGTTAAGTGTTATATATATAGGTATATATATAGAGAAAATGCGTCGATAAACGTTGATTTTGCACGACTTATACATGTTTATTTCGAGTTACGAGTTTATAAAATAATAATATAAACTTATAATTTGTTATTTCTGAAATAACCTTCAAGTTTCTCAAAGTTTACACTTTCTACCCTAACGGAGAAAAATTTGCAAAGTTAGTCCAAGGTTAAATATAATTCCATTTTAAGTCCAAAACTTATCCAAAATGACATTCTGGGTTTGTAGTTTAATATAATAATAGTTTCCACCCTAAAGTTATAAATTTTCACAGTTTTAAACCTTGTTTTTCATAGTTAGCAGTTTTAGTCCCTCCAAGTGAAACTATTTGCAAATTAAGTCCAAAAGTACCAAAATTTTAGGAAAATTTATCCGAAAGTTTATGTGGTTTATTAAAGCTTATCCAAGCTTGTACAAACTGCTTATTTCCAAAATAGAGCTTATTAGTTCTTTTTAAACCGATTGGGCTCGTTAGCCCAATACGAGGCCTTTTAAGGTTTTAATGGGTTTTTAAGGTCCAAATCAACTTGGGCTTTTCACTGTGCTTATATTAGATCAAAATTCACTTAGAAAACTGATTTAGAATAGCTTTCCAAACTGCTTATTGAGAAGAGCTTATGGACTTTTTAAGGGCCCATTAACGTCTTATGATTTAGACCGGTTTAGGAAAATCAAAGGTTGGTTTCCACATCTTAAAATAGAGTAGATTCAAATTTAAAACAGCCTTTATACTCATCTTATCCCAAACATCTTAAAAATAGATTATTTGACAACTGGGCTGTAAGGCCCAGTCGTTAGATTTTTAAGTTTTGCAAAAACTGTCTCAACTCGATTAGTATTAAGGTTCAAAAAGGCATTAGGTGATTTTATTAGGTCGAGTAATTAGTGTGGCTTATTAGTTTAGCTAGTAAACTATTAGATTAAGCTTTAACATGTATGAGTTGTGTGTCGCGTTTAGAAAATACGAGGCCAATGTTAAAGCGACTTAGGCTGCTGAAAAACAGTTTTAATGGTTCAAAATATTCTAAGTGTTTGAATAAATTGAATATGGCCAAGGTGACATATAAACGTGTGATAAAAATGACTCATACGTTTATATATGTTACTCGTAGTTGTTATTTTAGTAGATGACATTATAAAGATTTACTAGGTCGAATTTAATTCGTGAGTTGTTAATAAAATTAACATGATAAATAGACAACAATATGTGTGTTTTGACTAGAAATGTATAAAATGAATTGAAAGTGGAGTATGTGCTCACTTCACCAAGAATCGTGGGGAAAAACAACAACGTATGGACCACTGTTGGCTAGGGAAATGGTGTAGCTCGATTCTTCACCCAACAAGGACTTAGGAACAAGTTTTTATCACCTAGTATCTTGGCTTAAAACCCTTGCAATCTTCTCAACACTGTCGACTTCCAACAGTAGAAAAGACTTAGTTTATTTTTGAAAATGTGATATGTGTGTGAGTTAATCGAAACGTATACATGTGCTTTTTATGGTGAGCTTTGAGTGTTTGAGTGAGCTAAATGATGGAACATAATGAGGGTGTAAGGGAGTAGGAGGGGAAGTCATTGGCATGTCACATTGTGTGTTGTAAGTGAAGCTAATGATGGTGATTAAGGGGGAGGGTGGTCGACACTAGTAACCAAGAGGAAAGGACAAAACGAGGTTAAGGGTTGGTTTAGATGGCTCGTTGGTTCCTCCATGGGTCAAGCTAACTTAGAAACGTGACTAAAGATCAATTGAGACTCGTTTGGAGGTGCTTGGAAGTCGAACGAATTAAGTCTTTCGTTAAAACTAAATTTTTGAGCTAAGTTATTAAAGGTTATATTGTGGTGATCGGCTGAGCTTTGTTGGTGTTTCTGGCCTCGATAGATTGTAATATTTGAAATGGATTATCAATCTTGGTTCGTGACTGGGTGGGGGTATTTAGTCCCACGTAGGGCTTAGCAAAAAACCATTCAGCAATGTTGTTAAGAGAAATCGCGAAATGAAAACAAGAAATTAAGTAATAATCGTAGTATATTATTCGCGATCATAGACTATCATGGTACGTGTGTGAGCCAGTTCCAAAATGTTCAGGAATCACAAACAACGTTGGGATTGTAAATAGCATAGCATGAATAACAAAAAAAAAATTGTTATTGGTAAAAATGGTTAATTGATATCGTAATGACATATAATTCGTTGATTAGCACTTACTATTCATGGGGAAAATTACGAGAGGTTACAGTACCTACCCGTTAAACAGAATCCCATCCCGGATTCTAGTCTGAGGTGGTTGTTAGAAGACTGCTACTTGTAATAATCAGTGATTGTAAGTGGGAGTTATTGGAATAAAAATCCAGCATGAATAGATCGTTATGAAATTGCCCGTTGAGCAACATCTATATGAGGTGTTGGAAAATGCAAACATGATTTTGAGATTTTAAGTGTTGGAGCCATGTTAATTTCGTAGATGGCGAATTCATTGTGGTACATGTGAAATCACTATCCTCATGGTCATCTTGACTAGAGAAACAATTTCATTTTGAATGAAGATTGTTATTCTCTCATGTTTTGAAAACATGGTTCACAATCTATTGTTTCATGAAAATTCTGTTGAGGTAACCTACCCGTTAAAAAAAGAGTTTGTTAGTAATAGATTTTTAATAATGAGGGTTTCGGATGAGAATTGATGAATGTAGAGAAAGTTGCTGAACTTCAGCTTTTGTAGATGATAAATCTGTTTGTTCCGTAGCAATCCCATATCTCGAGCTTCACCCTCAAAAGACTTTTAGGTAACCATTTTTACTTAATCTCAGAACTATCGGACAAGAACTGTCATGAGATTAGGCTAAATTGGTTTGAAGGAGGTCTTTTGAAAATTTGGCTCGATTTTGGAATTGCTTACTCATATGAGGCTACTACTCCCTTCATTGTATGACTCTTCCTGAATTAGACATAGGTAGTAGCTAGGCTATGTATAATTTAGGAGTAACAATGCAATGCTTGGACTAATCGACTCATATGATGTTCGGTTTAGTTGTTATAATTCTTTGGGCTTAAATGGATTTAAATCATGCTGCTTATATAAAGTGCTTGAAAGAATGTCGAGTGTATATATATTAGTATACTATATGTCCTTGTAGCATAAAATACTTGAAAGTCGTATAATCGTCTAGAGGATGGAAGGCACGGAGAGCATTGTAACACCTCGTGCCCGCTTAGACCAAAAACTAAAACTTTTTACGCGGAAATGCTTGACTTTTACGGACATCTGGTTAATCTTTTGACCACTGAAAAAAATCTATAAACTTTCAGACTATTTTTAAATGAAACTAGACTCAATTACCTTCAAAACGACAGGTGGCACGACCCGCGATGACTTACAGATCAAAAGATATGATTTTTCAAAGTTTACCGAAAAACTGCCAGCGACCTCCATCCGATCGGATCGCCAGCCATCCGATCGGATGGGAGGTTCTGTTCAGATTTTGCATTTTCAAAATCCCCGGCTGAAACTCCGACCTCCCGAACTCGAAACTTAACCAAACTTTCCAGATTTCATTAGTATATCTACGGGCTCATTTTCATACAAAAACATTTACCATTTGACCACCCGGAATAGTACTTCCAAAATTGACGGGTTATGCATAAAAACCCGTTTTGACCCATTACACCACAAACCACTTATACCACTTCCGTTTTACATCAAACTTGACCAACTTCATTAAATTAACATAATAAACATGTTCCAATAACACTTGACCCGTTTACAATCCAAAATGTGTACATTTACCCCTTTTGCCAAACACCCCCTTAAACATTGACCACAAACAATATAACACACTTAGACACACCGTTGACCACCTAAACTTTATGACGACCTTGACACACACTATACAAATTATAGGAAAGACTCTCGGGGGTACAACCTTGACTCGAGCTAGGAATTCTACCTAGCTCCTATCGTTTATTATCTTCCAAATTCACTTCCAAATCCTTATGCTATAGCCCATGAACCTTCCTTCCGTCAAGCATAAACCTACAAAACAGTGACAACTAAAAGAATAAGCTTGCGCTTAGTAAGTAACTAGATTAATATATGATCAATACTTCCATTCACATTCATATGCATTAAGAACGCCTTTAATCATTAGGCTCATGCCAACCATTTCCATTACCGCTGTCATATCAACATCATAACCATATCACATTCAACATAATAACATTTTTCACAAAAATGAACATAACTTTCCTTAGGCCTCTCAACCTCATAACCTACCTCTTGACCCTAGCTCAATACCAATACCTCCTAATAATCCACTTCCTAATCCAAGGCTTAATCCTATCAACTCATTCATAACACATAACATGGAATATTCATATCAAGCATATAGAAATCAAAGTTACTTACCTTAGCTTCCAAAGCTAAGCTATAAATCATGATTCCATCATTATCATCACCATCATCACATCATCACCATCATCATATCATTACCATCATCTTCCTAGTTCATAATCATCATTCATAAATATTCATTAACACATAACCAAAACTATAACAACTAACACCCTTTAACACACTTAGTCATCACATGATCATACTTTGATCATATGATGCTACACCCTTTAAAATACGAATTAAACCCAATACATAATCATCATCACCTCTTAATTATACTTAAAACATCATTTACCCATTTTCCCCAAATTGAGTACATAAACCCTAACTCTTCAATTAACCAATTAAACATTTAAATAAAGGTTACTTACTTGCAAGAATCATGGTAATGAATATCCCTCTTCAACCCATCTTCATAGCACCTCAACCTTCATCATTTTCCCTCTCTAAAAACCGGACTTCAAAGGCCAAGAATGATATGGAGAATACTAGAATCTCTTGGACATTTCTTATAAGAATTCGTGCCTTCAAGCATCTAATCGTTATTATATCAAACTACAAACATACTCTATTATTCATTCCTTACTTTATTTCAAACTTTCAAAGCATTTATGCTTCATTAAGCACTTTTCATACTTATCTTATTTCATGAATCAATGTGTTCTTTTTAACTTTTCCAACCACGACTAGGTCAACACATGTATATGGCAATTATACCTTATATCAAATCCATGCTTCACACAACTCCTATTATCAACCGCATTAGCTCAAAAATCATTATTCGAACATAACGTTCAAGTCTCACATAATATGTATTCCAATGCATCTATCATACCTCATACACTTCTATGCATTCATGCTATCAAGCACAATCTCATTCTACTTAGACAAATAACCAACTACCGTAGACTTAACATCGCATAAACGATAACACTTAACATTTAACACTTGTTCAAAAGTGTTCTAACATTTATAATCATAGTCAACTCACATAATCTATGGTTCATATATCACATCGCATAATCACACTTTGTCTAAGCATCAACACTTTAATTAGCCGTAAGCAATAGCCTACCTTATGACTAAGGCATCATATAACTTTGATCTATTCACTAACCCATCTCCAATACCACTTAGCATTTCTACTCACATTCCATTACTATTTCTCTATCACACATTCACAAAATCATAAAATAAACACCGGCACCAAACGAGGTGCAAAGCTAGCTAACTATTCAAATACTTCAAGTCCTCCACGGACTTCTATCACATACAAAATAACACATAACACACATTCATCACTTATCATCCTTAAGCTCATCTAACATAACACATAATCCATCTCATACTTAACTATTACTTTCCGCATTACTAACACTTACGTTCAAGGCTTCTACGAGTGGTTTAAGTCTAGGCAACCTATAGTGGATACCTAATTCACTTAAACCGAAGCTCTGATACCAAGTTGTAACACCCCGTGCCCGCTTAGACCAAAAACTAAAACTTTTTACGCGGAAACGCTTGACTTTTACGGACATCTGGTTACTCTTTTGACCACTGACAAAAATCTATAAACTTTCAGACCTTGAGACTATTTTTAAATGAAATAGACTCAATTACCTTCAAAACGACAGGTGGCACGACCCGTGACGACTTACGGATCAAAAGATATGATTTTTCAAAGTTTACCGAAAAACTGCCAGCGACCTCCATCCGATCGGATCGCCAGCCATCCGATCGGATGGGAGGTTCTGTTCAGATTTTGCAATTTCAAAATCCCCGGCTGAAACTCCGACCTCCCGAACTCGAAACTTAACCAAACTTTCCAGATTTCATTAGTATATCTATGGGCTCATTTTCATACAAAAACATTTACCATTTGACCACCCGGAATAGTACTTCCAAAATTGACGGGTTATGCATAAAAACCCGTTTTGACCCATTACACCACAAAACCACTTATACCACTTCCGTTTTACATCAAACTTGACTAACTTCATTAAATTAACATAATAAACATGTTCCAATTACACTTGACCCGTTTACAATCCAAAATGGGTACATTTACCCCTTTTGCCAAACACCCCCTTAAACATTGACCACAAGCAATATAACACACTTAGACACACCGTTGACCACCCAAACTTTATGACGACCTTGACACACACTATACAAGTCATAGGAAAGACTCTCGCGGGTACAACCTTGAATCGAGCTCGGTATAATACCTAGCTCCTATCGTTTATTATCTTCCAAATTCACTTCCAAATCGTTATGCTATAGCCCATGAACCTTCCTTCCATCACGCATAAACTTACAAAACAGTGACAACTAAAAGAATAAGCTTACGCTTAGTAAGTAACTAGATTAATATATGATCAATACTTCCATTCACATTCATATGCATTAAGAACGCCTTTAATCATTAGGCTCATGCCAACCATTTCCATTACCGCTGTCATATCAACATCATAACCATATCACATTCAACATAATAACATTTTACACAAAAATGAACATAACTTACCTTAGGCCTCTCAACCTTATAACCTACCTCTTGACCCTAGATCAATACCAATACCTCCTACTAATCCACTTCCTAATCCAAGGCTTAATCCTATCAACTCATTCATAACACATAACATGGAATATTCATATCAAGCATATAGAAATCAAAGTTACTTACCTTAGCTTCCAAAGCTAAGCTATAAATCATGATTCCATCATTAGCATCACCATCATCACATCATCACCATCATCATATCATTACCATCATCTTCCTTGTTCATAATCATCATTCATAAATATTCATTAACATATAACCAAAACTATAACAACTAACACCCTTTAACACACTTAGTCATCATATGATCATACTTTGATCATATGATGCACACCCTTTAAAATACTAATTAAACCCAATACATAATCATCATCACCTCTTAATTATACTTAAAACATCATTTACCCATTTTCCCCAAATTGACCCTAACTCTTCAATTAACCAATTAAACATTTAATTAAAGGTTACTTACTTGCAAGGATCATGCTAATGAATAGCCCTCTTCAACCCATCTTCATAGCACCTCAACCTTCATCATTTTCCCTCTCTAAAAACCGGACTTCAAAGACCAAGAATGATATGGAGAATACTAGAATCTCCTGGACATTTCTTATCTAAACACAAGTTTGGGCCATTGGCAAGAATGGCCCCTCAAGTCCTATTCTTTCTATTTTGGCCACAACTAACTTATAATAAAATTAACATATGACAAGTTAGGTCCTTGAAGTCCATCCCCTTTCTAATTATGCCACATAACACTTTCATAACCATATAACACATTCTTTGACTATCGGGTTTGACCACTACGCAACATTTTGTTGACTGACCAATCACATAAGGTCTTCATCCATTTTCATCTAGGGTGGGGTCCATGTATCCGGGAAACGGGTCTAACAAGCGTAAGGCTATAAAATGTTTTGTTTGTAAAAGTGGTTATAGTTCGGATCTCGATTAGACCCATTTCTCTATAACTATGATACCAATCTGTAACACCCCCAATTTCGAGATACGCAGTGGAATTCAAACTGGGTGTTACTTTATGGCACAACAGTTATATTAATAGAAAAGGAACTCCAATTGAGTCGTTTTGAAAGATTTATAATTTGAACTTTATAAATATCAGAGTTTACAAAATGAGGTCCCAGTAGTTTTACAGTTTATAAAATAAGTTTTCGAATGATAATTTATAGCCTTCTTGAGTATTCGTGCTCCTCCGTGCCATCCTCGAGTAATTGTAATACCTGAGATAAAACATGCTTAAAACAGTCAACACAAAGGTTGAGTGAAATCCATAGGTTTAATTAAGTCGTTTGAACATAATTATCGTAGTGGGAGTTACGTTGTCTCACACTCATCGTTGAAAACAAAATCATTTTATTTCACTAAGCTCATGACAACCAAAGCGTAAACCTCGTACCAATAGAAATTGGTAAAATCGTTTCATCGCCGCCCTAGTAGGTAAACTTGCCATTTTACCTAGTGTTTCAAATATAGTGCGTCCGATTTCCCCTATCTGGGTCAATAAGAACGGGAGTGTTAATTCCAATAGTACTATTCACAATATTTGCGCTCACTCGCAAGTGACTAATGGTTCATGATATAGGGACTTCGAACATGGCAAACGGTAACTTAGTGACAATAAAACATTCGGATAAGTATACAGTTTAAAGTATTGTGTTCGAATAGAAAAATAGTAGCATGTACCCCCCCCCCCCACGGGTTTGTAAAATAGTTAAACAATAGAAAGTGGGGCTACGAACTCACCTCAGCAGTGTAGTAGTAGTGGTATCAAAATTTCAAATGATATAAGGGAACGGCTCCAACAACACACGACCTGGTATACATGGCAAGTTTTAGAGTTCGATAGTCTATGTCTGGTGTTATCACGAATAATAGTATGATAACATTATGTATGATGTGAATAGCTTGTGTGTTAAAATGCTTAAAGTTCAAAGATAAAGTTATATATATCGATATAACTTGTGATTATGTGTTCGTTTTTCGAAGTATATAAGGTTGACAAAGAAATCTTCGTTTGATAAGTCAAAGTTGATAACGATAAGTTACATTTAGGTTTCGTGTTTGGTTAAGTGTTATATATATAGGTATATATATAGAGAAAATGCGTCGATAAACGTTGATTTTGCACGACTTATACATGTTTATTTCGAGTTATGAGTTTATAAAATAATAATATAAACTTATAATTCGTTATTTCTGAAATAACCTTCAAGTTTCTCAAAGTTTACACTTTCTACCCTAACGGAGAAAGATTTGCAAAGTTAGTCCAAGGTTAAATATAATTCCATTTTAAGTCCAAAACATATCCAAAATGACATTCTGGGTTTGTAGTTTAATATAATAACAGTTTCCACCCTAAAGTTACAAATTTACACAGTTTTAAACCTTCTTTTTCACAGTTAGCAGTTTTAGTCCCTCCAAGTGAAACTATTTGCAAATTAAGTCCAAAAGTACCAAAATTTTAGGAAAATTTATCCGAAAGTTTATGTGGTTTATTAAAGCTTATACAAGCTTGTACAAACTGCTTATTTCCAAAATAGAGCTTATTAGCTTATTTTTAAACCGATTGGGCTCGTTAGCCCAATACGTGGCCTTTTAAGGTTTTAATGGGTTTTTAAGGTCCAAATCAACTTGGGCTTTTCACTGTGCTTATATTAGATCAAAATCCACTTAGAAAACTGATTTAGAACTGCTTATCCAAACTGCTTATTTAGAAGAGCTTATGGGCCTGTTAAGGGCCCATTAACGTTTTATGATTTAGATCGGTTTAGGAAAATCAAAGGTTGGTTTCCACATCTTAAAATAGAGTAGATTCAAGTTTAAAATAGCTTTTATACTCAGCTTATCCCAAACAGCTTAAAAATAGCTTATTTGACTAACTGGGCCGTAAGGCCCAATCGTTAGTTTTTAAGTTTTGCAAAAACTGTCTCAACTCGATTAGTATTAAGGTTCAAAAAGGCATTAGGTGAGTTTATTAGGTCGAGTAATCAGTGTGGCTTATTAGTTTAGCTAGTAAACTATTAGATTAAGCTTTAACATGTATGAGTTGTGTGTCGCGTTTAGAAAATACGAGGCCAAAGTTAGAGCGACTTAGGCTGCTGAAAAACAGTTTCAATGGTTCAAAATATTCTAAGTGTTTGAATAAATTTGAATATGGCCAAGGTGACATATAAACGTGTGATAAAAATGACTCATACGTTTATATATGTTACTCGTAGTTGTTATTTAGTAGATGACATTATAAAGATTTACTAGGTCGAATTTAATTCGTGAGTTGTTAATAAAATTAAAGCGATAAATAGACAACAATATGTGTGTTTCGACTAGAAATGTATAAAATGAATTGAAAGAGGAGTATGTGCTCACTTCACCAAGAATGGTGGGGGAAAACAACAACGTATGGACCACGGTTGGCTAGGGAAATGGTGTAGCTCGATTCTTCACCCAACAAGGACTTAGGAACAAGTTTTTATCACCTAGTATCTTGGCTTAAAACCCTTGCAATCTTCTCAACACTAGTCGACTTCCAGCAGTAGGAAAGACTTAGTTTATTTTTGAAAATGTGATATGTGTGTGAGTTAAGTCGAACGTATACATGTGCTTTTTATGGTGAGCTTTGAGTGTTTGAGTGAGCTAAATGATGGAACATAATGAGGGTGTAAGGGAGTAGGAGGGGAAGTCATTGGCATGTCACATTGTGTGTTGTAAGTGAAGCTAATGATGGTGATTAAGGGGGAGGGTAGCCGGCGCTAGTAACCAAGAGGAAAGGACAAAATTAGGTTAGGGGTTGGTTTAGATGGCTCGTTGGTGTCCTCCGTGGGTCAAGCTAACATAGAAACGTGACTAAAGATCAATTGATACTCGTTTGGAGGTGCTTGGAAGTCGAACGAATTAAGTCTTTCGTTAAAACTAAATTTTTGAGCTTAGTTGATTAAAGGTTATATTGTGATGATCTGCTGAGCTTTGTTGGTGTTTATGGCCTCGATAGGTCGTAATATTTGAAATGGATTATCAATCTTGGTTCGTGAATGGCGGTTTAGTCGAGGTGTGCAAAAACATTAGCACGTTGTTAAGAGAAATCGCGAGAAATCAAGCTTAAGTAAATCGAGTATAGAACACTTTCTAAAAATCAAGTTTTATTAAGTTTGGGCCGGTTGGGCTTAGTTTGGGTTTGGGCTCAAATCATGGCCGAAGCCCACAAAAATTTCAGGGTCCGTTTGGTTGTTAGTGGCAATGGGCCGAGGCCCATTGTTATTGGGTGTGCGTTACGATTATAGTTCGTAAGCTCGAAATTATTTAGCAAACGCGTTTAACTAATTTACGAAACGTAAAGTTAGAAACTGTACTTGATTTATATTATTCGTGATCATAGACTATCATGGTACGTGTGTGAGCCAGTTCCAAAATGTTCAGAAATCACAAACAACGTTGGGATTGTAAATAGCATAGCATGAATAACAAAAAAAAAATTGTTATTGGTAAAAATGGTTAATTGATATCGTAATGACATATAATTCGTTGATTAGCACTTATTATTCATGGGGAAAATTACGGGAGGTTACACATTTGTTACACACTTGTTGTATCTTGATATACATCAAGTTTTCCATCATCTTGTTTAGTTAGTTTGTGTGGATCATTGTGATCTTGTAGAGATCGGGGAGATCTTGTATAGCTTGTGTGTTGATCGGGTAGATCATGTAGATTGTGTTGATCAGGTAGATCGTGAGTAGATCGGGTAGATCGAGTGTAGATCATGTGGATCTTGTAGCTTGTGTGATTTATGAGGATTGGGTAGATCGTGTGTGAGATTGGTACTAGCTAGATTAGTACTCGACATCTAGCTTAATGTATGAAAATAAAGTAAGCGACGCAGTTTATGCGTTTAGGCCTCAAAACACAAGGTTTGTTATGTTGGGCCTTAAAACATAACGGGTTTGGTTGTACCCGATGAAGAACTCGACATCTAGCTTAGTGTCGGAAAATATTGTAAGCGACGTTGTATGGTTTTCTCCGCCAAGAAGGAGCTTGTTGATTAGTGAAGTAACTCTCGAGTTGGGTACTCGGGGAGTGTAGAAGGGCGAAGAGGAGCTTCGTGACCGAACCACTATAAATCACCGTTTCCGTTTTGCGCTTTATTTACCTATCTCTTTACGTTTATTTTTGCATTTACCGCTTTATATTTATATTTTGCATTGCACTTATATTTGTGTGGTTTGTTGTTTATATTGTGTTAGTGTCATGGCATGTTATTTACAATATCTCTAAGCTTGTGTTATTGAGACATGCCTTATTTGTTGCTTTATAATATCTCTAGCTCTTGTAAGACTAGAGTTGACACTTTTCATATTAAGTCACACATGGTCGGGTGTTTGATACGAACAGATTTAAGTTTTTAAACGGGAACGAATTTACCCCCCTCTACGTTTTCAACAGCTTTAATTCGTTCACTTGATTCTTCACTATATAAACCACTTGTGTTTGTGCTTCAAAACACACCTTAACAACCATTCTTCTATTGTAAACTCACCTTCCAAACTCTCCTCAAAACATGACTAAAGCACCAAGTGCAAGATCATCCACTAGAAGCCCTTCAAGAAAAATCGCACGTATTGTGTATGAAATATCCTCAACCAAAACCTCACCAATCAAAACACCTCCTACTCAAACACTTCTTTCTAACTATATCCAAACTCCTCCCTCTAATGAGCCAACTCCACCACAACTTGCTTCCACCAAACAAACATCACCACAACTTCCATCTCTTGAACCAACACCTCCTTGTAAACTTACATTACCAAACACTCCCATTTCTACTCAACCAACAAAGCACTCATCCTCTTGAACATAGACTTCTTTCTTTCACCACACCTCATTCATCACCTCATCTTTACTTAAACTCATTGGAGAACTTACCTCCTAGACTTCATTCATAACCAACTTTTGTTCTGTTCATACCTCAACGGAACAAAAGTTGGTTATAAAAACTTATAGTCAATCTCTTAAGTCTCATCAATAACACTCCCATGATCTTAATTACCATATATAACACAAATAAACCACGTACTAATATTACTAATTTCCAAAAATACCCCCGTCTCACCCTAAAGACATCAAAAATTGCCCCATTGACCAAAAATACTCTAGAATAGACCTTGGGAAACCTTCAAAATGGGCAACTGAACATTTGTGCGACACATGTCCAAACAATGATTGGGATACGGGGTATTTTGGGAAAAAAATCTGAAATACGGGATATTTTTGGAGAAAAAATGTATAAACGTATGTACAAAAAAATAAAATACGGGGTATTTTGGTCAAAAAAAGTTTGCATTGACCGGTTGCCCGTCGCCCAGGGGTATTTATGAGTAAAATCGTCGCCCAGGGCACTTTTTGATGTCTTTAGGGTAAGACCGAGGCATTTTTGGAATTTTCCCAAAAATCATTGTATAACTTGTTATGGTGCCACCTGCAACAAAACTCTCCCTATTATAGTCTAAATTCAAACCCCAATTACTAAACAACATATTTATTTGGCACGCGCCACCGAAACCCCATCAATACCTTTACTTCCCCTTCCCACATTCTCAATGAGTTACTCGCACTAAAACCTTAATAAACATAGCTCATTTGATACAGTTTCTTAAACAAGTAGAATTTGGATATAAATAAAACCTAATAGGGTTCCATGTATGGTGATCAAGAGGTTATTAGAAAAGTATTCAAATTGATGAGTGATTTGCGTAATTAAATTAATCTAGAAGTGGGTTTGAAATAATCAAAAGAACGAAGTTAAGAAACTTACATGATGATCAAATCGGAACTAGATAAGAGAAACGGGGGTTTTGATTGGTGTGATGCGAACATGAGATTTAAAAGTTTAGTTGTTTCAACTTTCAAAGATAGTCAATTAAAAAAGGACTAATTTCTTATTCGTTAAGCATTAAAGCACAAGGTGTCGTGACATACCAAAACTCCTCATTTGGGGCCCACGGGTTGCCACATCACTTTAAGAAACCTCCTTTTAAAACACCCCTTATCACAACTAACATCAACTTACTCATTTGGGTCCCACCACTTTTTTTCTTTTTTTTTTTTTTTTTTCTTTTTTTTTTTTTTTTTTTTTTAATTCAATTTCTCAAATAACATAAAATTCATTCATAAACTAAAATCCATTCATAAAAATAAATTTACAATACGAATTATAATTAAAGAAAAAAATCATAAATCTAAAATTGCTAAAAGAAGAAAAACAAAGGAAACAAGATTGGTGATAAAAACTTAAAATTATCAATAAATTAACACCGAACTCCAGCCAATGCAATGTGCCCCACCCCACCACACAGAATGGATCTGAAAGTCCATATCCAATTGAGTTTAATAATTTCCACCAAATCCAACTTTCACAAAACAACTATCATCTTTAATTATCATCGAAAGCAAACAAACCAACCCCAATTAAAAAAAAAAAAAGAAAAAGAAAAGAAAAGGAAGTTTATGAATAAAATTACAAACCGGAGCTAAAATTGATTCACAAAAACAATCTTTAATTATCATCGCCTGACAAGAAAGGATGAAAAGGACGAAATTTTGCTTCGTCGTGCAGACGACGAGCTCGTCTATGGCGAAGGACGGCGAGTAGGCACGGTGTGGCGGCGAGGCACGGTGAGTGTGCCATGTCACCGTGGCGAGGCACGGCGAACACCACACCTTGTGCTCTTATGTTTAGGGAAACTTAAATTATCTCGTACAATACTGTGAAAAAAAAAGTTTTGTTTTCGAGTATCAATTAAGGAAAAAAAACTGAAAAATAAAAGTGATTTTGTCGTTTTTGAAATAAAATATTTCCTCCTAAAATTGAACTGAAAATGTTTACTTTCTACTTTACTTTTCCGTACTAAAAAAACTTAAGAATTAAGCATTAGTAAACAAGTGTTTTGAAATCAGGCGGGACTGACTAGTTCTACTGGTTGAACTAGTTGCTCTTATCAGACCGGTTGATCAGATAGCATGTCAACAACTCATATAGTCATGTTAATTTTGTTAAAAATATTTTCAAAAACATGTTTAGAGTTTTTAACATTTGTCATAACTAGATTTTTCTAAATAATATTGATTTTGTTGCATCTTTAAAGGTAAAAACACCTCAACTAAAAAAATGACAAAACTATTCAAAGCTCAATCTGTTTCACGAAATATGAAACACCAAAATACGATCTCATTTAAATGATTAGAAATAAACAAATAAAAAACTGAGCTTACTTTTCACTTGTTAATCAGTTAACTAAACAACTACTAGTTGTATTTTGACCGATTACATATGAAAATTTCACTTTTTTTTTTACAAAAGTCGGCACCATAAATCAATATTCTATCGGTGTCCCATATCCAGCAAGACTCCTTGTTCCACCCTGACCAACATCCATACATATCCCGACGATTTGTTTGGAGAAGGCCTAGCTAAATAACATTTTTGTTTAGGGTTGTTTACATAAAGGGAGGTGATTTGCACACTCTAAAAAATGATTGGGACACTCCAATTAATTGTGTCTGGACATTGATACCCTCACAGTTACCCTTACACTTTCACCCATGTGAGGGTATAAATGTCCAAACATAATTAATTAGAGTGTCTCAATCATTTGATGGAGTGTGCAAATCATCTCCCTTACATAAACATTGGTTGACATATCTAATTGGTATGTCTAAATGTATGACTAATTTGTGTGTTGATGATGTATGACATACATTTGAATATAAAAACAAGACAAAAATACACCGTTGGTCCATAAACTTTCCCAAAAGTGTCGCAAGGGCCCCAAACTGGGGAAAATCGTCTCCGTGCGTCCCTCTTCCAAGTTTTTGAGGCCGATTGCGTCCTTTGACCGTTATCAGCTAGTCAACGCCGTTCCTTTCCGTTAACTTTTGTTTTTAGCACTAGGGCAAAATCATCATTTCGCATTAACGTGTGAGTAAGTACCACGCGGCTTCTGTGTTTGCTACAGTAACAATATCGCTAATAAAAGCTAAAGTCTTTCACCACTCATCCCTAAACTCTCCTCTATCTCTCTCATAAAATCTTATCTCAAATATTTTCGATCAAATCTAAACAATGGTGCGTTGCGGATGTGGCAGGCGGGCGGTCGTAAGAACCTGTTGGAACAATGTGAACCCCGGCACGCGTTACTATGGTTTCCCTATTGAGTTTCGTTAATGGTTGGGTTTGTTTAAGTTAAAATGTCAAGTTTAGTTTAATCATGGTTTAAGTCTAATGGTTGCTTTAGATTAAAAGTTTATTTTCAAGTTATGAGTTTAAGCATCAATGTCTTGATTTTTGCTTTTTAGGGATCCACTTGTCCCAGCAATGGGTGGTATGATCCACCCATGCAACCAAGTGCAAGGGAGGTGATCCTCTACTTGAGGAGGCACCTTCACCGAAATGAGGCAGCGCTACAAGAATGCCAAGCCGGCCTCATGGCTGAGACATTGGAGGCTGTCAACGCGGGAGACAGGGCAATCCATCTAGAGTCTGCTCACCAAGCATGCCTAGTTGATCTCCTTCTTGAGAAGGGGAAAGTTTTCCGTTTAAGGAACTTGTGTGTAGTCTCCTGGATAGTCATCATTTTAGTTTGCATATGGTTTATGTAGTGTCTTTAGAAAGTCACTGGTTTTTTGTGTTTTGGAAGCGTTTCTAGAAAGTAGAAGTCATGTACAGTAGTATGTTTTGTGTGTTTGCAAAGTTTCAATGTAGGTTGACTAATAGAAAGCATTGACTTCATCCATTTATGATTCTTCATTGGTCTTTCTCAAAATAGAAAAACATTATCCAACTCACAAACACAGATTCAAGAAAGACAGATCCAAGTATCAAACATGGAAGAAGTATCAACGATGGATGAACAGACACCACTTTCAAGTATGAACATAAACTTGCTCTGGTGTTGTTCATCCATTGTTGATTCTTCTTTGCTCTTTGTCAAAATACATAAACATTATCCAAGTAAGAACACAAGCTGGTAAATTGATTATCCAATAGTCAATTTTCATGTATAATGAAAGTAATTGACTTTGTTAAAGTCAACACTTATAAGTATCTGTATGAACTTGCAAAAATGGGTAGAAACTGGATAAAGTGGCAAATGGATACATTTAAACCTCAATTAATCCCATAGACTAACATGAGATGATTTCTTACATAATGCAAATTGGATATATTTCCATATACGTAAAAAATTTTAGTCTACATAGTTCAGAAACACACATTGTTAAAAGATAGAAAATATTGTCTAGGAATTACATATTCGATGAAAACCATTGTCTTTGAAATACTTAACCAACATTTTTTTGTGGTGAAACCATTTTTTCTGCTATAATCTTCTTCCTAGTCCACAATTATTTTGGAGCCACACCAGAGGCAGCATCAACTTGACTTCCAGATTCAGGTTGGACCATACTTGCTTCAGATTGACTTTCAAGCTGACCACAGGTTTCATGCACATGACTTTGAGATTGAGCATCAGTTTGACATTGAGCTTGTTCAGTTGCTTCAAAGTTGTCACCTTTAACCTTTGTCTTATTCTTTGATGGCACTTTTGGCTGGGATGAAGCTGTTTTTTGTGACTGATGGGTACTACCTTAACTTCCTGTTACACCTCCTTACCCAAGACATGTTTTCTTGTTGTGTCCAGCATTGCCACAAATACGACAAACTACACTCCTACTAGACTGTGACAACTTACTATCTTTATCAGTATCATCATTTTCTGTAAAATCCCTAGTTCTTTTCTTTCGTGGCCTACCCAATGGTTTATGATGTTTAGGTGGAAGAATGGTTGTAGGCACATTTGACTTTTTCCAATGTTGATAACCCCTAATGGGATGGACGTGGTGTTTGTAAGTTTCCTCCCAAGTCTTAAGCAAGTAACATGGATGAACCCATGATTCTACAGATCCTACTTCCATTCCATTGAACATCATATACCGGTTGGTAGCAATAGCATGTTTACATGGCATACCTGTAAGCTCCTATCTTCTACAAGTACAAGCCCTAGCTTCGACATTCACAAAACACTTATCTCCCCATCCACTAACCTGATACTTATCTCTTTCAGTCCGTAAAATGGTGTACTTATAAGCCTCTTTCTTAATGAAGTCTAACATGTGTGTTGCCTTTGGTGTTAATGGTCCGGCACACTTGTCAATTGTATGCACAACATTCACTATTCTCTGCATACAATATTCTCTAATGTATTCTAAAGCAGTTATGATGGGTTGGTGCCTACCTCCCACTAGTTTCCCATTAAACACTTCACACATGTTATTAAGTAACACATCAGAATGAGCTCTCTCTACACATGTTATTAAGTAACAATTTTGCAAAACAAAAGATGTACACTTAGACAGAGATTTGGTTAGTATCTGAAAAATGCGACCTTGACCAATGGGTTGGTGGTATCTTACTTAACCAAGCATGGGCAGGTTCGCTAAAACTCTTGAATGCAAGCATTGCTGCCTCAAATTGTTGGACGGTTGTTGCTGCTGCACATCTCCACAAATGTTCCTTGTAGGCTCTAGAATTCCATTGCAATTTCATATTCTCATGGATGTGCCTCAAACAGAATCTGTGTTCCGCACTAGGGAATACTGCTGCTAAAGCTGGAATGATACCCTGCACAAAGGAACATCAATTCATTACTAATAAAAGTATATGTTAATACAAATAAACCTTAAAAACGTTTATTTATATTTTACGATCTTTCAATGTTTTGTCGATAACAAACGTAAAATCGTTATAACGAATTAAATAAAACATGTAACGCTTTGAGCCAATAGTTTACTAACTCATTTCATTAAACAAATAAACCTTAAACATATTTAGTTAAACAAGTTAACATAAAACCAAATCCATTTTATAAAAACACTTAAGTAAACTAATTACTTACACATTTTATAAAATACATGTTACTTGTAAATAAACTATAAAAGACTTGGACTATCCATGGCCCAAAACCAAGTCCATAACCTATAAACCATGGAGCTTGACCCAGAACCCATGACCCATTGCATGACATCATGCATGACATCAAAATGGGTAAAACCCATGACCCATGACCCAAAGTCCATAACCCATAAACCAAAGTCCATGACCCATGACCCAAGATGTCTTTGACATCAGGCATGACATCATCTATCCATGGATGTTGGGTTTTACAGATACTGCTGCTCATGTGATTAAAACTGCTCAGTCATTACAAGTAAAATACTTCAAGTCATTACTGCTTCTAGTTATAAAAGTTATTGCTGCTTATGAAGGTTAATACTGCTAGTGTATATTATAACTGCTGAGAACTTCAAGGAAATATATACTAAGTAGTTAATGCTGGTAGAAGAAAACTTAGTACTGCTAGTACTAAGTTACTATTGCTGAAGTATTAATGCTGCTATAGTTAAAGATTGATGATGCTAGTGTTATGTATTAGTGTTGCTGATGTGTTAAGTCAGTTTGTGTATAAGATAAGTATAGTAATACCGTGTAACAGTTTAGATAAATATAGAAAATATTTATCTTGTGTAGAAAGTTATTGTAAGCCGACTAGGACTCCTTAGTCTATAAAAGGAGGTCCTAGGGCATAGAGATAGATACGTTTTTCATAGAACTTCAAGGTTGTAAACCCTAATACTATCGAGTATTTGTATTATTAATAACATTGAAGTGTTTTGTTTGATATAATCGTGTTCTTAGTTTACTGTTATATTCAATACAAAGTTCTTCTTAAGATCAAATACAAGATTCCGGATTGTGTTTGATAAACTTCAAGAAAGTTTCTAAACACAGTTGTTTTAGATTTATCTAAGATAACTAAACCTTACTAGCTAAGAAATTTGATCTAGTGCATAACTGGGATCAACAAGTGGTATCAGAGCTTGTGGTTTTAGAAGATGTGATCAAGAAGAACCTGTTTTAAGCTCAAGATTATTTAGATCTTATTGAAGACATGGAGTCAGAATCTACACATATGATTATTGCATCAAAGGTGCCAATGCTCAAGCTTGGTGAGTATGAGCTGTGGAGGATGAGAATATAGCAGTACATTCAGATTGTTGATTATTCTCTATGGGAGGTTATAGAGAATGGTAATACCTTACCAAAACAAAAACTTCTGATGCTGGTGTTGTGACTATTTTACCTATTAAAACTGCTGAAGATAAGGCACAAAGAAGATTGGAGGTTAAGGCAAGAAACACTCTCATGATGGGCATTCCTAATGAACATCAGTTGACTTTCAATCCTATCAAGGATGCTAATTCTTTGTTAGAAGCTATTGAGAAGAGATTTGGAGGGAATGCTGCTACTAAGAAGACCAGGAAGAATCTTTTAAAGCAACAATATAAGAACTTTGCTGCTCCAAGTATTGTAACTCTTGATCAGACATTTGGCAGACTTCAGAAACTTGTCAGTCAACTAGCACTTGTGGAAGTATCAATTCCCCAAGAAGATATAAATTAGAAGTTTCTAAGAAGTTTGTCACCAGAGCGGCATACACATACTGTGGTGTGGAGAAACAAGGATGATATAGACACAATGAGTATAGATGATCTTTACAACAATCTTAAAGTGTATAAGCCTGGGTCAAAGGGTCATCTAGCTCATCTTCAAGCACACAAAACTTAGCTTTTGTGTCCTCCTCCAACAACAGTTCTGGCCGTACTAATGAAGCAGTTACTACCAAGGTTGTCAGGATCAGGATCCTACCTAGGATCATTTTCGGATTTGCAAGATCGGGATCGTAGGATCGGATCCTACCTAGGATCTTTTTCGGCTTTTCCTTTACATATGTATACAAACCAGTTTTAAAAACCTTCCTCTAAAAAAAAGTCAAAAAAGTTATAAAAAAAAGGATCGGATCGTTCACGAACCTACGATCCTACGAGCAATCCCACGATCCTGTAACAATCCTACCTGAAAAAAGGGTTACCAACAGGATCGGATCTTTCACGATCCTACGATCCTACGAGCGATCCCACGATCCTGTAACGATCCTACCTGAATTACGATCCCGTAACGATCCTGCTCGTTTTGTGTGTGTAGGATCGTAGGATCGTACGATCCTACGAGCAGGATCGCGATCCTGACAACCTTGGTTACTACTACTCATGGAGTTAGTACTGCTAGCACTCAAGTTCATACTGCTAGTTCTACAAACTTTGATAACTTGAGTGATACTGTTATCTATGCTTTCTTGGCTGGTCAAACTAATAGTTCTCAGATGTACATGAGGACTTAGAACAACTTCATCAAGATGATCTTGAAGAGATGGACCTGAAGTGGCAGACGACAATGTTGACAATGAGGGCAAGGAGATTCTAGAAGAATACAGGAAGGTAGCTCAAAGTCAATGGACATGATAACATGGGGTTTGATAAGTCCAAGGTTGAATGCTACAACTGTCACAGTAAAGGACATTTTGCAAGAGAATGCAGGGCACCAAGGAGCCAAGATCAGAAGAATGGTGATAACTCGAGGAGAGCTGTATCTGTGGAACCTACAAGTTCTACAGCTTTGGTGTCTTGTGATGGTTTGGGTGGATATAATTGGAGTGATCAAGCAGCTGAAGGACCAAACTTTGCACTCATGGCTTATTCTTCTTCATCAAGTTCAGACTCTGAGGTATCTAATTGTCACAGCTCGCCGATGGCGGAAACGCGAGTGCAACATCATGGATATCATCACAAAACATGGCGTCTATATAGAGAATTACTATATGCAAACATAAAGAGTAAAGAACAGACACAAAGTGTCGTAACGATACCCCAACATAAAATAACCGAAAACAAACTCCAAGGTATCTTCGTTAAAACATAAAGTACTAATGAAAGACATTCAAGTATCATAAACAAAATCCAACTTATTTAAATTTAAACTTAAAGATAACCATCTCAAATGCAAACTAGGTCTCTTCTAATCGCGCCCTTTTATCTTAGCCTTAGAATGCTCACCTGAAAATGATGCTTAAAAACGTCAACATAATGTTGGTGAGATTCATAGGTTTAAGACACACAAAACACCTTGATCATCAGTCCACTGTGATTATAAAACATAGCATAGCAGGACAGCAAATACATATAGTTATTATATTACTAACATGCAATCATAGCTTACGGGACGAAACGTGCCCACCGATCCAAAATTTGGGACGGAACGTGCCCACCGATCCAATAACCACCACAATTGGGACGGAACGCGCCCACCGATCCAATATAATGGGTAAATTAATACCCTCCGGCCGGACAACACAGAATAATAACAATAACGAGTAGAGCCACCAGGGCATCTTCCCACTCGTGTAATTACCACAAATAGTCACCACAATAACATGCAGCAAAAGTATAATAACATTTACACGTCCATGCATTTAATTAACCACATAATCACAGTAATCTCAAAACAATTTAACAAGCATCATCTCCATCCCAAGTTTAAAACAAAGTAAAAATATGGGACTATGAACTCACATCAACCTTGCAGCTTCCAAATTATCCACACACAAATCTATACAATAAAACAATACCACATTACACGCGACCAAGCTAAAAGCTATAGCCCATGTAACACATATATATGATGGATGTCTAAGGTTCATATAACCCACCATGGATTACCTAGACTCCATACTAATCATCACCCAATACCTAACACTCACTAAATCCCTTAATTAAAACTTTCAGAAAACGCAGATTTTTAGGGTACTTTCACCCACATAAAATCATGACCAAAAACTCTTTACAACTCACACCAAAAATCCACCATGATCCTTCATAAGCATAAAAGCTTTTCCCAGAAGGCCATGCACTAAAAACACACACAAGTACCCAATGAAAAATCAAAGATAACAACTATCCAGATTCGGATCTGATCGGACATCAAAAAGTAATGACCTCGTGGACCTACTTTTACAACTTGTTATCGCCTAATTTTCGCGTGGAAGTCTATTATAATATAGAACTTAATTACCACAGAAGGGCTAACCCTAATGACACTTTTAAAGCCACCATTGACATCATAACTTTTACCCTAATTCTGTCCCGGTTTAACAGCTTTGACACCTTAACTTCCAAAAATCGTTTGACTGACTTCCAGACCTCGAAAACACTTGTGGTCAGACTTTTTGGAAAGCTCTTTCACTGAACTATAATTTAGATATAAAATTCGTGATCTAACTCATCCCCATCTATTAAATAAACTCGTATCTTTACAGCTTTAATATTCTGCCAGATTCATAACTAATTAACTATCAAGTTTTAAACCCTAATTACTTCACCAATCACTATATGGTTACTAATTAATGACTCTAACATGTTTAATATCATTAATTTATAGAAACCTATAAACCCTAAACCCATCACAATTTGTATTACATGAATTATAAAAATTAATTAAACATAAGTATTATAAATTTACCTTAATTCTTGAAGAATAAAAACCCTAAAAAAAATTCTTCTCTTCCTCTCCTTATGGTTTGGTCGAAATTTATGATTAGGGAGGAATGAGGGTTTTTGGTTTGTATTTATAGACCTCTAGAAACCCTAAGTGAATAACTTTTCCTCCAAGATACAATCCTAATCAAACTTGGTTTCCTTATTTTCTTTTTTTTTCCATTCGGCCGAATATTTTATATATATATATATATATATATATATATATATATATATATATATATATATATATATATATATATATATATATATATATATATATATATATATATATATATATATTTTATTAAATCTATTTATTACACTTAAAACCTTCTATTTTTGATATTTTATAAAAACCCTATACTCAAATTAACACCTTACGCGATAAACCTTCGTTTTTACGACAAACCGAAAAAATATCATTTTCAAAATAATGTTTCCAAAAATAGATTTTTCACACTTAACATAAGTATACTTCATAAAAATAACCTCCACGTAACTTACTATCGCTCAAATAATTGAACGGAGACTCGTTACGTAAAACCACAAAACACCAAAACTACTCAAGTCATTTCTACACCACAAAGGCGATCAAAATGAACTTTTCCCAAAAATTCACTCCACTCAACTCATCAAGAAAATATCACATCAAGGGATTTAGTGCTAATATCCATACATCTTACCCATAAACCATACACAAACAACCTATATCACATGTAAGCACATAATACACATCAAATAAAAGTTAAATAGATTGAGACTATTAGTCAAACTAACCTGCTAAAATCACGGTTGTTACATCATCCCCCACTTATGAAAATCGTGTCCCGAGATTTATTAGCTCGTCTCATCACTCTTCTCAGGAAACAGCTTAGGATACTTAGTCCTCATCTGATCCTCACGTTCCCAAGTAAACTCAGGACCACGTTTAGAATTCCAACGCACCTTTACCAATGCTATCTTACCACGCTTCATACTCTTAACTTCTCGATCCATTATCTCAACAGGTTCCTCAACAAAATGAAGAGTCCTGTTAACCTTAATTTCATCTAATGGCACATGCAAACTAGCATCCGCCAAGCATTTCTTTAAATTTGATACATGAAACGTATCATGTACACCACTTAACTCCTCAGGCAATTTTAACCGATATGCCACAAGCCCAATCCTTTCCGTAATTTCAAACGGCCCTACATACCTAGGTGCTAACTTGCCTTTCTTACCAAAACGCACAACACCTTTCCAAGGAGATACCTTCAACATCACGAAATCACCGACACTAAACTCCAAAGGTTTACGACGCTTATCAGCATAACTCTTTTGTCGATCTCTCGCTGCCTTAAGTCTCGCCTTAATCTGAAACACCTTATCCGTAGTCTCTTGCACCAATTCAGGACCAATTAGTTGACTTGTTCCAACCTCCGCCCATAAAATAGGTGATCTACACTTCCTCCCGTATAACATTTCAAATGGTGCACATCTAATACTAGAATGATAGCTGTTGTTATAGGAAAACTCAGCTAATGGCAAATGAGTATCCCAGCTCCCTCCAAAATCAATAGCACACGCCCTAAGTAAATCTTCCAAAGTTTGAATCGTTCGCTCACTTTGCCCATCGGTCTGCGGATGATAAGCAGTGCTCATATCCAATTGTGTATCTAACGCCTTTTGCAACGATTGCCAAAACCGCGAAGTAAACCTACTATCACGATCAGATATAATCGACACAGGCACACCATGCCTCGCCACAATCTCATTAATATAAATCCTTGCCAACTTTTCCATCTTATAATCTTCACGAATGGCCAGAAAATTTGTAGACTTCGTTAGTCTGTCCACTATGACCCAAATCGTGTCATGTCCGTTACTCGTTCTTGGCAACTTAGTAATGAAATCCATTGTTATTCTCTCCCATTTCCACTCAGGAATCGGCGGCTGCTGAAGTAATCCAGAGGGTTTCTGATGTTCAGCCTTAACTTTCAAACAAGTCAAACATCGGCTAACATACTCAGCTATTTCCCTCTTCATTCCCGGCCACCAATATGCATCCCTAAGATCATAATACATCTTATCCGATCCTGGATGAATCGAATATCTCGACTTATGAGCCTCATCCATAATCAGTTTCCTTACACCTCCCACAGATGGAACCCATATTCTATCTAGGAAATATAGTCCACCATCCTCCCGTTTCTCCATTTGTTGATCCAATCCTCGCAGCATTTCCGCGGTCGCATTCTCATCCTTAAGAGCTTCCTCTTGTGCTGCTAATATCTTACCCTTAATTCCCGACTGTAACGTCATACACATTGCTCGCACACGTTTAGGTTTAATCCTTTCCTTCCTACATTAAAGCATCAGCTACCACATTCGCTTTTCCAGGATGGTAGCGAATCTCACAATCATAATCACTAAATAGTTCAATCCACCTCCTTTGCCGCATATTCAGCTCCTTCTGATTGAAGATATGCTGAAGAATTTTATGATCCGTATATACAACACTCCTTGTGCCATACAAATAGTGTCTCCAATTCTTGAGAGCAAATACCACCGCACCAAGCTCCAAATCATGAGTTGTATAATTCTTCTCATGAATCTTTAGCTGTCGAGATGCATAAGCTATCACCTTACCTTTTTGCATTAGCACACATCCAAATCCTTGATTCGACGCATCACAATACACAACAAAATCATCTAGCCCCTCAGGTAACGTCAGAATAGGTGCATTACACAAACTATCCTTTAGGGACTGAAAAGCCACTTCCTGCTCTTCTCCCCAAACATACTTCTTGTTCTTCTGAGTCAACAAAGTAAGGGGTTTAGCAGTCTTCGAGAAATTCGCTATAAATCTTCGCTAATATCCTGCTACTCATAAGAATGAACGTATTTCGGACGGCGTCGTAGGAGCCTTCTAGTTCTTGACCGC
>CP139505.1:215052224-215087415 GCA_021014915.2 Artemisia tridentata subsp. tridentata | reverse complement strand
TTCGAAATAGTAATTATGAGTAATTCGTACGTTAAAGATGGAATGGTAAGTGGGAAATAATGAAGTAAAATGAGAGTAACTATCAAGCATGAAAAATAATCTTAACAGATAACTTATTGAGCACAACAGTCTGCAGACACGGAGGGGTAAAATGGTATGGTGTAAAATCATTCATTTTGAAATTTGTAGTTATAGTTTAAATGTTTGAAAACATTTAGTTCTCTATAACTCTAGCTCTAATACATATCTGTAAAACCCCCTAAATTATGATATAGCAGCGAAAAAGTAATTAGGGTGTTACGGGGAGGATCGAAGTCGTAATCATAGAAAACGGCTCGAAATAGGCGTTTTGAAAGTTATTTGTCATTCAAGTAAATACTTTTGATACAAAGATGAAACATTTGTTTTTAAAAAATCCCATAAAAGATATAGAGGCTTTTAAGAATGACATATTTGATTTTTACACCATTTTAATTTATCAGAGTAACAAATGCCCACTCGTGTCTTGGTCCTGCTCCATTAATTACCTGAGATGCACATGTTTAAAAGTGTCAACATAAAAGGTTGGTGAGTTCATAGAGTTTAATGGAAAACCATTTATTTCAATGAATTCAGAAGTATATAGTAATATTTGGAATAAATTCAAGTATGATTAAACAATCAGTTTTAATATTTCATAAAAAAATATGATTATCCAAAATAAGTTCCAAATGCTAATAAACAGTTCATTTCAATAATTTAAAGAACGGGGTAATAATTGTAATAATTACTAATAGTGATGAAATAAGTAGTGAATGGTATTTGTATAACCACAAATAAATCATATAATTATTCAGTCAAATTCAATTACTGGATTAAAATCCTAGCATGAGGTGGAAACTCATGATGTTAATGTAAGTGAGGTGAAATATCTATACAGCTGTATCTAGATATATGTTGAAGACATATATTTTCTTATGGATATTGCCCCAAGCCTCATGACACGCAAAACGTTAACAGTGTACCGTAAAACGGAGGTGATCATCAAGTCATGATGATAAATAATGCCCTCGAGTAATAGGTGATTTGCCAATGTCTATTTTACTCAAATATAGTGTATCGCGACTAATAAGACTAGCCACGAAGGCATTCCGTCAAGTAATTAGTGGGATAGGATGTCAAGCCTCAACAAGTTTCGAAGCTGTCCACTATATTCGCGTTCACAACAAGTGATTAATGGCTCATGATAAAAGGGACTTTCTGGCTATAAGGGGGTGCTTAGGCAATATCAAGGTAACGATGAACCTGAAATACAAATGCTCTTTCTAGCAAATACTTTCATTTAAGTTTGGTATTAACATATAACAATGATCTGTATATTCATGATGTTACTTGAATATTTATCTTATAAACCAATATCATGTTATAACAAGCAGTTTGAAAATATCATCTTCCGAGTTCAATACTCAAGCTAAACAATTAGCAAGTAAGATATATATATCACATATTAAGAACTAAACCATATCAAGTAATGATTGATTAGGATTTTGATTTGAATCATGTAAGTTATTATTATACTTACTCATAAAAATAGTGAAATATATTTGAGTATGTATCTCCCCCAAAAGTATAAAACTTGTAAATAATAAAAGTGGGGCTATGACTCACCTTATATGATACTGAGAATGGAAATAAGTAAGTTCGGATGAGATTATGGTAACGGCTTCAAAATAAGACCTGATAATTAAATATGTCTGAAAATCTGACCAAATACTATTTGGTGATTGTGAAACAGGTAACATATAATGATTAACGAATAACGAATAACGAATAATATATTAATCGTTATAAAAAGATGATATGCAAATGAAATTATTGAGATTATAGTTAATATCACTTGAAATGATAATTAAATTATTTCTAAAGTTTTTACGATGAAGTATTACGTAAGAAAAACTAGTTGAAATATTGTTAATTATATATTTAACGTAACGTTAAATAATATTAACTGAATATAATAAATATGCATGTGACGTGAATTGAAATGACAAAAATAGAAAATAAACTAAGAATGTCAAATAGAATTTATTGGTCCTTGTCCTTTTCCAGTTTTTACAATTTTTACCCTAACGACGTTAGCGTTAGACCGTTAGTCCTTTATTATGAAATTTACAATTATAGTCCACTACTTTGTCCAATATATCATTTAGATCTTGGAATATTATATTAAATCATTTTATACCATAAAGATACTGTTTTTACATTTTTAGTCCATAGTTTAAACATTTGCCAGTTTTAGTCCATCTAGGCGTTGTCGCGTTACATTTTTAGTCCATTTACACAAAATTAATGGGAATTATTTAAAAATTTCCGAGGTTTTATTAAGTCAATTAGAGCTTATTCCAACAGCTTATACAGTCTATCACTTATTTTTATACTTATGGGCTTTTAACGATCAATTTTAAGGCCCGTTAAGTTTAAAATCCGTAAATTGTGAGACGAGTTGAGCTCATCAAAAATATCATTTTTTCAAGTTCTAAATTCATATAAAAAAGCTTTGATAATCCAACTTATTCGTAGAGCTTAAAATTAGCTTATTGGGCTGTAAAGCCCAGCTCGCTATTTTGTATTGTTTTAATTTCCAGTTTTTGCGAAATACTTTGGCACTTTTTAGAGTGTCGAAACTTGGTTATTTTTACATGTCATAAGAACGAAGTGTTAGCTAGCTAGGTGGTCTAACAAGTGGTGTAAAAATATAGTACGATTGTTAAGTTAAATTTCGAGATATATGGGTATTTTAAAGGCGACTGGAACGATTAACATAAGGGAAAAACTTGAAATAATTCTAAGTGTTGAGGCAGTTTTTATATTCGATTGAAACATGATCCAAAAATAAATTAAACGATGCATGTAACATGGAAATGAAAGTGTAAGGAGGGGTGTAGCGAGACTTCTATGCCTTCCAAGATGGAGGCGTGTTCGTTTGTGATCTTAAATGTTTACATACGTAGAAATGATTTAAGAAAGTGTATATACATTCGATAATAATAGAAAAAAGATGCATGATACGTAAAGTAACAAACGTGATGATTTGAAACTGAGTTAGAGTTGTCTTACAACGCTTCAAAGGATGTAGAAGATCGTAGGAAAAGATTGGAACTCAAGTAAAATGGCCACGTTAGATTTATAACCGTACACGATATAAATATTGATCTTGATGCTCTCGTTAGCTCTTCTAACGTACGAATGAAAGCTTTGGGTTAATAGAGGTTATTTTATGGGAGAATGAAAGTTATATTGAGAGTTTTTGAGGTGGAAAGAAAGGTGGTAAGTGAAGAGTATATATGGAGACGTTATTGTTTACATATTGTTTTTAATAACTCACCAAGGCTAGAACTAGCCATTGTCAGTCATTGAACGACTAATACTTCATCCTAAGATTATAATATAAGTGTGTGTGAGCTTAAAATGCGGAGTGTGTCTTGTTGAGTCAACCTTGAATGTCGACCAACTTTTAATATAGCACACGATTTGGAAAAAATCGTGTAGTACCTTCTTCTTGTTGATAAAACTCAATTGTTAACATAGAAATATGATATGAACAATATTATTATCACGTAGAAAAGAACGGAAGTCAAAACGGTTTAGTTTTGGATTAATAGATTATGTTGAGTTGGGTTGAATTGGTCGAATGGATTTGTGTTCAAATATTAAGAAAAACGCGACGTTAGATGATGAAACTTGGTACGTTAAAAGTTGGCTAGGTGAGTAATGAGATGACATAAAAATATGGACGTGTCGTGTTTAATATTCGAGTGAACGAATGGTGTTTTGAAGCTAGATTCAAATTGAGTATTCCATAAAATTATGAATTGATTTTTGGGCTTATAATGTGGGCTTTGGAATAATATGGATCGAATAGGAGTGGGCTGAAAAAGATTAAGGGCCCGTTTGGTGTATTTAAGAGTTAATTAGAATTAGTGAATTATATAAGTTTTGTTAAACGCGTCGAGAACTTGTTCCGTCATTCGATGAATTTTATGATTTCGTAATCACAACCAAACAAAATAATAAGAAAAATTTCAAATTTCCCCGTAAAAATGGTGATTAAAATATTGATAGAGATTAATACAAAATTAACCGTTGTTAATCATAAGGAATTTTTGTGGTTTGTTACACCTGCAGAACAAAACTTGAAAGCTTTTTTTTTTTTTTTTTTTGCTTTCTCCCCTTAAATATGACAAACAAAATATTTCACTTGTATCAATAAATAAATGGGTCACAACGGCATCGTAACAAAACCGATGGAGGTGTCATACCACTATACTCCCCCCAGTTCGACGATACTAAATCTTTTTAGTATCGTTGAACCCAAATACCACAAAATGTTAAATAACATAATCAACAAATAATAACCAAGGGTTTCATGGATGTTAAAATATAAAACATGTAGCGTTTTCCCATACTTGACGAGCCACTAAACTTGGTGTGAACAAGTATTGTAGTCGTGTAGATATTATTAAACGTGCGGTATTTTACGAATTTTCTTAGTTGTCCTCCTTGTAATGTATAAAAGGAGGTAAGATGCCAACAAAAATACGCCTCCTAAACATATCTTTACGCAAGATTCGTCTAGATCTTACGCATGCATTCAATATTCATATTTTGAAAACCTTGGCTATCTTCTGTATCATGTGCTTCATATGTCGTGTACATTCAAAATTTCATCAACAAGACGATGACTTCTACACGTATCTCACTTGGTCACATGCATAGTACTTTGTACATTCAGTGTTTAAGTTGCACGACATTTTCTCTAATTGTCATGTTTAATTTTATTTTGTTCCACCAAGCACGGCATTCTAATTTTCTAGTGACCGTGATTCATTTCAATATAAAACTTTCATATACTTATAACACAAAAGGAAATGCACTTTGGACCTGTACCACATGCCATAATAATATATTGGTCACACATGTGTCTATTTTCGAATCCCAGTCGTTGATAAAGAAGAGATTTCTTCTATTTTCAAACTTGTCTTACGCACATAGATCACCTAGGTATGAGACATCCGATCAAGATGTAATGACTTTCTTATATTTTAACTAGTTATGTGTTGTACTCATTGGTTTAATAGAATGACTAAATCATCCTCATGTGTTATTTAAGGATTAAAGTACCATGTCACATGCTTTTAATAAGCATAAAAATGACACACATTGCCTTTTTGATGGGGAAAGGCTTTCGGCACAAAGAAAATATTTTGACAGCTATTATGTTAAAGTCAATATGTTACAAAGAAAATTTGTTGTACCTTATGACTTTTTATATATGAGTTTTTGATAGCATCGCCCATGACCTACTTCTATCAACCATTTTGTCACATCAATTAGTCATGTACAACACTTTACAAGTTTTGAGGGATAAAGCTATAAGGCTACAAGGAGTCATAAGTTTATACCCTCCAACCCTCCCAAATTTTAACCAATCATCTCCCTCCACCTCATTTCAACCCTCCAACCCTCAATCCAACATTTTTACTGGCGCCCATCACTTTCAACCCTCCCAAATCTTTTTTTAAATATTCATAATTTTTCCTTCAAAATTATAAACAAACACTTCATTAAAACAAACACTTCATTAAAAATAAAATACAATTCCTAAAAATTAAAAATTACAATTCCTAAAAATAAAAAACTACAATTCCTAAAAATAAAAAAGTACAAATCATACGAATAAAAAACTACAAATCGCCCCAAGCCCAAGGCCAGTTATATTTCGCCGCTATCTCACGCTTCTTATCAAGCGTCCACTTTAGCATTCCTAGATCGGTGATGTGGTCGTGCGATTTGTTGTAGAACTTGTGATCTTGATATAAGGTCTTTTCCGCCATATATTTTGCCCTTTGTTGCTGCTCTTCGATAGTGGCGTCCAAGATTACTTGTTGTTTCTTTGCGTTATCCTCTAACAAATCTTTTTTCGTCAACGTGTAGTCTTTGACAAACTCGGCAACACTAACCTTCGACGAGGCTTCACTAGCAACCTTTGATTTTCCTTTTCGTGCACGGTTAGCTAAGGGTGGCGCTGGGTCTTCATTTAGATTCGGCAAAACGGTATCAAAATCGTTACTACCCGACTCATAGTGACCCGATTTCGAGGACTTTCTTCGCTTATCGGAATGGGAGGTTTGCTGCGCTTCGACACACTTTTGTTCCAACCATTTGGCTTGGCCTTTGAGAACTTCCCAAGCTCGTAGATGAGTAAATGCTTTGCCTTGTTTTTTCTTAAAACTTTCGAGCGCATTCGTGAGGACATCAACTTCGCCACAACCACTCTCCCAAAGACGCATCTACAAAAAAAAATTAAAACGTATATATATATATATATATATATATATATATATATATATATATATATAATATATATATATATATATATATATATATATATATATATAAAACGAGCTATATAAAAAAAAAAAAAAAAAAAAAAAAAAAAAAAAAAAAAAAAAAACGTATATAATTTACCGCTTGGTGGTATAAACCGTTGAACACACTTATTAGCGTGTTCATTTCCCTCCACTTTGTGTTAAGCGAATGATGAGTCCGAGTAGTGTCTTTCACATTCGTGGCGAAATGCTCCAAAATTCGCTTCCAAAACGAATCTTTTCCTTGTTCCATCCCGACCTTTCTACAAGTTGAGATGTGAACCCAAGCCTTCGCCAAAGCCACCTCCTCGTCCGATGTCCAAACCTTTTTTTCGGCCCTTTTCGCGAATTTTTTCTTTTGAACATCTTGTTCTTCAATTTCTTGAACATCATCGTCATCGTCTAAAAAATTCAAACGGATAAATAAATATAACGTCTAAAAAATTAAAACTTATAAATAAATATAACGTCTAATAAATTAAAACGTATAAATAAATATAACGACAAAAAAATAAAACGTATAAATAAATATAACGTCTAAAAAATTAAACTTATAAAAAAAAAAAAAAAAAAAAAAAAAAAAAACATACCAAGATTGAATTGCGTTTCGGGTACGTCGAGAAACTCGTCTTCGCTCCCCTCCGGTTGTTCTCGGTAATCGAACGGGTTAAAGTTACTCGTTTCGTGTATGCGGTAATCGCTTGGATTAAGTGGTGGGTAGTCGACGGTTTGTCGTGGAGGACTCGGTGGTTGGGGATAATAATAGTATTGTTGCGACGTCGATTGTGGTTGTTGACGAGGAGCCGAAAATGGTTGTGTGGGTCGAGGAGGCCGATTGTGTTAGTATAGCTCGACCGGATTTAGCTCGATTGCCCCGACCCCTAGACGAAGATGTTGCACCAACTACTTTTTTGCCTCTTTGATCCATAAATTTTTTTTTTTTTTTTTTGGTTGGCAGTGTGTTTTTTTTTTTTTTTTTTTGTTTGTGTGAAATGTTTGTGTTGAGAGTTGGGTTAAATAGGCAACACCACAAGGGCCATTCCGTTTTTTTTTTTTTTTTTTTTTTTTTCTTTCCCAACTTCCCAAATGCTATTAACGGTCATATGAACGTTACAAATATGCAAATTGCTTCCAGCCCGTTGCGAGCTTCTAGCCCTCGGATGGAACCCGCCTGGCCAGCCCGCCTAGGCGGCGGCGGTGTTCCCATCCAACCCGAGCAACCCGCCCTTCAACCCGCTGCCCACTCCTTGTAGCCTAAAGGAGTCAAAAGAAATTTCCTAAAAGATTCACTTGAGCCATCTTGTACATTATTTAGAATTATCATTTTACCTAGAAGTTCAACACCTATCATCCTATTCTCTCTATGCTTTTATTGTAGGTACTTTATGGTCAAGAAAACGCACATGTATCTTGTGCCATATGCTTGGAAATTTGTACTTTGATTATAAACAAAGAAGTGAAGAACTTCGAAAAAGAATACGTGTGGCGTAAATTTTTTTTTTTCAACCTCATAGATTGACTTATTTCTTGTGCATACTGGGTTGTACCACGTGGTTTTCATCATCTAAACTCCAAACTCAGTCAACTTCAACATGAACTTCTAGTGGTGTGAGGATCTTAGGCAGTAGGCTTGTCTATCTTTTACAGTATTTATTTCCACATTTGCATATAGTATAGTGTATAAGCTAGCATAATAGATATATGTGCGACTTTTGCTAGCATATGTCTTCCCAAAAAGTTTTTTGTCGACAAAATATATATATATATATATATATATTTTTATGACGCCAAGATTCTTTATTTGGTATTCAACGAAAGCAAAGCTATGGGAACATTACTTTGTACAGTCACTATCAACTAGGTAAAAGAGAAAGCATAAAGGAGTATTTTGACCAGGTTTTGTGTATATTCATTTTTTTTATTGCCAGCTACTAATGAATTTGAACCACCATTAAAACATGACTTCAACATGAGAATAGAAAAATGTTTATTTGTAAAATATCTATTATGTATTTATGTCATTCCGAACTCTTTTGTGCCACGATGTTAATTTATAGGGGTAAATCTTCAAATAACCCAAAAACTTTATGTGTTTACCTTAAATACCTCAAAATTTTTTTCCTCAAATACCTCATAGGAGAGGGTCGCCCAAATATCTTGGGCGGATCTCTTAAAATTGTGTCATGTGTCCCTATATATGTACTTACATAATACCACTCATACCAGGTACTTTTTTGGACGACATTTCTTGAGCGACTGGTCATTTTTATCTTTTAGTCAAAAGTTAACTATATTTTTTGAACGACCCCTTGACTTTCGTTTGTACACGTTTGATCCCTACTCAAAAATATATAAACCCCCACTGCATATAACACTAAAAATAACAATCAAAAGGGTAAATAAATCTACCATTAACTTCAACATCAGTGCACATGTGTGTGAAAGGTGAAGAACGAGAATCAACATCAAGAATATCGTATAGATCACGTCGAGTACACAAGCGTTGGTATGGAATGGTAATATTAAATGAAGTACACCACATATAACACACTCTCTCTCTCTCACCCCCACCCCTCGCCGCCTTCTTCTCCGGTCAAAACTCCGCTGCCGTCCGGCAACCACCATCGCCGGAAAATTTTCCGGCGAGACATTTTATTTGCCGATTCGATAGATCGGTGTACCTAGAACCTTTCTGGAGCTCGTGAGCTCTCGACGCAGCAGCCACCAACATTGTTAATTCTCTTCCCAAAAGTCTCACACCAACTCCTTTTTGATAAACAACCCCACTAAAAAAACTTATCTTTCCTTTTCTTCTTTCTTTAAGATTCGAAATACAAACACCTCTTTATATCGAGAGCTTTTTTTGCTGCTTGAATCTGAGTTCGTACAAGGTAGGTTTTGATTTGAAATGAGATTGTTTTTTCTTGATTTTTCGGTTTGTAAAGATCAATGACGGGTTGTGTTGGATCTTTAAAGATCTTTGATTAATTCGAAAAACAAGCCCGAGATAAAAAATGAAACAGTCATGAAGTCTGTTTTATATATATCTCATTGCTTCAAAGCTTAATCTTTTTTTATATAATTTTTAGTTTTAAGTTGTGGGTATTCATTATTTTGTACAGATAGCAGCAAAGATGTGTGTTTTATGTGTTAGATTTGATCTTTTTCAGTTGATCTTGTTACTTTTGGAATTTACTTTTATGGGTATATTTATTTTTGGATTAGTTCAATTGGGTATTTATCAAAATTTTGATTTTGATATTAAAAAGTTATAAAAGATGGATGTTGTTGATCATGATGAAATGAGATTTGTGTGTAAGCTGTTAGCTGTGTGATAAAAGATGCCCAAGTGGGAAATCATTAGGTGGGCATATGAGGTCTCATGTGTTTGCTGCATCTAATGCTAATTTAGTTGAATCAGATGATAAGTATGAGGACCAAAAATAAAATAGCAAGCTCAAAAATGTAGTTAACTAATTTTTCAACAAAAAGATAAAAAAACAAGTCGCTCAAAAATAAACAATAGTGAGACCAGTCGCTCAAGAAATATGTACTATTATATAATATAAAAAGACTATATTTTTTTGACTAAAAGATAAAAAAGACCAGTCGCTCAAGAAATGTGAGACCCAATCGCCCAAGAAATGTAGGAGAAGGTCGCCCATAGGGTATATGGGGAAATTTTTTTTTTGAGGCATCTAGAGTAAACACCTTGTACTTGTGGGGTATATAGGGAATTTTCCCTAATTTATATACATGTGTTGCAGAAACCGTGTCATTAATTAGACATATTAATTTTTCATATGGTCAAAGTTATTGACGAATGCTCTTTTTAGGCTTAATCAATGTTTTAAAAACCGGTTCGACCGGCTTCCGGTTTTTAAAAAGTCCCGTTTACTGTAGCGAACCGGCCGGTTTTTCTGGTTCGACCGGTCCGGTTCAACCGGTTTTGACTTTTTTTTTTTTTTTTTTTTTTTTTTTTTGATTTTTTTTGTTGGGCGGTTCGGCCGGTTCGACCGGTGATGAAAGCATGGCCGGTTCGACTAAAAAACCGGTTTTTAAAACATTGGGCTTAATAGAGCTTAACAAAATTCGTAGCTCTCGAGGAGTCACGGTATAATTTTGACTTGGTACTAACAAAAGTAAAATGTCTTTTCTTACATAACATGCATTAATATTTGCACTCCCTTTAAAAAACATATACTCCGTATAATTTTGCCATAGGAACAGTGATAAAAGTACATATTTTTTTTTTTGAAAAGCAAATTTCATTCAAAAAGGCCGGCGAACTATCTCCATGAAAGGAGACAGAAACGTCAAAAACGGCCACAAAACAAAAAATCGAAGTTACACCACATATGCCAATCAATCGAAACCGTTTTACATCTACTTCTATACCATAGAAAACCCAACGTTTTTATATCCGCCACTATCTCTGCCACGTTTTGCCTCTTGTTTGAGAAGACCATTTCGTTCCTAGCTTTCCATATCCTCCAACACGTAAGAATAGCAATACCTTGCATCACCTGTTTCTTTATCTTGGATCTCTCATAATACTTGTGAAGCTCCATCGTGTCTTTTGTCTCGAACAAATAAACCGGGGGAAGACCACGCCATCTCGCAATACCTTGCCAAACACCTATAGTGTAACCACATCCGGAAAAGATGTGGTCCGAAGACTCCTCTTGATCACCGCAAAAGACACATAATACGTTCTCGCTCTAGTCAATTTCTCATGTAAACTTTCTTTTAGATGCTAATAGTTTTGACCAATTGACCAAACACAAAAAGTTATGCTAGCTACTAATTATTTAAGTTAGATATTCATCTTTCCATGCCTACTTTAATAGTCAAAGATAATAGACGCACTATAAGACCAAGAGTAGTCGTGTTGGAATTTTTGAGTGTAGGATGGGGCAAATTGCGACACGTGGCATATCCTGATAATGAAAGTTTGTAAAAAAATGGGAGTGAGGCGTTGAAGCTTTAGGGTTTTTTTTTTTTTTTTTTTTTTTTTTTTTTTTTAATTTAACACCTTTATTTTTTTATGTTAAAACTTTAAAATTACACAAATTAACGTTAAATATTTAAAAATTGTTTTAAAATACTTAAAAATATAAAAAAAATAAAAAAAAATTTAAATCTTATCTTTAACGCTGGCGTTAAAGAAAAGATTTTACCACTGTTAACGCCAGAGAATTGAATGTTAACATTCAATTTTTACCACTTTCCACGTTAACGTTCAACTTCCTAAAACGTTAAAGTTTACTTTGACTACCGTTAACGCCAATTTTTACCTATAAATACAACAAGTTTTTACCTTTAACGCCACAATTCTAACCCTAAAAATTTAACTTTGCCGTCAACGTTCTCACACAAACTGAAAAAAAAATGACTAGCCCGAGTGATGCACGAGTACCATGGGAAGAAAGTGAAGAAATTGCTTTGGTGAACTCGTATTTGACTGTCTCCGACGTTCGGGCGGAGACAAATGATACGAAAAAAGATTTTTGGATAAGGGTGAGGCGAGATTTTCACATCTCGCTTGGTAGGGAGCGGGAGTACCGGAACATGGACATGATCACGTCGAAGTGGCATGCACTTCGGGCGGAGATGTTCGAGTTCGAACGGTGTTACCGTGAGTGCACCAACGAGCTGGACGATGAGGATGACCAGCTCGAGGACGTGATCAAGCTGTGGAAGGAGAGACACGGCGGGGTCGCTTTCAAGCACCTCACCAGTTGGGCACTAGCGAAGAACCACGTGGGAACCAATAGTTTTAATTTTTAGGTTGTTTTTTTTTTGTTTTTTTTTGTGTTTTAATTTTAATGTAATTTTTTTTTTTTTTTTTTTTTTTTTTTTTTTTTTTAAATGGAATGAATGTTTTTTTGTTTTTGTTTAACGTAGCATTTTTTTATTAACTTTGCATCGTTAACGTGAAAGAAAGTAAAAAAAACTTAATAATTATATTTAAAATTAATAAAAGTAACTAAAAAAAATCAAAAAGAAGCTTCAACGCCCGTTGAACCATCAACGCTCGTTATTTTTATTCGATTCAACGAGCTTCAACGCCTCATGGGGGTGGGCCAACGGGCGTTGAAAGGGCAACGCCCCACTACTTTTGGTCTAATATGCATTTGGCGTAGCAGGTATACTATTGAACTGTTTTGTTTTGAAAATGTTTTGGTTACTTAAGCTAGATAATGTACAGTCTTTGATAGTACACCGCATGCACTTGTATAGTCTTTGATAGATACGAAGGATATCTTCAGTAGATGTGAAATATTCTCAAATGCAATATTCTCAAGGACGATGAAGTTAAATACTGAGCAACCTATCATGCATCCCTTCAACTCACAATATATAATCAGGCACAAAGTATGCGGCAGAAGATCTAAGATTATGCGCAGATGCACGCAATAATCAAATCTTGTGAAAACATAACATTGCTCAGTTTCAAGTTTAATTTTAAGATATCCAAACATATAAATTTCAGAAACTTATAAATTTCAAGTTTAACATTGAGCATATATATGATTATAATTTACATCAAGGTGGTAGGTAAGCGGGCAACAAGCTGCGCCGCCACCCCTTTCTGGATAGCAAAACCTATTCTACTGAAAACATATTCGTGGCCAGTAGGAGCCGATACATTGCTGCAAACAATCTTACGAACCCGATCCAAGAAACGCACAGCTTCAAGGGCTAAGGAACCGAAAGTGTCAAATGCAAAGGGAACATTGAGCATGGAAAACATAACATTGAGCATGGAAAACATAACATTGCTCAGTTTAAGAAACTTAAAAATGCATATATAAATGTACATTCAGTCGGTTGAAAGCAATAAATTTCACAAGGGTGCGATTTATTATTATGATACCAACAAGTTAGGCATGTAAACATAGTTTTCAAAACTATATTTACCATTTTTCTAACAGCGATAAAAATTATTCCGTATTTTGTTTGTTACCTCAAACAGAAGCATGTAAATTGTTAATTAACGGTCTAAGACTTTCAGGTACCCAGCAATAAAGGCAAGCTAGCGCTAGCATGTGTGCTTTGCGTCCTCGGCCCAAAACTGCTCATATTGGGTTCGTTTTCATTGGCCCAATTCTATGAATCTCGTTTCTATCAGCCCAATTCTTAAAACTTCTTATTATTTATATAGGTTATAGTATTTCTAATAGATATCTAGAGTTTTATTTTTCCATGCTCAATAGATAACACTATAGAGATATCTAGAGTTTTATTTACAGTTTTAAAAACTAGTTATTAAAATTATTTTGGAACGCTCATCTACAAGGTCTACCTATATAATAAAAGACGTTCACCTTATTTAATATACTATTTTAGTTGCATCTTGGGTAGGAGTGTTCATCGGTTCGGTTCTCGGGTTGTTAATCGTTTTATTCGGTTTGAGTTGTTCGGTTAATTTTTTTGGGTCATAACCGAAAACCGAACTGAACCGAAAATATCTGTGACCGAACCGAACCGAAATTCGGTTCAGTTATGGGTCAAAACCGAAAACTGAATTTTGTACTTGAATTACACCATTTATATTTTTTTTTTAAATTTAATTATATAAGATTCTTGAAAAAAAAAAAAAAAAAAAAAAAAAAACACTATTTCAAGCATAAAAAGTGTTTTATATTAGGATAAAATTTTAATATTCTTTATATATATATATATATATATATATATATATATATATATATATATATATATATATAATATATATATAGTGGGACTTTCATTTCAGAACCATCTTATCTGCGAGAACTGACAGAACCACCAAAAACATACATGCACGCCTTCAATTATTGTATTTTTGCACATATGTTCTAAAAACAACATATATACTTTAAAAAAAACATGGTTGTTCTAAAGAATTTGATAAGAAATTGGAAATATAAAATTTTTCTTTGAAGGTGTGCATGTATGTTTTTATAAGGCGTGCAACGACAATATTGCAGCCGTGTGTAAGGTTTTTGTGAAAAAAAAGGATGAGTTCATGATGATATTGAAGAACATAGGTGGATACTTACGATTATTGATGATTTGCGTGTATTTTTATTTTATTTTAAAAGACGTGCATGTATGTTTTTGGTGGTTCTGTCAGTTCTCGCAGATAAGATGGTTCTGAAATGAAAGTCCCCCTATATATATATATATATAATATATATATATATATATATATATATATATATATAATATATATATATATATATATATATATATATATATATATATATTTATGTAAATTCGGTCTTCGGTTCAGATAGCCAAAACCATATCCAAACCGAAAACCGAATTTTTAGTTCGGTTCGGTTAAAGTTCGGTTCAATTCGGTTTAATCGGTTTATCACCCGAACCATGAACACCCCTAATATTGGGTCTGTTTATTTGATGGTTTTTGAGACTGATAAAATTGTTTGTTAAATAAAACAAGCTATTTGTTTGGTGTTCTAACATAAAGATATTCGGGTATAAGATCTTCAAAATCAAAGCTACAAAAAATGTGGGTTTCGACATTTTCTAAGAGCATAAGGAGTCATAACACGAAATAACACCAAAAATCCCGCCACGTCAGCGCCACGTCATTTCAACACCAAATAACATAACACCAAAAAAATCACCCGTTATCATAACACCAAATAGCACCACCTTTTGGGACCCACCCTTTTTAAAGAAAATACAATTTACAAATTAACCCATCAACTATTTTCATTCATTAAATTAATATACAAAACTAAGATAACAAAGAAAAAAAAAGTTAAAAGTTGTTTGGTCCACGTTTCCAGCCCACATACCATCCATTGTTGAACCAAAAAAAATAAAAAATAAAAAATAAAAAAACAATCATCATCATCTTCTTCGTCATTATACTCGCCGCGCGCACACACACATACAAACAAAACGCAACCTCAATTACAACGTAAATCACAACGCAGGGGGTGTGTTTGTAATTTTTTTGTCGCCTACCCCGTTCCAACGCGATGCCAACGCCCATGACCTCGGGACGAAGTTAAGAAACTTACATGATGATGAAATCGGAACTAGAGAAGAGAAAGGGGGTTTTGATTGGTGTGATGTGAAGATGAGATTTAAAAGTTTAGTGGTTTCAACTTTCAAAGATAGTCAATTAAAAAAGGACTAATTACTTATTCGTTAAGCATTAGAGCACAAGGTGTCGTGACATACAAAACTTATCATTTGGGGCCCACGGGGTGCCACATCACTTTAGCAAACCTCCTTCTATAACCTCCCCTTATCACAACTTACTCATTTGGGTCCCACCACATCCTTCAGCCTACGACACTCTCTGTTAATGACGAAATAAAGCTTATTCCAATCAAACTTACCTTTCAAATTCAAAACCCTAACATCATCGGAACAAGAAACCTTCCCGTCAAGATAATCAATAACACAATCCATAGCCCACTTAAACTCCCTAATCTTCCTCCAAATCAAATTACGCTCCTTAAGACACCCCTCCTTATTCTTACTCAGCTCCGTATGAACCGGTAACCTATTGCGTTTCTTCAACAACGACTCCAACCGTGTAATCTCGCTACTAATATCCCCGACTCTCTCCCCTAAACCCCTAACCAAGTCCCCATCCTTTAACCCAATAACCATGCCCTTAAACAAAACCCTAACCTTAGAATTCAATTCGTCAATATCAGAAGGCACAACTAAATTCTGCACAAGCCTCGGCCTAAACGAAAAGGACTCATCGAGAACCACCTCCCACAGAAAAACAATAATATCAAAACATTAGGCCACTGTTGGTAGTAAAACCTAGCAACAACAACAACCTTCTCATATATATAGAAATCATCAGGGGAGAGGTGAATTTACCTATCAGGTTAACTATCTCGTGACGATTGTATGCGTTGTAATCGTGCGAACGAAGCTCAATTACGAAGTTGGGGCGACGCGGTCGATCTAACGGTCGATCGCGTCTGCGGTGATGGTAGTCAAATACACGGCTGTTCTTGTTGCAGTTGTTCATCATCATAAAGGGTTTTCAGAAAACAAGTTTTTTAAAAAGTAAGTGTAAGCGTGTGAGTATTGGTTGTTACATATATAGAAACAAATACAATTTTTGAGAAGGAAAAGGAAAACCTTTGGTTGGAGTGGAGGCCAAGGGTGAGCGTCAGCGTGGGAACAAAAAGGGACTAGTCTTTTTTAATTACTTTTCTTTACTCGAATTTTCTAGTATTCTTCTTATTTAATACTACTCCTATTTGGTTAATCATTCTAGTTGTATTGTATATATACTTTTATTTATACACTATGAATTTGTTAATTAGAGTGGCTACAAAATCTGTAACCTCTCGTAATTTTTCCTATGAATAGTAAATGCTAATAAATGATTAATAAATCCTTACGTTACTTAATAACCATTTCTACTGGTAACAAATTTTTTTTTTGTTATTTATGCTACACTATTTTAAATCACAACGATATTTGTGATTCCTCATTTAACTAGGAACGATGCTCACACACGAACCTTGATAGTCTAAAATCGCGAAATTATCTAAAACCATTAACGTTTAATACTTAACGTTTATACGTTTCGACAATTAACCAAACGTGATCAAATACATTCCCGAGCTCACGAAAATTATCACGAATACTCAGTAACTATATTGGGCCTCGACCCAGTACCTAAATGGACTGCTAGACTCATTGGGCCTTAGCCCAATAATTCGGCAAACTAAACTTACCAAACGGACCATTATTATTTTTCATTTCTTTTCTTGTTGGGCCAGCCCACGAAATAAAAACCCAACCCAATTAATATAACTTAAGTCTTAACTAAATAGAATTAGACGAGGAACGTTTACTTTGCTTCCTTTTCTCTCGATTCGACATAACAACCATACCATTATTTTGCACGACTCAATTCTTCACCCAGCTAAGAATCGAGTGTGACAAACCTCACGTTCAAAATCGATCTTTTGCTCGTTTAAAATTCATCAAAGCTCGGCTCAAATACTAACCATTACCAAATTAATTCAAAAGTGTGTTTTGGTAAACAACTCTTTTCGTTCAACCTATAAACGATTCTCAAGCGAACCATCCTTGATCTTGGTCACGTTGATTACATTTGCTTGACCCCCTTGAGAACCCCAACGAGCCACAAACGAGCTTGGACACAATTTTAATATTACCTTGGCCTCTTGAGAACTCGACCAAGCCACAAACACCAACATTTAAATTTCACTTTGCCTTCTTCCCTTTTGGTCCTTAGCTGCCGACAACGCAACCACAAGAAACCATTATGCACATTTTGCAATGACACTGTCACACTCTATCATCATCACTACCACATTGTGAAATTATAGTTGACTTTAGAATACACCAAATAGAGCCAAGACAAAGCACAATGATGCTTCCTTGTTTCCTTGTTTCTCGGCTAGACACCAAGAGCAAAATTCGTACTCCAACTTCCTTCTTTACTCTTGGACTTCAATGGCAATCATGATACACCATGTATCACGTTATATTAAAAGGGATTGACCTTCGTACTCTCACAACAAGTGACAATGCAAAACATGGAACTTTCGACTTCTTCTTTTTGTTCGAACTAGCACAAGGACGATTCTAATCTTAACTCTCCCTTTGACTTCATCATACCATGCTACTAACTTCATACCCCACTTTCCTCATGATTAATACCGTATGCATGAATCAAAAGACCCTATATAAGCATGCATGCATGCATTCGACTAAGCTCATGCACACCCAAAAACATGTCATATACAAATATTCACTAAGTCTTTAAAAACCACCAAAGTCGACTAGCTTTGTCCAGTTTTGGAGGAATTTGAATCAAGCCAAGGGTGATCATTTAGTTTCTCTCGTATCTTTGGAGTGTGAAGAATCACGCCACATCATTTTCTAGCCCTCACAATTCCCAAACGACTCGGTTTATCCCCCACCATATTGGTGAAGTAAGCACGTCTTGAACTTTTCTCATTTTATTATTTTCATTCTATCGTGAATCATGCCTTGCTTCGATGCAATATTTCGTTATTTATATTTACAACACATAGATTTTATTCGACATTCTAAATATTTGTCATGCTAACTATCGAGAATAACATTCATTCGAATCTTATATTAACGTATCAAGCATAAAAATCACACGTTTCATGTCACATTGACCCTTTTTGAAATCTACAAAACACTTAGAATTATTTTAAGGTTTTAAAACTGTTTTTCAAATCAGCTAAGTCACATTAGTTTTGGTCTTGTATTTTCTTATTTCGACACTCAACCTATCCATTTTAAAACTTGAACTATTAGTTCACATGGTGAACTAATAGTCTACGTATAAAAGTCACGTTAACGAGATCATTTTATAACCTCTTAAGTCCCAAAGTATTCGATCAAGAGACAAGTTTTCACTAAAACTAAATAATAACCTACGGGCTTAAAGCCCAATAAGCTATCCTTAAGCTATTCGTATAAGCTGATCACATAAGCTCTCTCGTTATATTTTTATAATCTTTAAACCAGCCCGTAACCAAGCCCAAACCCCCTCTAAACCCATTGGATCGCAAACCCATATTGGGCCATAACCTTAACTCGTTAAAAGCCCATAAGCTGAAAAATAAGCTTTCGATAATAATAAGCAGTTTCGATAAGTTCCAAAAGCCATTTTAAACTTAGTTATGAAATAAAAATGATAAACTTTGATTTTTATAAATTTTGGACTCGATTTGCAAAGGTTTGCTAACCGAGGGACTAAAATTGTCAAATTGGAAACTTACGGTAAACATTGTCATTTTTAACATCTTGTGATGAAAACTGTAAATTTAAGAACTTTTGGGTATAATATGTAAATATTAAATGTTTTGGACTTAAAGTGTAACAAAACTTAACCGAGGACTAACGGTGCAAATATTATGCCGTTAGGGTCCAAAGTGTAACTTTGTGAAACTTAAAGGTTATTTCAGAAATAATTATAAGTTTATATAATTATTTTATAAACTCGTCAATCGACGTTAACGACGTTATTTTCACTATAATTATATGCATATATATATTTATAAATATATATATACATATATAAACATAACCGCTTAACGAAACATTAAACCTATAACGTAACATAACATCAACCAACTTTGATTTACCAACGACGATTTCCTCATCGATCTTATATACTCCCGACAAACGAAAACTTACTCAAGAGTTATATATATATATATATATATATATATATATATATATATATATATATATATTTATATATATATATAACTTTAGTTTTGAACTTTAAACATTTAAACACACATGTTTTAAATGTTACGAATTAATCATCAAATCGATAAAACCCTAAACGTTATGATTCGCGATAAACCAAACTTAGACTATCAAACCACTAAAACTTGCCATATATTATTTAGGTCGTGTGTTTGAAGCCGTTTCCTTTCATCGTTTGAGTAACGATACTACTACCACTACTGTACTACAAGGTGAGTTCATAGCCCACACTTAAACTTATAAATCTTTTGTGGGGAGATACATGCTACAAACCTGAACACAAACTTTTTGTATGCTATGACTGTTATTATTATTGCTTAAGTAGCTATTGCCAAAAGTCCCTCAATCATGAACCTTAATCACTTACGAGTGAACGTAAATAATTGTGAATAGATCTATTTGAGACTGACAATCCCCGTTTGGGTCTGCTAGGATGAGCCACCCAGACGCACTTTATTTGAACAAACTTATGGGTTATTGGCAAATACCCATCTCGAGGGCCTATATACTTTACATCATATTTGATGCCTGTTAAGCGTTGCGTGTCATGAGCTTAATGCAATAATAACTTGATTTTAACTTGTTTAATTGTAAATCGATGCAATTAACACTTATACTTGTGTTCAAACTATTAAACTTAAACCTATGAAAATCACTCAACTTTTGTTGACTTTTAGCATGTTATCTCAGGTAACTAAAGGCTGAAACTCAAGGCACGGAGTGGGCATTAAACCCTGTACGGGTGGTTTAAATAAATGTTTTATCATTCAAATCTAAATAAACGTGTTAACTATAAAACATCTTTGTATTTTAAATACTTGTATTTTGAATGATAAACTTAAAACGTCTTTCTAAAGTCGTTTTCTATGATTATGACGAAAGATCCTCTACGTAACACCTAATTAAGTCTTCCGTTGTTGCTATCCGAAATTGGGGGTGTTACAAAATCTGACTTTTGGGCGGGCTATTTTTCATCAAATTAATTATTCTAGGCAAATATTAAAAGATTTAGGGTCCGGTTTGGTTTAAAAAGTTGTTTGGTCCACGTTTCTAGCCCACATACCATCCATTGTTGACCAAAAAAAAAAATAAAAAAAAAAAAAAAAAAAAAATAAGAAAACAATCATCATTTTCTTCGTCATTATACTGCGCGTACACACACACACATAAAACAAAACGCAACCTCAATTACAACGCAAATCACAACGCAGGGGGTGTGTTTGTAAAATTTTTTTGTCGCCTACCCCGTTCCAACGTACGTTGGTAAACCAATGTAAATCGCAACCCGTTGCCAACGCCCATGACCTCGGTATGGATAACGTGAATCAACGCATGCCAAATAGACCATAACACCGATTTTGCGTTATTACTCCGAGTCCTCTAAGTGGGGGTTTGGGGCTGTAAATGAGGCAAGCGGAGCTTGAAATTACTAAAGCTCGAGCTAGGCTCGTTAATGTTTATGAGGATTGTGCTTGTACTCGGATCATTTCGAGCTTTATGATCATACCTTGAGCCCGACTCGAGAATAATAGTACAAAGCTCGTTCTAGGCTCGTTTTCACGATAGGTCTAAATGATATATAGTTCTACTCAAGGTCAACTAGTTAAACACATCATGCTATCTTGATAAACAAACTAGGCTTGAGGTCGTTTAGGGATAAAAGTGCTTCTATTCTTTGTTACTAAAGTACATAACACACATAAATAACATTACAACAAGCAGCTGGTCTAAATTCAGACACTTTATTAGGAGTTTCGATCTTTGCAACAAGGGCAATAAGTGTTACATTCAGTTCTCCTTAAAGTTTACCGGTTGTAAATAACTCTCTTATTTCCAAACACACCCTCCTTACCGATTATATGCCAAGCTTTTTTAAAGAAGTATCGGGATAAGCCTTTATTTGTATCAATATCAAAGATGGCCTCCTTAAGTTCTAACAAATCAAGATTTTAATTGAAAAGAAACAAAGATTAAATACATGTAAATTACCAAGAACAGTCATCATCATCATAAAACAAGAAAATAAGAAATTAACCCATATAAGTTACTGTCAACAAAAAGTTGACTCGACGATTCAAATATTCATTACTTGATACGAATATCCACTACTTCATAGTTATCTTAAAGTTGCAGTTGGGCATGTGTACTTGACTTTCCCCATGTATTTCGCGTAATGCTTGTTGTTGGACAACTACGACAACAAACTCGAAGTTCGATCACGGAACGCTAGATCACGGGTTGTATCGAACACAAGTAGCAACCTTCAAACGTAACCCGTTGAAGAACGAAGAAACAAGAAGTACGACAAGACTACAAAGAACCAAATGATTGTTAACCCGTTGACCTGTTGACTGTTGACTAGATTGTTGACCCGTTGACCAGACCGTTGACCGGTGACACGTGGCACTGCCATGTGGCAGTGGGCCCCACTTGAGCTATCATAGCATGTGGGTCCCACATGCTGACATGGCTGGTGACTGGCCAATCAGGGGCCGCCACATGGCGACGGCCCCGCCATCTAATGATTGCTATTAAATAAAGGTACGAGGTTGACTGACGGCGCAGACATGTCAGCTGACATGTCAGTTCGAGGTATGAGGATCAGACGTGGCATGGCGGTAGACCAATCAGAGCGTGACACGTGTCGTATGTGTCGCTGCAGTACGAGGTGGCAGACACGTCAGTACGAGGTACTGTTCATATGACGGTTAGCGAATCAGGTGCTGACACATGTCCTTTGTGCGCTTGGATTGTGATGGAAGGATCGAGAAGAGCCTGTATCTGGACGCATGGAGGACTTGATGCAAAGCAATATTAAGCTATAAAAGGAGATATCCGGATAGCACAAAACACACATAGTATTAGAAGTAGAAAATTACTAGTATTGGTAGAGAGTAGGAGTAGAGTAGGGTATTTTGTTTAGCTTATTGTAATAAATAACTTATTTCAAGTGCTTATTGTACCCAACTTATTTTATGAATGAAGATTATTTTGAAGACCTTTGAGCTTATTTCTTCCTCTTCTCCTCTCTCTTTTATTTTATTTTATTTTCTTTTTCTTTTCTTATCTAATAAGCCATAATAGCTTATTAGCTTTTTGTGGTTTATTAGATTGGCTTATTTGTGAAAAGCTCTCTTATAGCTTATTCACTTTAAGCCTTTTTCATATCTTTTTATCTTTAATAAGCTTAACCTTATAGCTTATTTAGAGATTAAATAGATTAGCTTTTTGGATAAGCTTTTCCATAGCTTATTCAAATAAGCACTTTTTATTTATTTCATTTTCTTTGCTAATCTACTTTATTAGTTTAGATCTAATAGTTTTTAGTTTTATTTTCATTTAGCTTTTATATTTAATAGTATATTCTTACTAGTTTTAGATCTATTAGCTTTTTAGCTTATTAGGTTTAATACTAGTACTTCTAGATCAAGTTAGCTTTTCCATAGCTTATTTGATCTAGTTTAGTTATTTAGATTACTTATTATTAGCTTATTTCAATTAAAGTTTAGTACTTTTTAAATCAATAAGCTTTTCCATAGCTTATTTGATTCATATTATTGCTTATTTGCCCTAATCTTTGATAAAGTTTTGATTTTTCTTTGATCTCATCATCTCAACATAAGGCGAGGAGCTTAAGGGTTTTATAAACTAGCTTATTACTAAAGTTTATTGCTTTTTAAGTCTTGATAAAGCTAATTAGTTAACAAAGTCACAAACTTTATTAACTATTTGGTTATATTAAAGCTTTTTAAGAAGTAAACTTTATGGTTTGTTTAGTTTATAAAATCGGGTGGTTTTATTTGTCTCATTTTATAGACCGGGTTCTATTTTCTTATCCTTTTACTCTTAGTTTATTAGTTTAATATGCTTATTACTGTTTTATTTGTTATTGTTAGCTTAGTTAATATGTGTAGTGAGTAGATTTTATATATGCTTATTAAGTATTGGTGATTTGTGAAATTAAGTGTGAATATTTAGAAATTGTTGATTAATAATCTTCGGTTACATTGATTGATTTTGGTTATCTTGACGGGAAAAAAGCCGTTTGAGTAATTAATCTAAATCTAGTAATTTTTACCAAGATAAGAAATTATTTTCAAAATAAACCAACGTTCTGAGAAAATGGTTTTTTAACGGGTATCAAAGATTGTTAATTATTATTTTCCGGATTTATTTTAGATTTATTCACTTGGTTGTTTTAGCGGGCAAAAGCCGTTACGATAATCAATCATTTAAATCTAGTGATTATTACCAAGATTAAATATTGTTTTCAAAATAAACCAACGTTGTGAGAAAATAATTTTTAAAACGGGTATTTATTCACCACTTTAAACGATAATTGACACTTAACGATCTGTGGAAAACTAGAAGCGGGGTTGAATAGTTTTACCGGTTTTTCGTTAATTATAAAAGTTTACTTTTGAAAAACTTTGATTCAATTCTTTTGTGAGATCAATCAACACCAATATGAACATTAAGCTATATTATCTAATATAAGCAATAAGTATAAAGGAATAAGATTGAAAGATCAAACCGAGACAACGAGATTTATAGTGGTTCGGTCACGAAGCTCTTCTTCGCCCTACTCCACTCCCCGAGTACCCAACTCGAGAGTTCTAAGCACTATGTCAACAAAGCTCCCTTCAGGCGGAGAAAACCGTACAACATCGCTTATCACAATTTCCGACACTAAGCTAAATGTCGAGTACTAATCTAGCTAGTACCAATCTCACACGATCCACACGATCCTAACTTCTCACACGATCTACACGATCCTTACACGATCTACACGATCCACACAATCTACTCTTGATCCACTTGATCAACACAATATCACACAAGCTATAAGAGATTCCCAAGATCTCAACAAGATCACAATGATCAACACAAGATGACTAAACAAGACTATGACACTTGATGTATATCAAGATACTATCAAGCAAACTACAAGTAATGCAAGTGCACTACACAAAGACTCTAACACTTTGTATCTTCTTGATACTTTGTGTTCTTCTCTTGAATAGTAGAGGAATGATGGTGATCACTTGGTTGGATGAAAGGATCACTCTTTAAAACAAAAGTAAACTAACTAAATGATCAAAGGAGAGTTTAGGTGATAAGAGATTTGATCACAGAAAGTTGTGTGTGTAAAGGATGGCCCAAAAACTGTGAAGTGGACTAGTATTTATAGGCAGGGAAAATTTGCCCGTTTAAGAGGGATGGTACCACTAATTGTCACACGGTACCACTAAATTTAGTGGTAACGTGCCAGACAAGAACGCTCCATTTTTTGTTTTTAGTGGTGAAAGTTTATTTAGGGAAGTTTGGAGCTGATTTGGGGGGGGGGGGAATAGCTGTTATGATTTTTAAACTTATTTTTCCAATTAAAACATTTCTTTATAATTCAAAAATAATTTGTAAAGTGTATTTTTGAAAAGAATGTTTTATCACATTAAAAATGTGAAGTTTAAAGCACAAATTCACTTCTTTGATCATTTGTCAAGTTGTTAATTTGTTTGTTCTTACCTAGAGTGATTTACGTAGAAACGGGATATTTCGACTAAAAACTTGTTTACGTTAATTTTTACGTAAAGTGTTTTCACATTTTGTTATCATCAAAACGTAGAGTTATCGAAAGATATTAATAACGTTTTTAGAAATTATTTGCATCAACAATCTCCCCCTTTTTGAGGATGACAAAACATAAACTCATTTTAGGTGAAAAATTAATTTTTACAAGTTTTTAATATGAGTTTATATCCCATTTCTCCCCCTTTTTGTCGAAGCAAAAAGATCTCTAAGGCTCCCCCTTGATGTATATTCCCCATCATTTGGAGTACACCAAGGAATCGAGCAATGGTTCTTGCTACAAAACAAAGTTAGATGACACAAATACAGTATCTAACATGTAGCAACCAAAGAGGCTAAGAAGCCTAAACATGAAAGACTAATCCAACCACAAAGAAAAGAAACAAATCTAAAATAAAAAAACAAGCCCATCCATTCATTCATAAAAACATCATACTTAAAGTATGAGTACAACAACTAAACTAGTTAACAACTATAAGAAACACATAACATTCTTTAGTGACTTTGAGGTCCTAAGATTTGCTTCTTGGTTCATAAAAGGGGTCCTAAGGTTTTTATTCTTGATGACTAAACATGAATATGTTTAGTTGCTTGGGCTATTGGTTGGTGGAGGAGGTGGTATGATGGGTCCTTGTGGTGGTTTCAAGAGGTGTTCTAGATAGGTGAAAATGAGACCCAAATCATCTCTAAGGTTAACTATGAGGTTGCGGTTGTGGTGACAACATGGACAACTAAGGCTATGTGGTTCAAGTGAGTAAAGAATAGGATGACCCATTATTGATTGTGGTGATGGAGATGCGGAAGATGATGGTGAGGTGTAAGAGGAGTTGTTGGTGATAGTGTGAATGTTAGTGCTAAAGGTTGAGGAGGACTAGGTGGTAGTGAGAGTGTTGTTGTCCTAATTGTGGATGAGGAGGATGAGGTTGGCCTAGTGGAGATAGTTTTGGAAGGAGCAAGTGGTGTAGAAATTGATGAAGTTGAGTTGGTGAAAGGTAATGGGGTATGAATATCTTCATCATCATCTAGTGTTAGATCAATGAGAAGTATTTCCTTTGTTGGTTTGATGTTGAGTCTTGGTTTCTTGGCTTTGTGTGAAGTGGTGGCAATGGTGGAAAACATGGTGAGTTTATGATGAGTGAGGGATTGTGAGGAAGATGGATGCATGATGGAAGCTTAAATAGCCAAATCAAAAGCATGCATGGTTAGTGGGATGATAAGTTTAGGGAATTGGGAGTGTTGGAATCAGCTCATGTTGGCAGAATCTAAGGAAAAGAAAGTCAAAAAGTGAAAGCAAACAGTTAAAAACGTACTTCAAGGGGACGGTACCACTAAATCACCCACGGTACCACTAAATTTAGTAGTACCGTGCCCTATTTAGTGGTGCCGTGACCTGCTAGTGACGTTTTTTTCCATTTCTGCAGGTTTTAGGCTGCCTAAGTGGGTAATTCTAGGGGCATTATTTGCAGCAAATCCTATTTCCTCAATTCACTAAAGAATATTCACATAAATTTCCTAAGTATAGCCTCAACTTAGCAACAAACACAAACATGTGATTATCTAATTATAGGCCACTATTAAGCATGCATATGATCATCTAGAAAGATGCATGTAGAATAATCAAAGCAAATAACATGATCATCAAGAAAAATGCATGTATGAAGATTAAAACTAAATAATGCACATAAGCCAATTTTAACCAAGAATGAAACTTGATTAATAATTAACTTCGGGCGGTAAAACGATAAGACACACCCGAAGTGATCCATGCAAAGATAATTATCCAAAGTTAGCGTTAGACCAAGTGTTAAATGTTGTAAGGCCATAGCCTAAGCCTTATAAGAGTTAGTTTAATACTACTTGAACTAATAATAATAATAGTCAAATATTGTTTTTAATCCCTTGACCTCCCTAACTTCTTTAGTTTGTTGCCGATGCCCTTGAGTGCCTTCCCGATTGACTTGAACCCTCGGATGGTTTGCTCGTGCATTGACACTTGCCGATTGTACATCACCGTTTGCCTTTGCATTACAAAACTTAAGTTGGTGTTGCTGTAGTCGAGGTCGGTTGTTGTTTTGAAGTCAGATGTGTTAAGATTGCGAAAGTATGTGTTGGGTGAAGGAGTACGAGCACAGGAGGTTCCTTCTTCATTCACTTCAACATCATCCTTATCCATAGGTTGAGATGATGATCCATGATTGAGGGAGGAGGAAGAGAAAGTAGCATCGGAAGTGGATTTACGACCACGTTTTGACCCTTTGTCACTACGTTGCTTTGTGCGACGTTGTGGTCCACCAAGAGGTTTCATGATGGGATTGACAAGATAGTAGTCGACACTTTGGAGATGTGGGAAATTTTCCATGACCCACCGATAGAGACAAGTAAGAAACATGCCGTATGGCGTGAGTTTATCGGACCGAACATGAATATTAGCCATTCTTTTTGCCATATAGTACGAGAGATTGTAAGACTCCTCGTTACTAAGGCAATAAAGCATATATGCTAGACTTGCTGGAATATGATCCCAGTTACCCGCGAGAGACAAAATATTTTCACGAAGAAGAAGTTCCCAATTTTTGAGGTCGGGAAGGATTTCTTTGAGATAGATCCGGTTTGGATCGAGGTGGACTACTGAACCATCACGCTTTTGATGCGTGTGGACGACTCAACGGATTGACACATGTTGTTTTATGGTTTGAGGAACGGGAATTTTGGTTAGATAAGGACCTTCACTTTCAAGATGATAGTAAAGAGAGTCCAAGGAGTGGTCTTCTGTGTAGGCACATTGACCATAGGAAGGAACACCAAGAATATCACCAAGCTCGGTGATGGACAAAGTGATGTTTTGATTTCTAATCCAGAAATCAAGAAAAACATGACCCTCCGTATCACTGAATGTACGAACACGACTGTAGAATTCGAGAATGAAACGAGGACAGACTTGATCATTTATTTTGTATAAACAATTAAAGCCGATTGTTGGAAAGCGCACATTTATGCCGTCCAACGGAGCAAAGTAAGCATCGACTACAAGACCTTCGTGTATATATCGATGTTGAACTTATGGTTGGATCTTCGATTAGAAAAGGGATGTAGGATCTAGTATCTTGATAATCATTACGAGGCATTGTTACCTATAAGAAAATAATATAAATACATAAGTATATATGTTTATTTTTGTGTTTCATTGTTGATGAACACTTGCCTAGTGTGTGTCTATATGCAAACAATGTGGAGGTGTGATAATCTCGACTCAAAAATAAAACTAATGAGATTACCCAAACGCTCCTACCCTCACTTTTGCTCAAACAAATATGTCTAAGATTACATATTAGTTATGTAATTCGACCAATATTTGTGAGATCATGTATGCATGCGAAAATGTTTTTAGTTTGTATCAACAATGCACGAAAAATTGTTTCATGATCCTAGTTTTGTGAAGATTTTCGAAAACAAGAGAATTGGGGTGTTTGGCAAACGCACCATCTTGGCGCCAAAAATATTAAAGTTGAAAAGCTTGAATGTTAATGACTCCTAATCCAATTTCAAGTATCCTAGACATGATTCCACTAAAAATATTTAATCCCTAATTCCAATTTTAATAGTAAAATTCGGACTCAAAATATGCAATATAGGTGGGTTTATGCAAATCCTATGTTTAGGGAATCATGTGAGTTATACATTGTCTAATCCTAGTCCTAATTGCATAAAAACTCAATCAAAATAGAAAAGCCCCAATTCGATTTTTTATATATGAACAAACCCTAGACTCAAATTAAAAAGAAATTAAGGTTAATTTACTTACAATTGATGTTTGGTAAGATGTAGTGATTGATATTCTTTAAATGCAATGCCTCGATTTTGATTGACAAGAGTGTAATTGAATTTTTGGGTTTGATGTTCGGTTTTGACAGCAAAGGGGAAAGTTGGAGTTTTGTTTTAAATGAGTGAACAGAGGGAAAGAATAAGAAACGGGATGTATCAGATGCACGGTACCACTAAATTTAGTGGTGCCGTGCACTGCTGAGACAGATTTTTGTCCCATTTTGATTTTTGACGAATAAATCTTGCTTATTTAGTGAGACTTTTTGATGCGAGGAAAGAGTTTATACCTAATAAACTCCTTTGAAGAGAAGAACTGACTAGATGATAAGTGATGACCTTAATATTTCCGAGGAAATACGTAAATAGTCATTAGAGAGATACGAGGGATGACTTCAATATTTCCAGTGAAATATTTAGATAGTCATGAGCGCTTTTAGGGGATGAATCCATTAGGATTTGAACGATGAAGATAGACGCGAGGAGATGACTTTAATATTTCCAAGGAAATACGTAAATAGTCATTAGAGGGATATGACGGATGACTCAATATTTACAGTGAAATATTTGGATAGTCATGGGATAAGACTTGGAAGATGTTTTTGAGCACATGTAAATTATGAAATTCACGGGATGTGTTCCATCATTCCTAGACTTAGACATAGGAAGTAAAGAAGTTCTCGTTAGAGTGGTTTGAATAGAATGTCAACGATGTTGTCTTATGAGGAAACCTTTTCGGGAGAAATGTTTCCTCTTTGGACATTATCGCGACGGAGACGATGACGTATTTTGACGTGTTTCGTACGTGAGCTTAGCGCGGGGTTCTTGGTCAAGTCAATCCCTCCTTTGTTGTTGCACGTCATGGAAATTGTAACAATTCGCATTTTCAGGTTACTATCCATTCTCGAATTTTTACCATTCATTTTTACTATTCACTACAAAATTTTTATTTCACATTCTTGCAAGTTAACCTATTTTCATGATAACCCGAGAGTTTGACACTCGTTGGATCATTTTTGCAAATGTCACGAAACCGTGTCTGAGATTTTCGTTTAGGTTTAAACATCATTTAAGCATCCCGATATGTCCACACGACATTACAATCAAGAGAAATATATGTTTTTCACATCCTACGACATTCTCAAGAATTTTAGAATTTTACATTTTCCGATTTTGCGTTTTACGCGATTTACGCGTTTTAAGCATACGATTTAGGGTCTAAAGAACATTTAAGCACCAACCGACAATAGACTAAGCCTAGTCTAGACATTATGAGCCTTTTAGGTTCATAATAATCATATTCGAAAAGTTACATTTTACTTTTCTCATTTATACGTAAACTTCGTACGTTTTACGTTTTACGCGGTTTAAACCTACGTTTCCAGCGTTAACAGCGTTTTCGCGACCCATTAAACTTATCACTCATTTTTATAAGATAATAATGAGTATATTGATAAGTTTAATCATTTCTACAAGTTTCATATTTTTACGATACCCGGTTTTACGTTTCGTGATTTAACGACTTACAGTTAGCGATTAACGGGACCAAAACTCACTCCGTAAACAAGATAATGCAAGTTTATCCATCTAGTCACCCCTTATCCCATTTTAAAGTGTATTATGGTGTGTCACAAGTCTTGTTGGCTTGTGATAAGCCTTGTTCACTTAGAATGGTTACATGTGTTTACTTAGCTAGCTAAACTTACCAAACTTCTTCACTAAGCTTCCTAAATATCTAATACTTGCACCTCCTCATTTCACTATAAAAGGGCATTCATTCTCTTCATTTCTTCTTCATCTCCAACGTTCCACACACACAACATACACACACACACTTCTCCTTTGATCTTCTACTTCAAGTATTATCCAAGAGAATTCAAGATCCTTATCAATTCCAAAGCTCTTGTTAAGATTTGATTGATCCAAGTTCTAGTTTCTTCCTTCCATTTGTGATCTCCAAGACATACAAGAAGTGTTCTAGTAGAAGACTTCAAGTGTTTTCCAAGTGATCCTAAGTTGGTGTCAAGAGGTTGAAGAAGTTGAAAGCTAGGGTTCCTAAATCCTTGTTCTAATTCTTAATACTTGATTTCCTTTCTTAATTGAAAGCCAAAAGTTGTAAGAAACTAACACCCACTCTTGCTCAACATCATTTACATATTTATTATTCTTAATCCATGCTATATATGGTCCTTATATTGAATTCATGATGTACAAAACCCTTAAAACAAGTTGAAAAAGCTTATATGTTAACTTATGTAAGTAAACAAGTAAACAAGTAAACTAGTGTCTTATGCTATGAAAAATGCCCAAACTCGAATGAACATGACCTTGAATAGATAACCTACTGTTATAGAGGATCTTATAAGAAAAACGTAGCAATTTGAATCACCCAAAACGGACACACGAGTTAAAAGATATGACAAAAAGAAATTAACGAAACTAAAAACCCAAATCTGCCAAATTACCTATTGATCAAATTTCGGATTTTTTTCGAGGCCTTCTGGTCCGATTCATCAAAAAGTTAAAACACGAAAGTTGTCCGGAATGATGTTTTACGTCCACAGCTTGGAAACTCGGTCTGGACACGCAAAATACAGGCAATTTTCTGCCATAAATTGTAAAACAGTTTTTGGTATAAAAATTTGGTTTTTCACAAAGTTAAGTAATTAGAAACCATATTGTTTTCGAGACTAGTTACTTACTAAAATAACAATATTCATTCAAATAAATTTCCTAAAGTTATTCGACCTTCGGGACAGTGTTTTCACATGTGAAAACCAGATTTTCACATGTGAAACAATAATCCAAACTTATAAAGTTTTCACAAGAGAAATAATAAATCCTAACCTATAAGTTTTCACATGTGAAACTATACTTGTAATAATCATTATGATTTCCTAATCATAACCAAACAACCTTATAACTTATGTTTGCAAACCATATGATCATTTTTACACTTATATCACGGATTCAAACAAGCAAAACATGATTTTCCTTATCGAACACTACAAAACTAGGGAGCTTCATGTGAGGGGTTTCATTAAAGTATACGGGTCGACGAGTTGCTGGATTGACAAATTAAAGTGTCCTAGCTCCTCGAACGTTTACTGCATGACCTCTGAATTATGATGGCCCGAACGGTAGTACGAGATAAACTATAAACGTTTTATGAACCATTTCTATAAGATGACATGCACAACCTATCAAGTACTACATCATGATCAATATAAAGACATATATAGGCACGTTTATGTTTTCTTAGACATTGCTCCAACCTAAGTCGCAACATTCTATTTTATGTTGCACGTAGAGGTTTCCCGACTTATCCATCCAATTCGTAAAGTACTAAAACACCATCCAATTCACGGTGAGTCATAGCCCCATTTTTATACTTGTTTTATAAATACTTTGGGGGAGATACATGCTCAACTACTTTTAATTTGAATCTCGATTATTTACAAACTATATGTTTATCTGAACTGCAACAACAAACTTTTTAAATACGGTTTTCACTACTTCATTTGTATTGACCGGTTAGGCAAGCAAGCATACCATCCTTTGTGTTGGCAAGCAAACATACCATCCTTTGAGATGGCAAGCAAACATACCATCCTTTGTGATGGCAAGCAAACATACCATCCTTTGTGATGCAAGCAAACGTACCATCCTTTGTGATGGCAAGCAAACGTACCATCCTTTGTGATGGCAAGCAAACATACCATCCTTTGTGTTGACCCGGGTAGGGAAAACAATGTTCAAACGCTTTAGGCTGTATAACAACGTAATCCATACACAGAACAACGAAACAAACAGGACTTAGTCCAACTACGATTCAAACAGGACTTGGTCCACTTAAGAATAATAGAAACACTACATATATGTGATATTGTATTTAGTACAATAGTCATACATTCGAAAGTTTTAAGAACGACATTTAGTATTTACATATACTTGTCACGATGATTTTACAAGGTTTTAACATTATTTCAACAAACTCTATGAACTCACCAACCTTTGTGTTGACACTTTTAGCATGTTTATCTTAGGTCCATAATGAACGAGGCTGGCACAGAGGAGCACGGATTCTTAAGAAGGCTATAAATTTTATTATCATTCAAAAACTCATTTAATGTAATTTGTAAACATTGAAACTACTGGGACCTCATTTTGCAAACTCTGATATTTATATAAATTTGAATGATAAATCTTTTAAAACGACTCCATTAGAGTTCGTTTTCTATTGTTATAACTGTTGTTCCATGAAGTAACACCCAGTTTGAATTCCGCTGCGTATCACGAAATTGGGGGTGTTAAAGAAATATCGTCGGGATGAATGTTGTGGTTAATTAGAGCTTGTTTCATCCATAGTGCTTGTTGTCATGCCTTTCCGGCGCTTACGTATTCGGCTTCGGTCGTGGAGATAGCAAGAGTCGTTCGTTTCTTGGTGAGCCAAGAAGTTTAACAACAGCCCATGAAGGTAAAAACGTTACTCGTACTTTTTCAATCCACATAATCTCCCTCATTATCAAAGTTGGCGTAGACAATAGTTTCTACACCAATCCCCTTGGGATAGTACAATCCCAAGTGTATAATGCCTTTATCGGACGATGCACTTAACCACTTTAAGGTAAGAGGTTTTGGGATCCTCTTAGAAGCGAGCACAAAGGCAGACACTAGACATGACATCGGGCCTACTTGCCGTATGGTAAAATAAATTACCAATCATGCCCTTGTACCTTAGTACTGTCCGCATACTCACCTTCATCGTCTCCTGTGAGTTTCGTCTTCGCGGACATGGGCGTTTACATCGGTTTAGATAGTTCTAAGTTAAATTTCTTATACGTATATATATATATATATATATATATATATATATATATATATATATATATATATATATATATATATATATATATATATATATATATATATATATATATATATATATATATATGGTATACTTAGAGTTTAGAAGATACTATCTCCAAATAGTGTTATATGAGGACTAAGGAAGAAATTTAATTCGCTCATCATGCTCATCTCAAACTTGTCACGCATGATCTTAGTGAGATCATCGCACATTTCTGGACAAGTTGAGCCCAATATAATGTCGTGAACATATATTCGAACAATGATGAGATGTGAATTTTATTTCTTCGTGAAAAGTGCCTTATCAACCATTCTCATGGTATATTCATGTTTAAACACGAAAGTCTTTTAATCTATCGTAATCCAAATTTTCGTCATCACTAGACTCTTTCTTGGCTTTCAATGCTAGAGATCTAACTTTCTCACTTTTGCCTTTGACTATGTCGGAGTCTTTCTTGATTATCATTTCATGAACTTTCAAGTTTTCAATAAGTTCATAGTGATAACGTCGCCAAGTTCTTTGACTCTTCAATAGCAGTGACCTTTGCTCTCCATTTGGGATGTAGAGCCCTAAGAAACTTCCTAAGATAGTTCTTGCTAGAATAACCTTCATCAAGAGCTTTAAGACTAGTAATAATAGTATTGAATCTAGCAAAAGCACTATCTATGGTTTCATATTCCGGAATGGCAAATTGTTCATATTGTTGAACAAGAAGATCAATCTTGTTTTCTTTGACTTGATTATTACCTTGATGGGTGACTAACAAAGTTTTCCAAATCTCTTTTGCCATATTACACATAAAAATTCTTTCAAATTCCTTATTCGGCAAAGCATTGTAAATTACCATTTTAGCCTCATCATTTTTGGCTAGTTCTCTTTTAAGATTGTCACTTTATTGATCATAAGGAATAATTTGATCCTTTTTAGTTTGGATCCTTTTCAATAGGTTTAAAGTCACCATTGGTAATAACATGCCAAAGATCAATGTCTTTTGATTTCACATACGTTTCGAATCTTGTTTTCCAATAGATAAAACAATCGGTTTCAAAAAGTGGTGGTCTTTGCATAGATTGCCCTTCTTGATATTTGTCAAAATCCATTGATCGATTCAAGTTTTAAAATTCAGTTTACTTTAAAATATTGCCTGACGTGGCTCTGGTGCCAATTGTGGAAAACTAGAAGGGGGGGGGGGGTTGAATAGTTTTACCGGTTTTTTGTTAGTTAT
>CP139505.1:214837224-215047224 GCA_021014915.2 Artemisia tridentata subsp. tridentata | reverse complement strand
CAGGACTCGGGATTTAGCCCCTAATTAATAAGTAATAAACCAAATCCGAAATAAGACTACTGTTTCCTGATGGCTCGCTCCCTTTGACTCAGTTGTTTAAAGGGTGGAGGTAATAATAATAATAATCCAAAGCCGATAAAAGTTTTCTGTTTCCTGACGGTTCGCTCCCGTTGACTCAGACTTCAAAAAGGTGGAGGAAAATTCCCAAGGTCGAAATAAGACTACTGTTTCTTGATGGTTCGCTTCCGTTGTCTCAGTTGTTTAAAGGGCCAAGGGCTAATATGGTATAATAATGATAACAAGGCCAAATTTCGACTCCGGGGATATCTAAATAAAGCTTCTGTCTCTGGACTCGTAGATGAGTTGTTTCGGATGAAATAAAAAGGATATCTCCTAAATCATGTTAAATTAGGACCTTGATGTGGAACTCATTTCTATATGCAGCAGTTCTCTAGGGAAGGATTTTAAACTAATTATTGTCTAAACCGGGTGCCTTTATCGGAATAAAATCTATCGAAATAAGAAAAACTCGTTTTTCAAAATAAAAACATTAGAGGATCTAGGAAGAAGGGAGCAAGAAGTAGCTGCGTGTACACAATTAGTATCTATGAGTAGCGTTAGCATCTAATTTTATATTTAGCTGTGATTTTGTTTTAAGCTTGGTTTGGGGAATGCGAAAATCGAGGATGATGATCTTTATCTCCTGGAAACTCCTAGTTTGCGAGTTCCCCGTTCTTTAAGCCTTTTATATGTTTTGAAAAAAAAATTCTTTTTATCTTTTAATGGTTAAAACAGGGCGTTTTCAAATCTAATGGTTTTCTGTAGGGTATTCACAATGCAAGAAACACTTGTTTAAGGCCTTGATATGGATCGAATAGACAAGAACTAGAGAGAGAAAGTGGGAACTTCTAGAGAGAGAAATACTATGTGTATATTAGCTTGAAATAATGGGAAGTTCCAACCCTTCCCTTGCTAGGGAAGGGGTATTTATACTTACTACATAATATGCCCCTAGCGGGCTGTGGAGAGAGCTGACAGAGGGTAAAGACCCGACCCACTCCACAATACTAATTAATAACTAATCTACTAATAATATTACTGATAATCCTACGAGCTATGATGTGCTAATAAGTACTCGGGGTGACCGAGTCTTCAGCTGAATATTCATATTCTTAACAATCTCCCCCTAAGGGAGGTCACCCCAGAAGTAATGTTCTGAATTTCAGCACTTCTTCCTTGGATCTTGACTTCATAGCTCGTAACCATTGATTCTTCAATTTCATAGATCGTTGTGCAAACATCCGTGATCTTCAGATGACTTCTCTTTTGTCTTGGATGACCTTTGAGTAATCTTAGAAAGTATCATCCCACTTGAGTCTCCAAGTCATCATTCAGTAGAAGGTCTTCATGTGATGAAATATACTTAGAGCTGACATGCTCACACTATATGGCGTCATGATCTTCAGCATCAGAGTTAGCAGAAGCTGTGTTGAAGGTCGTTTGGATGATCATGACTTTGTTGAATAACAATGATGATGTAGTGTGAACATGTGGTAGAGGATTGGCATCTTTTCTGCAACCAACTACAACAGCAACCAGCTACAGCATTCCACAGCTTCAACCGCCAGAAGTTCCTGCATAAGACAGTTAGCAACAAATCGACCGGTACTTACAGGATTGGACTTCGAGATTGTTAACAGCATAGTGTGGAAACTCTCTCTAATCCTCACCAAGACCGTTCCTAATCGAAAACCCACAGAGGGCTTTTTAAGACTATGCCGTAGCATTTCAACGATTAGGTGAGTCACTGGAGATCACTCCACGACTGTAGACCGGTTGAAACCGCCGCGACCACTAAGCGTAATCCACTAGGAATTACCGAAGTGACCTGCTTTCAGGGCTGCTTGATGTTGACCCTGGCAGGAATTTCCATTCAATCATTGAGAATTACATTTGTAAAGTCTCTCATGAATGTTCTGGCAGATTGCTAAGATCTGCGTAGGACTCATAAGTTTACAACTGGTGTCCTTAATGATGAACAACCAGTGTAGAAATAATCCGTGTTCCTATGAGATCTTATTATGAAACTCGTGGCTCTAGACTCTATTGTGCGTTTTGATTTGGTGATCGGAGGCTGGAGAGGACTGCCACCTTTTCAATATCATCTAACTCGGAGTGAGAGAGACGATAGAAATGTATTGAACTCCGTGACAATTGAAACAAGAATCCTTTGAGGGACCTTGAGTGGCTAGGGAGGGTTGTGCAGCGTATCACTGGGTCCATGATACTTTGTCTTCAATGTCAGCAATCACCTAAGTGATTCTGACAGCATATGTATTGACCCGGTTTCTGCCTAAGTTGTAAGGAGGGCTATTTCTTTTCACCCTTTATCTTTACAATTCTTTTTCATTCTTCAACCCCTTCAGTGCTTACCAAGACTTCATAACTAACACCTTGTTGGGTTTATTCCAGTGTTAGCTCCATCTCAGTCGGCACTCTTCCCTTATACACATTTCTCCTTTTTAATCATACCTAAGGACTTCTACACTAACTAGTGGATTGTCCCTGGGTAGATCCCTCCGGCTCTGGTGGGATCGTGGGAACTTGAACCTAACCTAACCATCCTTATAACTCCATGCGTTAATTAAAATGGCCGGTCTTTAGTATTCATCCACGATTGCCAAACCAAATCTTTGAAAAATCTCTCAAAGTGTTCATGATTCTGAAACACATTTTTGCAAACACTTGAGAGTTTTATATTTTTCAAATGCTCCCCCTCAACATGTGCTCGAGTGATAGTTTTATAAATTTGCACATGTTAGGTAGAGCTCACACTTTTGAATTGATCCACTTTCAGTGAACATGACCGATTCGAGACACGCTTACATCACTAGTTAGACTAGCTTGAAATTATTACCCGGCCTGGTCAAGTCCACAGAAAGTTTCTTGAAATGGTACACTCTACTCAGATACATCTTTTTCGAGACACGCTTACATCACTGGTTAGACCAGCTTGAAATTATTACCCGGCCAAGACGTATCCTTTCGATTGATGACAGTTCAAGTTTCGTCAATTCATTGGTTAATTCTGAGTCACGGTCACATGAGATGCCAAAACCTTTGCTCCCCCTCAATAAGTGCATTGACGTACAACTGAGCACTTATGGGAGAGTTTACTTCCTCATCCAAAACATTTTGCTCCCCCTCAATATGTGCCTTGATATACAAAATGGTTTAGCACATATGGGATAGCTTACATTAACTTCCAAATCATCACATTTTATCAGAATTTCATATTTAAGTCACATTCTCTCCCCCGATCAAAAATTTCAATCCATTTGAGATTTGTGATCCCAATTGATTTAAATATGTTTAGAAAATTTGGGAGAAAATGTGGTCAGGTTTAATATATTCTGATTACGAAGCATACAATGCTCCCCCTCAAACCAAGAGAGAGTGTCACTGCTGATGTTGCACAATGTTAAAAAAAAAGGTGTCAAAAATTTGAACAAATAAACTCCCCCTCAATTAATGACCTGTTTTCTATTTAAAGAGTTGTAGTCATTCAATTGAGAGATAAGTATTTGTGAAATTTTAAGTCCAGTTACCACCTTGTGAAACACCAAAACTCTCTTGAAGGATCATAGAACTGAAAGAGTTCATGGTGCAAAGAAGACTTCTCTTCTTATACGTGAAATGATGCACTGAAACGTACATCAAGTCGGTGAAACATGGATATAAAGTAATCCATGCCCAGGTGAACATCACCCAGTTGGAGGAACAGCCGTCTTTTTGGCGACGTGCTTTCCCCAATATGAAGCGCGGGTTGCTATCTAAAGTAATAGCAAGCCATTAAGACATGTTTTAACTGATTAGTATAACTTCTGCTCGAGCTTCATTTAAGGATCCATGTCATTGTTGAATGACATTTCTAGATCCGTAAATGTTATCGATAAACAGAAGACATGCCTAGGTAGGACTATTTTTGGTATTTTCTGATTTTTCGATTTTTATGGTTTTTATAGGTTTTATATTTTTGTATTTTCTTTTTGATTTAAGATATATACAACTATGTACAAGGATATAAGAAGACAATCCTTTACTCCTCCTTTTCTTCCTGAAGACACTTGAGGGTTTCAGGTGTCATGCTCTTCATGCCAAGGCGTGGGAGAATAAACTGAAACCTTTCTCTTGGGAGGGCCTTGGTGAAGATGTCAGCTAACTGAAACTCTGTCCTCACGAAGTATAGTTCCACAATTCCTTTTTCCACCTGTTCCCTGATGAAGTGATGCCTGATGTCGATGTGTTTTGACCTGAAGTGCTGAACATTGTTACAACAAAGAGCAATGGCGCTTTTGTTGTCACAATATAGGGGAATTTTGTTGTATGAGAATCCATAGTCCGAAAGTTGTGATCGCATCCAAAGGATTTGTGCACAGCAAGCAGACATGGCAATGTACTCAGCTTCAGTAGATGATATGGAAGTACTCATCTACTTCTTAGAAGACCAACTAACCAACTTTTCCCCTAAAAACTAAGCTCCTCCTGAAGTACTGCGACGAGTGTCTTGACATCCCGCATGATCAGCATCCGCGTAAGCCGTTAACTCCATTGCAGTGTCCTTAGGATACCAGAGACCCATATGAACTATGCCTTAAAGATATCGGAAGATCCTTTTCACTGCTTCAACATGCTTCTTGGTTGGCCTGGATTGATACCGAGCACACATACACACAGCAAACAGAAGATATGGTCTGCTAGCCGTGATGTACATCAAAGATCCAATCATGCTTCGATACTTTGTTATATCCACTGGAATCCTTGAAGGATCTTCATCCAGCTTCGTTCTATCAACCATGGGAGTGTCAACAGGTTCACTTGAATAGAATCCAAACTTTTTCAAGATCTCGTTGGCGTATTTGGATTGATTAATGAATATGCCTCCGAGACTTTGAGAAACTTGTAATCCTAAGAAGAATGACATTTGTCCCATCATGGACATTTGGAACTTGGAATTCATCTCCTTTGAAAAACTATCACATTCACTAGGATCTGTTGAAGCAAAGATGATATCATCTACATAGATCTGAACTAGTAGTAGATGGTTTCTTGACTTCCTGGTGAATAGTGTGGGATCAACAACACCCTTGGAGAATCCGTTCACTAGGAGGAACTTGGACAATGTATCGTACCATGCCCTTGGCGCCTGTTTTAACCCTTAAAGAGCCTTCTTCAAGCGGTAAACATGAGTAGGATGTTCAGCATCCACGAATCCTTTGGGTTGACTCACATAAACTTCTTCCTTTAAGTCACCATTCAAGAATGCCGTTTTGACATCCATCTGGTAGACTATCATATTTTGACTAGTAGCGTTTGCCAGGAAGATTCTTATAGCTTCAATTCTAGCAACCGGAGCAAACGATTCTTCAAAATCAATGCCCTCTTCTTGTCTAAACCCTTTAGCAACTAGCCGTGCCTTGTTCTTTAACACATCACCATACTCATCAAGCTTCACTTTGAAGATCCACTTTAAAGCAATGATCATTGCAAGCTCTGGAGGAGGCACTAATTCCCATACTTCAAGTCGATCAAATTCATGGATTTCATCCTGCATAGCCTGGAACCAGCAATCTTTAGTCATTGCTTCTTTGGCATCTTTTGGTTCGACTTTGGACAGTACAGAATTGAAAAAGCACCATAGTGCATCAGTGGCTAGTTGATTACGTGTGGATACTGGACGTGAGGGATTGCCTATGATGTTGTCGATTGGATGATCACTGGTCCATTTTCTGAGATGGTCGTGAGGTTGAGGGTTATGAACAGATGTAGCAGTGTTGTGTTCTTCAAGTGAGGATGTATCTGATGGATGTTCAGGAGCAAATATGTTTTCAAAAGGAACCTCATCAACAGGAGCAAAAGGGTTAACTTCCAAAGAATGATTATCTGAAGATTCTTGTATTACTGGAGAAGATTGAGCGTTTGATGACGAAGGCGATTGACTGGCAGCTGGAGCATTGAGACTGACTGATACTGAAGCTGTTGGGCCTTCTGAACCTTGTGGGGCTTGAACCTCAGCCATAGGAAGTACAGCAGGTTCACTTGGGATGGTTCCATTCATTGGCTCAAAGTATTCATCAAACATAGGATCAAATAACTTCTTCAACTCCTCACATGTAGGTGGCACATAAGAATATGCAGGCGTGGAATTCTGTACAAGTCCTGAACTAATGGGTCCAGGTGACAAAAGTTTAAGATCGGGTCCAGAACTAATTTGTCCTGAAGCAGGTTGCTCACTCAGCTCATCGAACGTAACATGAATGGTTTCCATGATTTTACGGGTTCTCTTATTGTAGATTCGATACCCTTTACTGTCTGGTGCGTATCCAACAAAAATACCTACATCTGCTTTAGCTCTTAACTTTCCCAAGTCTTGACTATCGTTAGTTGGATAGCGAAGTGCACCAAACACACGGAGAAAGGAAAGATCTGGTTTCTTGTTATGAATTAACTCGAAGGGAGTCTTCTCATGAACAAGATGAATTAGGGATCGGTTTTGAGTGTAACATGCTGTTGCAATAGCCTCTGCCCAGAGAAACATCGGTGCCTTTGAAAATATAAGCATGGTTCTTGCAGCTTCCACCAGAGTACGGTTCCTTCATTCAACCACTCCGTTCTGTTGAGGAGTGCGAGGGATACTTTTCTGATGCGTGATGCCAATACTTTCATAGAAATTACGGAGTTGTTGGTTAACAAACTCAGTACCATTATCAGTGCGGATGATTCTTACAGTTTTATTGAGCCTTACTTGCAGCTGTTTTATCAGTTTAATGATAACCTCTGGAGTTTCGTCCTTGGTTCTCAAAAACTTTACCCATGTGAACCGAGAATAATCATCTACTATCACCAGAACGTACTTTTTTCCATTTATGGTTTGTATTCTCATTGGACCGCACAAGTCCATGTGGAGGTTATGAAGAACTTCCAAGTTGGTGTTAATGGTTTTAGGCTTGTGGGTTTGTTTCTTGCTTTTGCCCAGTTGACATGCAGAGCATAGATGATCTTTCTCATATTTCAGTCTGGGCATCCCTCTAACAAGATCTTTACGGGAAAGATTATTTATGGTACCGAAGTTCAAGTGGTTCAAACGACGATGCCACAGCCATGATTTTGTTTTAGAGGCTTTAGAAAGCAAGCATATGGGAGAGGATTTCAACATTTCTTCAATCGATATGGTGTAAAGATTGGTGCCCCGACTGCCCTTGAGGAGATCTATACCATCCAATTCTCTGACGAAACATGTATGTTTTCTGAAAGCCACTTCCAGATCTGAATCACAAAATTGACCCACAGAAAATAGATTGTGCCCTAATCCTTCCACATGATATACCCTTGAGATTACACTGTCACCAAACACATAATCTCCATAACCCATAATAGCACCAAAGTGGTCGTTCCCAAATCTAACTGTCCCGATAAACTTTTTCACGAAGTTCTTGAGCCGCGAGCGATCCCCAGTCATATGTTTTGAGCAGCCTGAGTCCAAATACCACAGGACGATTTGTACGACCTGCATTTGAAGCCAGACAACAATGGATAACTGAAAAATGTGGATCCCCACGTGCAATTGGGGTCCGTTTGGTCAGCACACACATATTCTGGAACCACAGAGTTCGCAGATGCTACTGTCTTTACAGTGGAGACAGAACTAGAGGCAGGACAAGACCTATGTGGAAGGCATTGTGACCCTAAAGGCAATATTCTACCAGTTGGTCTCCATTCCTTAACCTTCACAATTTTATGCTTATTCATTTTAGGTAATGAGCACTGTTTTCCTAAATTGAATTTCCTTCCAGTGGGTCTCCATTCCTTAACTTTCACAACTTTATGCTTACTCATTTTAGGTAATGTGCACTATTTTCCTAAATTGAATTTCCTTCCAGTGGGTCTCCATTGATAGCCTACGCTAGCAAATGTTTTACCCGTTGCTTTCCAAACTTTCTTGCATGTTTCAGTTATCCTAACATTCTTAACATGGGGTGAAGCAGAAGACATCAAGAAAGACACAACACACTCATCATGATTAGCAGAAATTAAATAATTGTCGCATGTTTTACAGATAGCATTAGAATTCGAATTAATTACAGTACTTTTGATACTAGAATCAACATGATTCATCCTACTCATTGCAAACTTATTGTTCCTAGGTTGGGCTTCTACATTCTTCAAGTGATCATTCTTAGCTGGCGCAGTCCTATCCTTTCTTGCATTTCCTCTAGACCTTGACCCGCTAGCTTGGGTGTCACTTTTTACTCCTGTAGAAGCATCGAAGGGAACATTAGTTTGTTTTTCTGTCACATGCCTTCCTGATAATGATGTGTTGGGTTCTGATGTTTTAGGTGGTAGATCAAAGGCTACATGCTTGTTCTCAACAGTGGATGATGATGCAACAAATCTATCTCTATGGCTGCTAAACTTAGGAATTGAGCCTATGGCATATTCTAAGTTTTCCTGAATCCTTTTCGTGAGTTTGCAGGCATAGACAACTGCCCTATCAAGTGGCTTATCAGTCCTATCCTCTTCAACTACCTCACGAAGTGTATCAAGGCCCTCTCTAAGCTGATCTAGATATGTTTGATGGGCAAAGCTATTATTTCTAAGGTTAAATGGAATACGCCCAACATTAATGATGAAGCGAAAAGTGTACCGCTTTTAGGGGGTCATTTAAGCCCTAAATCGTATTTATTTGATCAAATATTGCCCTAAATCGTTCCTTTTGTCATTTTAGGTACTTTGGAGAAGAAATCTGGAAAAGGAAGCATTTTGGACGTTTTTGGAGCATAAAAGTGAAGAAAACGACAAAGTCTCCAAATCTGCTGGAAAAGTACACTTGACGGCGTCACGGCTTGGCAAAAGAGGTGGATATGAAAAATACACATGATAAGCCAGGGAGTTTTACAAAGGAAGTCTGACGGCGTCACCCTTTGAAGTGATCAAGGCCGTCACGGTTTAAGCTAAAGAGAGACGGCGTCAAGCACATTTCTGACGGCGTCAAGCCAGGGAGGATTTTGGAGGACTAAAGAGGGACGGCGTCAGGAAGACCATCCGGGAACCCTAGACACGGCGAGGTGACGGCGTCAAGATCTACAACGTGACGCCGTCAGCCACTAAGTTCTATATATAGTTTTGCAATTTTTTGTCATTAGTGTGCAACTTTGTGAGGAGAAACCCTAAGACGAATTTCTGCCATTTTTAAGGGTTTTTATACCCTTGGATCTCCCATGTTTAATTGAAGATAAGTAATCATTTAATCAATCAATATGTCTATGTGTTGTTTGATTATACCTTGTTCTTGTCTTTTAATTAACATGCTAGGCTAGATTTATCTTGTGTTTGCTTAGATCTAATGAAACCTAACTATTGATTATTGGTTATTAGTGTGTTATTAATTGTATTGGATGATTGTTCATCGATGTTAGGCTTAAGAAAACTGGCTAACTTCCTATACGGTAACTTGCTTGAACGTCTTAAGAAACATGAACCAATGCGTACTAAGGTTATTATGGTTGTATTTAATGCATGAGCGAATTCTAGTGATCCCATGTTAGGAGCTTCCTAGCCGGCTTGACATAGGAGTGAAGTAGGAGCTTGTAGAGTTGGGGAAGTACGTACGCCACCCCACGATTGGTATTAAGGAATACACCCGTCATCCACGCAATTAATACACACTAATCAACCGGTAAAAGATAGTTAGGGAGTAAGGAAATCTAAGTAAACACATTTCTCCCCACATAAGTTTCACGACCTTTTTATTTTCAGTTATTTTATTTTATTTGCATTTGTAGTTATTTGGGTTAGTTGACTAGCAACTAATTCCGCCCACTCCTTCAAACCCGAGATTTTACTTGCTTTCATAAAAAATTATAAAAATACAAAAAGAATCTTCCCTCGCCCTTAGACCTATTAGAATAGTTTTTCAATCCTAACGACACTATTCCCCTAGAGAACGATCAATCCCCCGGTACTTGCCACTTCACTATACTACATCGGTCAGGTACACTGCCTGGTGGGGATTGCAAGCCTCTTGAGATCCCTCGAGAGGTAAAACCTGTTGTAAGGTCGCAAAACCACGCATCAATTAACATCATACTTTTTACTAGCAGTAGCCTTTGGTGCATCACAATTACAAGTGGTGCATGGCATTTTACCTTTCACCCGAGCCTTAAGATTCTCAATTTCATTTTTCAAAGAGGTTATTTGATCATTGTGATTGCTTCTTGTAACTTTAATAGAATCATATAACTCTTTGAAATGTTGTTTGACCTTTGAATATTCTTCTCGATAACACTCATTTTCATAATGTAACTTATTTATGGTGTTTTGATATTGAAAATTCTGAGAATCTGAAGACGAAGGTTTATTGGTGCCATACACTTCACACTTGTTGGATTTCAATTGGGCAATTTGGGCCCTCAGCAGTCGAATCGTGTTCGTGTGAGCTTGAATTGTCTCATCTCGTTTGCTTAATTCAAAATAAGTATCAAATTCAGGAGCATCCAAGGATGTCTTGTCATTTGATATTTTATGTTTTTCATTTAAATGTTGATGTTCCAATTGCAAATTAAGATAATCAACTTCTAATTTTGAAAAACGTTTAAACATATTATCATGGTCATCATTTTGAATTTTTTCAAGCAATTTTAAATTCTCCCCCTCAAGCTCAACAACACGATTCTGGGTGACATTTAACGCAATAGCATACTCATTAAATTGACAAGCAGACAATGCAGAATCAGTGGCAGTGTAAAATACATCTTGTGCAATACATTTAGCAAGCAAGTTGTCATTAGTAATGAGTATGTTTTTTCTTTCAATCTCATGACTCTTAAGTTCTATTGCATATTCATTCACCTCATTTTCCATGTCTTTAAACACTACTTCAATTTCTTTTATTTCAGCTTTAAGGGCAGTTTGCAACCCTTCAAAGTGTTCTTTAAGTAGTTTAAAGAATTGCATGACCTCAGTTAAGTAACACCTTTTTGCATGTTCAAAACACCTTTCCCCCTCAGTAATGCCGGTGGGTGTGATTCTCTTCTTATATGTTTTATCGAAATCAGAAAACAGTTGCCAAAGCACTGATGCGTGGTTTTGCGACCTTACAACAGGTTTTACCTCTCGAGGGATCTCAAGAGGCTTGCAATCCCCACCAGGCAGTGTACCTGACCGATGTAGTCTAGTGAAGTGGCAAGTACCGGGGGATTGATCGTTCTCTAGAGGAATAGTGTCGTTAGGATTGAAAAACTACTCTAATAGGTCTAAGGGTGAGGGAAGATTCTTTTTGTATTTTTATATTTTTATGAAAGCAAGTAAAATCTCGGGTTCGAAAGAGTGGGCGGAATTAGTTGCTAGTCAACTAACCCAAATAACTACAATTGCAATATAAAATAAAATAACTGAAAATGAAAAGGTTGTGGAACTTATATGGAGAGAAATGTGTTTACTTAGATTTCCTTACTCCCTAACTATCTTTTACCGGTTGATTAGTGTGTATTAATTGCGTGGATGACGGGTGTATTCCTTAATACCAATCGTGGGGTGGCGTACGTACTTCCCCAACTCTACAAGCTCCTACTTCACTCCTATGTCGAGTCGGCTAAGAAGCTCCTAACATGGGATCACTAGAATTCGCTCATGCATTAAATACAACCATAGAAACCTTAGTACACATTGGTTCATGTTTCTTAAGACGTTCAAGCAAGTTATCGTATAGGAGGTTAGCCAGTTTTCTTAAGCCTAACATCGATAAACAATCATCCAATACAATTAAAAACACACTAATAACCACTAATCAATAGTTAGGTTTCATTAGATCTAAGCAAACACAAGATAAATCTAGCCTAGCATGTTAATTAAAAGACAAGAACAAGATATAATCAAACAACACATAGACATATTGAATGATTAATTGATTACTTATCTTCAATTAAACATGGGAGATCCAAGGGTATAAAACCCTTAAAAATGACAGAAAATTCGTCTTAGGGTTTCTCCTCACAAAGTTGCACACTAATGACTAAAAATTGCAAAACTATATATAGAATTTAGGGGCTGACGGCGTCATGTTGTGGAGCTTGACGCCGTCATCTCGCCGCGTTTAGGGTTTCTTGATGGCCTTCTTGACGTCGTTCCTCTTTAATCCTCCAAAATCCGCTCTGGCCCGTCAAGGGTTGACGCCGTCAGAATTGTGCTTGACGCCGTCTCTCTTTAACTTAAACCGTGACGACCTTGATCACCTTAAAGGGTGACGCCGTCAGATTTTCATTGTAAAACTCTCTGGCGCGTCACGTGTATTTTGTCATATCCACCTCTTTTGCCAAGCCGTGACGCCGTCAGGAGCAATCCTTGACGCCGTCACATGTACTTTTCCAGCAGCTTTGGAGACTTTGTCGTTTTCTTCACTTTTATGCTCCAAAAACGTCCAAAATGCTTCCTTTTCCAGATTTCTTCTCCAAAGTACCTAAAATGACAAAAGGAACGATTTAGGGCAATATTTGATCAAATAAATACGATTTAGGGCTTAAATGACCCCCTAAAAGCGGTACACTTTTCGCTTCATCAAATACCCTTACACTTGAGATTTGCTTGTCCTCAAGCAAATGTGCTTTTATTCTAATCAAAATACAAGTTAGGGGTCATTTAATGCTAATATAAAAGTAATTACAACAAATAGTCGTTCCACTTTAATCATAATAAGCACGGAGATTACAAACTAGCACCTCACAAGTAGTGTTTAGATACTCACATCTCTCAGGTGTCATAAAAGTATATCTCATAAATGAAAACGGATAATATCTCTCACTACCTGTCATAGCAATTAGATTACCATAGGCTTGGGAAAGGATCAAAAACCTCCTCCACTAGGCGTAAGCACCTAAGATAAACTATCAAAGAGGGATTTTACATGGGTTATAACGTTAGGTGTAGGGATATGATAAACACGGATTTGTTGGATAAGGGATATTTTACTGGTGGCGAGTTAAAGATCTTGATTAATTACATGTACAATATGGCGTTGCTAAGCCAAGACTAGACTCGACTTAAGCTAAAAACAAAATAACAAAAACATAAAATAAACATAAAATGAAACGGGATGGTAGTCCGTATGTTTTTTCTACTTTTCTTTTTCTCATTTTTTTCTTTATTTTTTCGATTTTTTTTTCATACACTCTTGCCCTACCATCTAAAATAATACATCATAGGGGCGTTGCATTCCCCTTACACTTGAACTTTTACATAACTTTACAAATACTATTCTAATGACTCGAATTAAGATAATCGAAACACTTGGAGTACTTTTAAAATATTTAGCACATATGGGGGTAATAATGTTGTTCTTCCCCATTACTCCATTACACTAGTACTTTACCCATGAGTCCCAATCGTCCCAAAACAATATGTACAAGGATATGACTCGACTTAGCAACCATGTAATCAATTAGATAATTAACTTGGGGTTTAAACAAATGTTGTCACAATAATGCACTAAAAATGAGTGCATACAAGGTAGGCTTAGGCGATTTGGGTGTACATTTAAGTGGGGTGTAAACAAATTCTTCCTTTAAGTAAAATGCTTAAAGGTCGAAACGAAAAGATAGGCTCTGAGGGGTGTACTAGGGGTATCGTGTACCAAAAATGGGTACAACGCAAAGGGTGTGGGGGAATTACTTGACCAATGTAGCCAACGTAATTATAACAAAAACACAAGTGTAAAACAATGGGTTAATCCTAATGCCTCTTATCATGTAGTAAATCTAACTACACGAATGTAGTCTCACTTGTGGCCTCGGAATGGTCCTAACGCAAGTTCTAGAATCTAAGTGCTACCGGTACACACATCATAGCATGAATGCTTTTCCTACCAATTCTAGGGGCGATCCTCACATATTTGGGGGTGGAAAAATTTTTAGTGGTACGGTTTTTTTGTGCTAGTCATATAACTCCTATCCATGAGACGCTCATTAAGATCAAAGTTTCACTCCTATATGTTGTAAAAAATTTTAAATTTGGCACTAAAATTGCCTTAACAGGTATTTCTCTCAGTTTTATTACACATCTACCATTAAACAAACGAAAAATCAAGCGTAATAGCATTCTCTAAAGTATCGTACTTTACCCCCCTTACACTTAAGATGAACATTGTCCCCAATGTTCAAATAACAAGATGTAAAAGTAAATAAGGTAAAAGAATGAAATCAAATACTCCCCTGATTCGTTCGGTGGATAAAGAGGTAACATGGTTAGATCTTCTTCCAAGGGAATGTTGAAGCTCCAAGACTAATGCATCGCCAAAAGCTAGATTCCACATACATCTCCTTGTCCAAAATAACCTGTTAAACCTGAGAAAACAAACACGAAAACCTGCATAACATCGGCGGGATAAATCTATATAAGGATATAATGCTTGTGGAATGATTATTTTGCAGATTCCTGGAGTTTATAAGTTAGAGATTTAATAAAAACTTTTTATGAAAACAAAACTTTCAAAAATTTCAGAAAATTAAAACCTGACGCCGTCAGAAATGATCTGACAGAATTCTCATGTTAAGTTTCCGGAAAATTTCTGGAAAAACCTATACCTTACTTCCTGGAAATCCTGCAAAACATCATTATGACTCGATACAAGCATTTGACTCAAACAATTACTAATATGTATGTTAATTTAATATTGTTATGATTCATGTTCATTTGTTCTAATAAACCGATTTGGATTTCCCTTACACTTAACTTTTGCAAAATACCTTTATATGTAGTTAAGACGAAGTTAAAAACAAGATAAAGCATTTTCACAATTTAGTTTTGAACATGAATCAATAATAATAAAAATTAAACATACATACGGAAGCAAATAAAATCAAACAAACAAATAAATAAACACACAAAGCAAATAAAGCTTGGGTTGCCTCCCAAGAAGCGCTTTTCTTTATTAACGAGTCTTGTAGCTAGACTCAAAGTCAACGTACATTACGTGATTCCATCATTCATAATGACGTATCCCTGATAGATATAATCCTTGTTATTAGGGTGGTGGTGTCTCAATCGCTCGACATTCGCAGTCACTTCACCTCCTCCCTTGCTGGTCAAGCTTACTAGCCCATCTTGGTGTAGACTTTTAATTGTGAATGGTCCGTACCACCAGGGACTTGGTTCATCGGTAGGTGCTTTTGTTTCTGAATGCCTTAGGAGCACTGAGTCTCCTTTTGTAAATTCAACGGGGTTATCGGTCTGCTCATCAGCCTCAATATAATCGTTATTTCCACCCTTACATTCTCTAATTGTGAGGTTGATCTTGGATTGTACACGGTTAAGGTGGTTAAACCTTGTATCTTTGTGTATGAGATATATTGACTTAATATGATTAAGCACGCGGAATTTACTTAACCACACTTAGAAGGTTATGTATGTTATGGAAATGGAAGAATTATGTTTGTTACTTAACAATGAACAAAGAAAGTATTTCACTAAACGATTCAATATTATTCCAAATAATACGAGTGATCTTGAGTTTTTCACTAGGGTTACAAAAACCTTGAATCTTAAGTTACAACTTGTGATTTGTGTTTGTTCTATGTCTTAACAGTTATGAGTCTATGTTATGCATGTGTGTCACTACTTAATCACTAGTCTAAGATCTCTTTTATAGTTGCAAAAGATCTTTACAAATTTGCTAAAAGTCTTGACCGACTTACTTTGTTAACTTATGCATGTTGGTGTCAGTACATAAGATACAACATGTATCTATGTATACAACTTGTTAACTAAGCACATGGAGTAAGATATTATCTACCGTATATGTTTGACCAAAATACAATAAATATCTTCTTGATCTTATCCTCTTAAACAGCAGAGTGTTCTCTATCAGCAGGAACAATCTATCGCTATCAGTAGAATCATCAGCAGAGTCATTGCACTAAACAGCAGAGTCAATGTGCTAAACAGCAGAGTTAACATCATCAGCAGAAACATACTTGGAGTATTTCCCGATTAAGAACTTTATGAATATTTAATTCCTAACAATCCTCCCCTAAACATGTGAATCAATTCAAACATGTTTTCTGAATTAAATGAGGACTTATCTTTAGAAGATCTTTCAAACACTTCATGAATCTGAACTGATCTGCTCTATTCTTCTTTGACTTTAGCAATATCAAAACATTGTACCAAAAGATGGTGCAATTTCCTTGGATGGAGGAATTGTAAGAGGCAATGATGCTGTGTATCTTGGATGCTTGTTTCAACAAGTGAAATCATCTAACCAGCATGTCTTTGAAGTGAAATTGAAACTTTTCTTCGTTTGATCTAGATAGAACTTTCTCCTTTGGAATGCTTCATCCCTTCTAGATATTTGATCTGTTCTAATCATTTTCAACCTCTACATCTTCTTGTATGCTCTTGTCTTTTCCTTCCATATATTGGTTTATTCTTCCTTTGCTGGGAAATTATTTCCTCCCCTGAAGCAAATAACTTTTGTTTCCTCCCCTTGTTTGGAAGATCTCACTATGTACTAAAGAACTTCTCTTCATATCACCTGATCTATCAGTTTGAACTTGTTTTCAGACAATATTGTACATGAAGCCATCAATTCATTAAAAGTTGAAGTTGCTGTCCTCATCACTTCTAGGTGTGTTAACTCCTATGAGAGGTGAATCAGTGGACATTTTGATTCATAGTCCATAAATGAATGGTTTTTCTGAATCCTTGAAAATCCTTTTAAGAAATCATTTAGCTTAGTAGTATGTTTATGATTTTGGAATTGAAAAATCATACTACATTCAACCATTTTGAAAGAATCAAGTGTATAACAAACACCTAATCAAAATTTCGGTTTAAAAATAACCTCTGGTTGTGTGAGAACCAATGTATTTCAGTTATCACTAACTGCCTGTGAAAAGATAAATCTATTCAAAAGATTTTCTTGACAGGGTTTCCAGCTCATAGTAATTGTTACCTCCAACACAAGTGTTAGATTCACTTTCACTAGCTGTTATTTCTATCAGATGTCCTTAGACTAACTCATTATACTTGAAAGTATAAAATGATAGAAAGTGAGTTGTATCAGTTACTATCTGATCAACTAAGTCATCAATTCAATGTGAAATATCATAACTAGATTTCAAGAAAGAAGTTTTAAGGAGGTTTAATTCCTAAACTCAGTCCATCATAAATCTATTATGGTCAGCAATATGATAAGAATTCTGCTGTTCCCATTTCACTTGAAACATCCTTTGTGTTCACATATTCATACCTGAAATAGTTAGTCTAAAACCAAAAGAACAATGTACAAAGTACTTGTCTTGCATTAGTATAATCATAAAACCAACTGTATGAATAACACAATTCAAATTTTGATATATTAGCAGTACCTTATAAATCCAGTAGTACCAACAAAAATTTATGTACAAAAACACATCATATTGAAAATTTAAAGATTAAGCATTCCAATACTTGCAATTAAGTACTGAAACCTGGAAACATCAAAAGCTTTGGTTAACAGATCTGCAAAATTATGCTCTGAAGCAATTTTAAGAACTTGAATTAATCTTTTCTCATTGCAATCTCTTATAAAGTGATGCCTAATTTCAATGTGTTTTGTTTTAGAATGTTGTACAGGATTTTTAATAATACAAATTGTACTACTATTATCAATATAAATAACAGTGTTTAAGAAATTGTACCCATAATCAAGGAGTTGGTTTTGAAGCCATAGAACTTGACTAGAGCAACTTGCAGCAGCTATATATTCAGCTTCAGTTGTTGAATTTGCCACGCTTGTCTGCTTCTTACACTGCCATGAGACAAGTCTACACCCAAGGAATTGACATCCTCCAGTTGTTGACTTTCTGTCTAAGCTAGCACCAGCATAATCACTATCCGAATATGCTACCAAGTCAAAAGGAGATTCTCTAGAATACCATATACCCAACCTTGGTTGACCTTTGAGATATCTAAAAATTCTCTTGACTGCAATTAAATGAGAAACCTTTGGAGTAACTTGAAATCTTGCACATACACAAACAGGAAACATGATATCAGGTCTAGATGATGTAAGATACATCAGAGAGCCTATCATAGATCTGTAATTGTGTACATCTACATTTTCTCCATCTTCATCTTTCAGAAGGTGCTTCTCTGGGTCCATTGGTGTGCTTGCAATTTTTGAATCAGCAAATTGAAATTTTCTAAGTATCTCTGCAACATATTTGTCTTGACTAATAAATATGCCTTCAGATGATTGCTTAACTTGCAAACCCAAAAAGAATGTAAGTTCTCCCATAGAACTCATCTGAAACTTATCTTTCATAAGCTTCTCAAATTCTAAACACATTTCCTTCCTTGTAGATCCAAAGATAATGTCATCCACATACACCTGCACTAACAGAAGATCCTTCTTGTGCTGTTTGATGAAAAGTGTCTGATCAATCTTCCCTCTTTGAAATCCATTTTGTAATAAGTAGGAAGCAAGTGTTGCATACCAAGCTCTTGGTGCCTGATGAAGGCCATAGAGAGCTTTCACTACTCTGTACACTTTGTTTGGATGTAATGGATCAATGAAACCAGGAGGTTGTGAAACATACACCTCTCTTTCAATTTTACCATATAAAAATGCGCTTTTGACATCCATTTGATAGACTGTGAAGCCTAAAAATGAAGCATAAGCTAGAAACAGCCTAATTGCCTCAATTCTTGCTACTGGAGCATAAACTTCATCATAATCTATTCCTTCTTCTTGTGTGTACCCTTGTGCTACTAATCGAGCCTTATTCTTGATCACAATTCCTCTGTCATCCCTTTTGTTCTTAAAAACCCATCTAGTGCCAATTAGCTTCTCACCTGTAGGTAAATCAGCTAGCACCCAAACCTTTTGAATCTTGAACTGAAGAAGCTCTTCTTGCATAGCCTCTACCCAGCTTGAATCATCTAGGGCTGTAAGAATATTCTTTGGTTCCTTTTGAGAAAGAAAACATACAAATAAACATGAGTTTGAAAGTTCATGTTGTTTTGAAGCATAAAGGGCATCAAGAATCCCTTGTTGGTCTGAAGAGACTAGTTGTCTTCTTGTCTTCACACCAGATTGTACATCTCCAATCACATTATCTAGGGAATGAACTTTGTGAATTCTTGTGTGTGGGGTTGTTGGAACTTGATAGTTGAGTGGAAGATTACTAAAATCCACTTCGTCTTCAGAGAATTCTGCTTCTTTTGTGTGTGATGGCCCTATATCAGAAGTATTTGGCCAATCAGCAGAGTGTTCTGGCTTATCAGCAGAATGTTCTTGCTCATCAGCAGAGTGTTCAGCAGGAACAAATGTACTATCAGCAGAAACATTGTGTTGATCCATAGTTCCATCATCTTTTCTTTGAGCCTCAACATCTTCTTTTGCTTTATCAGAAGAAGATTCATCATTGTTTGAAGCTAAATCCACACTGGTACTTGACCACAATGGCATAATGACATCAGATTGATCTTTATCTAACTCCACCTCATTTGTTGCTTGTGAACCTGAAAAATTATTATTTTCTGCAACAACAGGTAAATAATTCATAGAGTTTGTTAGATAATCAAGATCAAATATCCATTTTGGTCCTTGACCTACTACATTGGATTTGTTTTCTTGAAACTTCACATGTAGTTCTTCTTGAACTTTCTCAGTTCTTAAGTTGTAAACTCTAAAAGCTTTGCTAACAAGAGAATATCCAACTAAGAAACCTTCATCTGCTTTACCATCGAATTTTCCTAAATGGTCTAAGGTATTGAGAATTGTCACATGACATCCAAAAGGTCTAAGAAATCCTATTGCAGGAGTTCTACCATTAAAGAGTTCATATGATGTCTTATTGTGAGACTGCACAACTAAAACTCTATTTTGAACATAGCAAGCAGTGTTGATTGCCTCTGCCCAAAAGATTATTGGTAGCTTAGAATCAGCTAACATTGTTCTAGCAGCTTCAATTAGTGTTCTATTCTTTCTTTCAACCACTCCATTCTGTTGTGGTGTTCTAGCAACACTATATTCTCTCCTAATACCTTTTTCTTTGCAGAAATCATCCATAACTCTATTTCTAAACTCTGTCCCATTATCACTCCTAATGACTTTTACTTTCTTGCTTACTTGATTTTCTATCAGTGTAATGAATTCCTTAAGAATGCTTGATGTCTCATCCTTAGAAGCTAAAAAGAAAACCCATGTAAATCTGCTATAGTCATCAGTTATAACAAGACAATATTTTTTATGTTGTATACTCCTTACTGAAACTGGTCCAAATAAGTCCATATGCAGCATAAACAATGACTGATTGATAGAGTTAAAAGTTTTGGGCTTACAAGTGGCTTTGTGTTGTTTGCCTTTTAGACAAGCAATGCATGTTTGATCATTTTCAAATCTTTTGTGAGGTAAACCTCTTACCAAACCATTCTTAACAATTTTATTTATGGTTTTGAAGTTAATATGACCAAGCCTTCTATGCCATAACATTGATTCATCCAATGTGGCCTTTGATACAAGACAAGTTAAATCTTCTTTAGGAATGATGTTCTTCATATCAACACTATACATGTTGGCCTTTCTAGGAATTCTAAGAAGTACTTGATTTTCATCAGGCATCTTAAAATCCTTAGATAGAACAAGACATTCAGTGTCAGTAAAAAGGACATTATTCTTTTTGTCACACATTTGTGAAACACTAAAAAGATTATACTTTAACTCTTGTACATAGTACACATCTTCAAAATCTAAATTTCCGGTTTTAATAGTACCTTTACCAGAAATTTTGCCACGAAAACCACCTCCAAAGGTAACATATCCTCCATTGAATGGTTGAAAATCTGAAAGATAAGACATGTTTCCTGTCATGTGATTGGAACATCCACTATCTGAGTATCCTTGATCTTGATGATCAATAGAATGTCCCTGCACACAAATAAGAAAGTTAGTTTTCTTTGGGGATCCAAGCCATTACTGACTTGAATCTGCCTCTTGCATCAATATAGTTTAATCTTTTAAGGATTGTTGATGCAACATTGGATTTTTGAATCCAACATGCTGAGGCCTTAACAGCATTTGCCTTATTACCCTTAGCAGCAGAGTGAATAACATGTTCAGCAGAGTTTGCTAACTTTGAAGTCACACCCTTTGGTTTCCAAATTTGTTTGTGAACCACTGCTTTTGTTTGAATGGGCCTTAGAACAGTTTTAGATGCATGAATGAAAGTTGTTTTTGCATCCTTAGCTGTTGATTTTGGGTTAATAGTCATAAATGGTCGAGCAGCAGAGTAAAATTTGCTATCAGCAGGATCATTTGGTCTATCAGCAGAATCAGATTTTGAGATAGACTTGCTTTTGACTACTCTGGGGTTTGGTTTCTTATAACTAGAGTGAAAGTGAGATTTAGGTGTTTGCCTTTTGTGATTCACTCTATGGTTTTCATACCCAGATACCCTTTGGTTGCAGAAAGCTGCAAGATGGTCAAAACTACCACATGTATAACAAGCTTTATTGTAAAATGCAAAGTCATCACCTAATTGGTTAGACTTGAGGTTGTTCCAATTCCTTTGGTTACCTCTGGGCTTGTTTGTAGTTCTATATTGTTCACAATATCTAACTGGTTTCCTAACTGTCTTAACATTTGACTTAGGCCTGTTAGTGTTGTGATTGACTATCTTAGGAAGACTTGTTCCTACTTTCTTAACCAAGACAGGTTTAGACATAACCTGTTCTTCTTCACTATCACTATCAGTTGTGCAATCTTCCACAACTATAGCATCTCCTTTCTTAACAAAGGACACCTTGTCCTGATAAGATAAAGTTTTATCTAAACTTTTACTTACCTTTTCTATCTTTGGAGATTTAGTGACCTTAGAACCATATTCCATGATTGGTTCTTGAAACTCAGGTAACCCTGTGTGTGCTAAATCAATACCTGGAGGTGAATGAACACCTCTGTATGGTGGGGGTACAGACTTAAATCCAACACCAGAATTAACTTTATCAATAACTTGGGCTTCCCAAAGCTTATTGAATCCTTCTGAGGAATGTGCTAAAACATCCACAGAAACCTTTACATTTTCTCTTTCATTTTTGTGTTTAGCTAATGATTCATTCAACTCAACAATACACTCATCTCTGATCTTAATGTCATTTTTTAGTATATTGATGTCATCAACAAAATGAATTTCATTATTTTTAAAATGTAAGACTTGTTTTTCTAAAACACCTAGACCTCTTTTGTGATTAGCCAAATTAAACAAAGAATCAAGCAGTTCTTGTTTATGAGCTTCAAATCTCTTATTAAGGTCTTCATAAGCTTTAAGATTAGGACATGATTCAGTACAAGATGTAATATTGTTTACCTCTGAATCAGAATGAGCCATTAGAGCAAATTCATTGGCCAAAAGAGCAGCATTCGGTGGTGCATCCTCTTCAATAGCCATAGAGCTCCAATCATAACCAATACCATCAATAGCCAACATAGCCTTTGGCTCTTCAACAGTAACTTCCTTTTTCCTATCTTGCTTATACCATGTGTTTCTATTCTCCTGCTTTCTTGGGCTTCTACACTCCTTAGCAAAGTGTCCTAACCTATGACAGTTGAAACACTCCACTTTCTTCTTATCAAACCCAGCAGTATCATTACCATTTATGGTAATCTGCTTCCCAGTTTTTTGCCAATACTTCTTAGCCCTCATGCTAAGCAAAGCAACCTGCCATTTAATATCCATAGCTTCCAAATCATCACCATCTACCTGCTCAAGGTCTTCATGGTTGAGAGGAGAGCCATTTGATTGACTGGTAATAAAAGCATAGAATGTTGCATCTCCAAGACCAGCAACATCCTTGTGAGAACTTGTGGAAGGAGCACTTTCACCTTCATCTACCTCTTCATTCTTACTAATACTAGGAACTGACAAGAGTGCCACGTTTCCAGAACTAGTACCATAAGTTCCAGACTTTCTAAGACTTTGTTCAACAATTTTGAAGTTGTTGTACAAATCATTGAGTTTCATTGTTTCAATGTCTGGCTTGTTCATCCAGACAATAACATGAGTATGGAACTCATCAGGTAGACTTCTTAAAAACTTCATGTTGAGATCTTCCTTCTCTGTCTCAACACCTAACACAGCTAACTGACTGACAAGCTTGTGTAATCTTGAGAATAGCTTATCAAGAGACTCATTACTAAAAGCAGTAAAGTTTTCAAATTGTTGCTTTAGTAGTGTCTTCTGTGTCTTTTTGGTAGTTTCATTACCACCAAAATATGCACAAATCTCTTCAAAAAGAGTTTTTGCATCAAGATACTTGTTGAAAGATAGCATCTGCTCACTAGGAATAGTCATAAGCAACAAATTTCTTGCTTTCTGATCATTTCTCTTCAGTATCTTCTCTTCATTTGACACTGGTCCAGTATTTCTTTTTCTACTTGTTTTACCTTCTAGGACAACCTCTGAGTAGCTTGGTGAAAAGGAGTCACCATATATAATTATGTCCCAAAGAGTATAATCTTGGACCATGAAATATTGCTCAATTCTCATCCTCCATAACTCAAACTCATTGGGTTTGATTATGGGCAACTTTGCAGCAACATTTGTTTGAACATCATGTGGATCCATTTCTGTTTCTTCTAATTCAAATATATCAACCTGTCTCTGATACCAACTGTGAGGTTGATCTTGGATTGTACACGGTTAAGGTGGTTAAACCTTGTATCTTTGTGTATGAGATATATTGACTTAATATGATTAAGCACGCGGAATTTACTTAACCACACTTAGAAGGTTATGTATGTTATGGAAATGGAAGAATTATGTTTGTTACTTAACAATGAACAAAGAAAGTATTTCACTAAACGATTCAATATTATTCCAAATAATACGAGTGATCTTGAGTTTTTCACTAGGGTTACAAAAACCTTGAATCTTAAGTTACAACTTGTGATTTGTGTTTGTTCTATGTCTTAACAGTTATGAGTCTATGTTATGCATGTGTGTCACTACTTAATCACTAGTCTAAGATCTCTTTTATAGTTGCAAAAGATCTTTACAAATTTGCTAAAAGTCTTGACCGACTTACTTTGTTAACTTATGCATGTTGGTGTCAGTACATAAGATACAACATGTATCTATGTATACAACTTGTTAACTAAGCACATGGAGTAAGATATTATCTACCGTATATGTTTGACCAAAATACAATAAATATCTTCTTGATCTTATCCTCTTAAACAGCAGAGTGTTCTCTATCAGCAGGAACAATCTATCGCTATCAGTAGAATCATCAGCAGAGTCATTGCACTAAACAGCAGAGTCAATGTGCTAAACAGCAGAGTTAACATCATCAGCAGAAACATACTTGGAGTATTTCCCGATTAAGAACTTCATGAATATTTAATTCCTAACATTCTCTAATCTCATTTTCATTGTAATTCTTAATCCTTGCCTCCCATGCAAGGATTTTCTCTCGAACATTACCACGGATTATATTGGGGTTCGCCTCCATCTTCTTTTGTAGAGCAACATCTCGTATATGTCGTGGGATCGTTGGGAAGTTTATTGTTTTCTTCCCCTTCTTCATTTGGATGGTACTATTTTCGTAATCGATTTGTGCCCTAGTGTAACGAGAAAGGGTGCCCCATGGATTATTGGCATATTCATATCATTTCTTTCAATAATCATGAAGTCGACCGGATACAGGAATCCGGCAACGTTGACCAACACATCTTCTGCAATTCCTAACGGGTACTCATAAGAATGTTTTGCAAAGGAGAGTTTAGTACGGGTGATGGATGGCAGTTCGTAGGTTAACTGGACATAAACGGATAAAGGCATCAAATTTACGTCGGAACCTTGGTCAGCTACCGCATCCAGATACTTGAGTTTTCCAATGCTGCATGGTATTTCGAAGACCCCGTAGAATTCCTGCTTTTCCACTAACTTTTGTCTTATGAGGCTCTCATACAATTGCCCTCCGGGTAATGTGTCAGATTCATCATCCGGTTCCATCCTCTTGGACTCCTTGTTGGGTAGATGAGTACGTCGATAGTTTCTCACCCAATCGTTTATGGTCTCCTTGTTTATTTCGTGCTTCAAGTAATGCCTCATTTGTTGTGACTTTGGCGGTTCTACCAATTGGCGCTCCTCAGAGGGCGCCTCCTTTCCCTTGTCGGAATCGCATTTGTAGGCATTGGTGTTTCCGTCATTAAGTGGGACGAGGTCAATTTTGTTAACTTCCATAGTTATCAACTTCCCTCTTCCATCATTTTCGCCCTCTTGGACGACGGAGATGGCATTAACACATTTAGTGTTGGGAACTTCAACGTCTTTTCGCACTAACACATTTTCAGGAGCTTTTGTTTTTGTGTATTCTTTCAAAAGGCCCATCATCTCAGCCATCTTCTCTTCCATCTCCTCCTTTTGTTTGTAGATAGCTTCCTCAAATTTTGCCAACCGTTCGGAGTGTTTTGACATGTATTCTCTCATTCAAGCTTCGAATGTTGAACTAAGTTCCTGAGGTGGTGAGTTGGGTTGAGCGTGCTTATGGAAGGGTTTAGTATTATGGAAGGGTTTAGTATTTTCCCTAAGGGGTGATTCGGACAATGGTATTTGCTTAATGCTTGAGACCGAGTTAACTGTTGCTTTTTGTGGACTTAAGGGTCTCTTTTGTTTTTCCATAAGATATGCAACCCTCTTCTCAAGTTCACTAACGCTTTCCTCGGTGATTTGATTGGCTTTATCGGGCGATGAATATGTCTTGACCGCCGAGCGTACGTCGTGGGAAACTTGCCACAATTCATCATCGTCGGATGCAAGCTCATCAATGATTTCCCATGATTCCTCGGCACTTCTGTCACGCAATCTGCCTCCGGCGGCTCGATCGATGGCACGCTTGGTGTGGTAATCAACATGGTCATAGAAGATTTGGATTTGAAGCCAGAGATTTATGCCATGATGAGGGACTTTTTGGAGTAAGTCTGTTAGGATCTCTGGGAAATAAGAGTTTCTCAGTGATGGGAGGATTGTTGAGTGCTGAGAGGATTGTTGGGATCTATGAGAAATAAGGAATTTCTCATTGCTGCTGATAGTGAAGCTGGTTCCTGCCGATAGTGTTGCATTGCTGCTGCGGTTGGTTCCTGCCGATAGTATTGTTTTGTTTCTGCCGATAGTGGTTATTACCGCGGGTATTAGTTATTGTTATCCCGTAAGTTTAGAGTGTTTGTTTGATTTATTTTTAGAAGAGATTGATGTTTATCTCTTTGCACGTTTTATTTGTAACAGGCTGTATTAGGAATTAGGGTTTCTTATCTATATAAGAAACATACAGCCAATATGTTTTGTAACACTTCAGTACCTTTAACGATTACAATATTCAATAAAAACAAATTCTTAGTTCATAGTCTGATCCATAGAGGATCATTGTCTTTGGCTTTTCTTCTTTATTATACTTGTTGTTTAGTTTCCGCATAAACACTTGTATAGCATACAGAGGTTCTCATTTATACCAAGCTCAATCAAGCTCGAAGTACTCGATCCTACAAGTGGTATTAGAGCCTGGTGAGGATCTCTGATAAAGAAGAAGAGTTGTTTAGATCGACAGAAGCAGATCAGATATTTTGTGAGGTAATTGTATTTTTAAAAAAACATCTGATTAGTTGTGTTTATTTAAATAGCCTCGGATTACTTTATTCGGTTTGTGGGAATAATACAATTGGACGGTGGCTATTAATTTGGTTTGTCAAATAGCGCATGTTATTGGTCATAAAGTGATGATGTGATCGTGGCTTATTGTTGATATATTTAATTGGATCTGTTATTTGTCATTTCTTTGTGGAAGTGAAGAGCAGTTTGATTATTTTAATTCGGTTTGACATACGTGGATTGATTCATATTGAATTCTATTACCTCGTACTAATCTTCATTAATTGGGCGGATTGGAATTAATTGGTCGGTGAAATATTTATTATCCTTGTACTATCAATTGGACGCTTGTGGAATTTGGTGTGCTGTTAATTGGGATTGTCGCCTAGTACTAGTGATATAATTGATCGGTTTTGTGGTGCGGATTTAATTTTGGGGTACTGTTCGAAGATTATTGGTCATTTGGGTTTCATCAGTAAGTGGGAATTAACTCTGGTCTGTGAAGTGGTGGTTTAATATTGGTCAGTGTGGTATTGATTCTGGTCTTTGAGTAGTTTTGCTGTTAGTGCCAAACAATAAATTGGTTTAAAATGAATTCATCCGGAACTGATGAATATGAGAAATGGGCTAAGAAGATGGAACAATGGATCTCTAACAGAGATCATAACCTCTGGAATGTTATTCTTAATGGGAACAGCAAGAAGAGTATTGAGAGAGATCAGGAGGAGAAAATAATCATACTTCCACCTGTATCAGCTGAGGAGCAGGTTGCTGTGCAAAGGGAGACCAAAGCAAGAACTCTTTTGCTTCAGGCTCTCCCAGCAGACCACATGGGTGATTTTAAACACTTGGATGATGCTAGGAAGATCTGGCGTGCTATAAAAACCAGATTTTTAGAGAATGATGAGTTCAAGAAGTCCATGCTCAAGCAGGAGGTCCAGGAGTTCAACATATCAGTGCCTGGAGACTTTGCTTTGATGGGTTTTTCATCTCAGGTACCAAAGTGTCATTTTGGTTGTCATGATTTATATGCTTTGCTTAAGAAAGATTTTGATGAAATGAAACCTAAATATAATGAATTGTTTGTTGAAGTCAAAGCGTATAAAAATGCTGTTAATACATTAGAAAAACAAAAAGTTTGGTACCAAAATAATCAGTTGGCTTATGAGGAAAAGATAAGGGTTTTAGAGAGGGACTTGAAAAACACCACTAATGAGCTTAAATATTCTGAGTCTCAAAAAGCTAAGGTGGTGTTAGAGAAACAGGATTTGCAGACTAAGCTAGACAATACCTTGGCTAGGTTTGATAAATGGAAAGATTCATCTAAAAACCTAAACAAGTTAGTTGATAGTTCTATGTCTACAAAAACTAAAAGAGGTTTAGGGTATGGTAACCTGATAGGGCCAAATCAATTTTATGACCCTAATGAGTATAGTGTTTTTAACCCTGAACCTGTAGACTACCAAATACCTGTTAAGTATGTGAAAGAAGGAGGAATGAATGTTGTTCCTCCACCTATCAGAGGAGTTTTTAAGCATGTCCCTATCCATTCAGGCATTGACCTTGACTCAGATGAATCACACATAACCTATGGCAAAAAGTCAAATGACTTGCCTAAACCTGATGACTTTGTCTCTTGTTCTTCCAGTGACAAGTCCTCAGAACCAGAGACCAAAGACTTTGTCTCTTGCTCTTTAAGTGACAAGTCTTCTGAGACCAAGACCAATGACTTTGCCTCTTGTGATTCAAATGACAAGTCAACCACACCCAAGTCTGATGACTTCACACCAAAAGTAGCTAGTGTGGAATCCAATTTAAAGACAGCTACTTTTAGTCCTATTAAGAACAATTTTGTTTCTAATTCTGTTTGTGAGAAGTCTTTGTGTGATATGCAAGGTCATGATAAGAAAAGTCAGGTTAAGAACAAAAAGATTAAAAAGAAATCTTGTTTTGTTTGTAGAAGTTATTCTCACCTCATTAAGGATTGTGATTTTTATGAGAATAAATCGGGTATGTGTGCTGAGCAATCTAGACCTTTATGGAAAAATGTAGAGAGTATACCCCCATTTGTCCCTAGAGCAAATGCATTTCCTACTGGTAATGCAAAACGACCAGCACCTGTTCCTGCTGGTAAGCCTTTTAGACCCGCACATGTTCCTTCTGGTAAGCCAGTTCCAGCTGGTCAAACCAAGTCTACTGGTTGGAAAAGGAATGTTGCTAGACCATTCTACATACCTATTAGCACTTACTTTCGGAATGGTTTTTGGCCTGGTTATTATGACCCAAGGTATATGGGGGAAACAAGATGGGATACTGGTGTTAAGCCCTCAACAGGTTGTTCTTGGACAAATAAAAGGAAAGATTCATTCTGGGTACCCAAGAACAATAGTCTTTGTCAGGTGCACTGATTGAGGGGAGGCATAAGCCTAAGGGGAGGCTTATTATTGTATATTTTATGCTAACTAACATTTTGTTTAGTTTGTTTTGTGTTCACTAACTAAAATAATGCAGCTATTGAATTTGTCACTTCCTATTCTATTATTGAGTGAGTGGTTTCTGCTGTTGCAAAGATTGGTCTACTATTGATCTTTGTGGGAACTGATTGGACATTAATGGCTAGTCATGTGACCGCATACTAGTTGGCTTTTATGTTATTTATGTGGTCAGACGTGGGTGATCGATGAAGTGAAGCAAATTGGTTTTAGTCAACTGGAATTATTTGATTTGAGGTCAAGGTATTAACATGTGCTATTGACTGAATTAATGGCATGAATTGGTGTCTAACGTGGAGTTAGTTTGTGGGGTCAGCAAAGTCTTAATTATCAGCGGTATATTAAATTGATCGAATATATTAAGGATTTGCTTACAAGTTGTTTGTCACTTGTGGTGTTTGGTCAAGTTAATGGGGCTACTGCTGTTGACTCTTTTTGTCAATTGATGAATTGATTGGTCATAATTCATTATTGTTGGGAAGTGGGTTATTGTTGCTGCTGATGACTGTTGTGGTGCAAGTATTGATTGGTCTTATGGGTTGCCACTGCTGTGTATGATTTGAATATTAATGGTCGGTGAATTTAATTGATCACATGGGGCTATGATTATTATTCGAATATGAAGTGAATTACATTGGTCAACGTAAGGTGCAACACATGGATCAATTATTAATACGGTTGTGGATTGTGATTGGTCATGGTGTTGGTAGTCGCATATTAATGATGCTTGTCACCAGTATTTCTAGGTCTGATGGTGTATTAATTGACCCCGATTTGGTTAATACGTGTAGCATTTCATGGTACTGATATTGGTTTGTGATATGGGATCACATTTGTTTTTGTGGCGTGAGCTAATTGATTGTGGGGCTACTTGATTTTTTATTCAATTACTCGGTCAAACTTATATTGCTCTCTAATGTCACGTGAGGCTTGAAGAGTTGAAGAGTGATCAAATTAAAGTGGTCAAATGGTTTGTCGGCAAAGGGTTTTGCTGAATTAATTGGTTTGGTGGCTACTGCATGTGGTCACTTACTGTCATACATATGGATGGAAGAGAATTAATCATTTGATTAATTTTTCGGTTGTGGGGCTATGGTCAATTCCTTGGACTGATGGCTACTGGTTTGTCATATATTGCAAAATATAATATATCGGTTAAGGAGCTACTCGATTTATTTGTCGCCTGCTGATCCATTAACGAGAATTGGAGCAAGTGGAAATTTATTTTGTTTTAATCCTCATACTTTTGGTTGATGATTTTATTTGTTTGTGGGCCTTGCTTCTCGTACTGTATAACAGTCCCAAATAATTGATGTGAATGGGTCTGCAATATCTCGTGGGTGTTGATCAATGTTTGTCAGTAGCAGATTATTGGTGGGAATTGCGGCTGCTTTTGATTATTCGGATTGATTGTTGGTCATATGTTGAAAATTGCTATACCTTGTTCGATTTGACTATTTTAATCTGATTGGTGGGGATAAATGATGGTTTGTTGTCTGCTGGCATTAAAATCTCTGTTTGGACATTTTTAATTTCAACTAGTGAGAACATGTGGGGCTACCTGTTTGTCAATTTCCACTAGTGAGAACATGTGGGGCTACCTGTTTGTCGCTTGGTGGAGAATTAATTGTCAGATATCTCGTACGCATTAATGAGGTTCAGTAGTCAAACATGAGGTTTTAATTCTGCTGCTACATTATTTTTATACTGCTGCTCTCACATGGATGCTGCTGGTAGTACTTCCATTCATGCTGTAAGTGTTCCCATTCCTGCTGATAACGCCATTCCTGCTGCTCGGTTCCTGCTGTTCGGTTTCTGCTGGTGGTTTCGGATTCTGCTGCTATTAGTTAAAAAAAAAAAAAAATTAGTTATACATTTTTTATCTTTTTCATTTTCTTTCATTATTTTCTTTTCTATTTTATTTTCTTTTCTTTATAGTTTAAAAAAAAAAAAAAAAAAAAAAAAAAATTCTTATGTATATTTTGTGTGCTAATAAGTTGGTTTTGAGCAACACCTTGCAGGTACAGTGTTGGTGTTTACACCTACACAATAAATGGTGCTCAACTCACCATGTCTAATAGACAAGAAAGAGTTGGCTCACCATGAGGGTACGGCTCTGGTGTGATAATCAAATCCGTTGATAGCTGTAATAGCTTGCTCAAAGCTATAGGGTACTTCAACTCACCCATGATTTATTTCTGAGAGTTGAAAATGGTTCTCAATTCACCATGGATGTAACCCTTTATGGGATCCAAAGGATTGGCTAGTCCACAAAAGTATGGTTTGTGGTAAAGACACTTGGTATCCATATTTGGTATTCAATTCACCAAGGTTTGCTGTAACCTAAGAATTGACTAGTCCTGAGCAAACGGCTACAGATAAAGACAAGTCAAATCCGTTTATAGTTGCTGATTTGCTAATAAATCAGATGGTTATCAGTGTACCATGGTCTAACAAACCTAAACATTGGCTACTCCAGTAGTGATGGCTATTGGTAAAGAGACATCAAATCCATTAATTTTCAATGATTCACCTCTCACAGGAGTTAACACACCTGGATGTGATGAGAATAGTATGAAACTTAAAGTGATTTGATGTACATATTGTCATAGTAGCAGTCAAGCTCAAGGGAATGTCATGGTGACCAGTTTACATGTTTTGAAGAAGATTTCCTATTGCTGCTGAACTATTGAAGTTGCTACTGCATGCTATAGAGGTTGGAATCTTGCAGGTTATGGATGTTGCTGCTGGTTACTACTTATTGCTGCTGCTAAGTCGCAGTCCTCAAGCCTGAGAAGTTAAAGCTCTATCACATTGGAATCTTGCAGGTTAACGTAGTCAACCTCAAGATTAGGGGAGGATTGTTAGGATCTCTGGGAAATAAGAGTTTCTCAGTGATGGGAGGATTGTTGAGTGCTGAGAGGATTGTTGGGATCTATGAGAAATAAGGAATTTCTCATTGCTGCTGATAGTGAAGCTGGTTCCTGCCGATAGTGTTGCATTGCTGCTGCGGTTGGTTCCTGCCGATAGTATTGTTTTGTTTCTGCCGATAGTGGTTATTACTGCGGGTATTAGTTATTGTTATCCCGTAAGTTTAGAGTGTTTGTTTGATTTATTTTTAGAAGAGATTGATGTTTATCTCTTTGCACGTTTTATTTGTAACAGGCTGTATTAGGAATTAGGGTTTCTTATCTATATAAGAAACATACAGCCAATATGTTTTGTAACACTTCAGTACCTTTAACGATTACAATATTCAATAAAAACAAGTTCTTAGTTTATAGTTTGATCCATAGAGGATCATTGTCTTTGGCTTTTCTTCTTTATTATACTTGTTGTTTAGTTTCCGCATAAACACTTGTATTCCATACAGAGGTTCTTGTTTAACCAAGCTCAATCAAGCTCGAATTACTCGTTCCTACAAAGTCCTTGAATCGAATCCATGCCCCATACAGGGTTTCGCCTCGACGTTGTTCGAACATCAAGATATCCTTCCTTAACTTGGTAGTTCTTCCTGGTGGGAAAAACTGAGCGAGGAAACGAGTGGTGAGATCATCCCAAGAGGTGATGGATCCTGCGGGTAGACACTCTAGCCATTGACTAGCTTGGTCCCGCAGAGAGAATTGAAAGAGACGCAGTCGGGTCGTCTCTCGAGTGGCAACATCAAGGTCTATGGAATCAACGATTTTGAGAAAGTCCTTGAGATGTTGATTAGGATCTTCGGAACGAAGTCCATGGAATGCGCATCCGCTTTGCACCAACCGGATGGTGTCGGATCGCAAGGGAGTGACATTGGCTACTTGAGTGAGCTCAATGGTGTTTCGATAGCCATGGTGGCTAGGACGGGAGTAGTCTCCTAAGGTACGGGCTCTAGGAGGTGGGTGTTGTTGTGGTGGTGGGTTGTTGGGATTAAGGATATTACCACCTTCCATGATGTCGGATGGTAATGGTTACGAACAAAGAAACGAAGAAAAAAGATAGACTAAAGAAAACCTAGAAAAATAAAATAAAAATCTCACTAGAAAGGAATCTAGTGAGTAGACCTAATAAAATAAAAATTCAACCTAAACAATAACTATTCCGCGGCAGCGGCGCCAAAAACTTGATGCGTGGTTTTGCGACCTTACAACAGGTTTTACCTCACGAGGGATCTCAAGAGGCTTGCAATCCCCACCCGGCAGTGTACCTGACCGATGTAGTATAGTGAAGTGGCAAGTACCGGGGGATTGATCGTTCTCTAGGGGAATAGTGTCGTTAGGATTGAAAAACTACTCTAATAGGTCTAAGGGTGAGGGAAGATTCTTTTTGTATTTTTATATTTTTATGAAAGCAAGTAAAATCTCGGGTTTGAAAGAGTGGGCGGAATTAGTTGCTAGTCAACTAACCCAAATAACTACAATTGCAATATAAAATAAAATAACTGAAAATGAAAAGGTTGTGGAACTTATATGGAGAGAAATGTGTTTACTTAGATTTCCTTACTCCCTAACTATCTTTTACCGGTTGATTAGTGTGTATTAATTGCGTGGATGACGGGTGTATTCCTTAATACCAATCGTGGGGTGGCGTACGTACTTCCCCAACTCTACAAGCTCCTACTTCACTCCTATGTCGAGCCGGCTAAGAAGCTCCTAACATGGGATCACTAGAATTCGCTCATGCATTAAATACAACCATAGAAACCTTAGTACGCATTGGTTCATGTTTCGTAAGACGTTCAAGCAAGTTACCGTATAGGAGGTTAGCCAGTTTTCTTAAGCCTAACATCGATAAACAATCATCCAATACAATTAAAAACACACTAATAACCACTAATCAATAGTTAGGTTTCATTAGATCTAAGCAAACACAAGATAAATCTAGCCTAGCATGTTAATTAAAAGACAAGAACAAGATATAATCAAACAACACATAGACATATTGAATGATTAATTGATTACTTATCTTCAATTAAACATGAGAGATCCAAGGGTATAAAACCCTTAAAAATGGCAGAAAATTCGTCTTAGGGTTTCTCCTCACAAAGTTGCACACTAATAACTAAAAATTGCAAAACTATATATAGAATTTAGGGGCTGACGGCATCATGTTGTGGAGCTTGACGCCGTCACCTCGCCGCGTTTAGGGTTTCTTGATGGCCTTCTTGACGCCGTCCCTCTTTGATCCTCCAAAATCCGCTCTGGCCCGTCAAGGGTTGACGCCGTCAGAATTGTGCTTGACGCCGTCTCTCTTTAACTTAAACCGTGACGACCTTGATCACCTTAAAGGATGACGCCGTCAGATTTTCATTGTAAAACTCTCTGGCGCGTCACGTGTATTTTGTCATATCCACCTCTTTTGCCAAGCCGTGACGCCGTCAGGAGCAATCCTTTACGCCGTCACGTGTACTTTTCCAGCAGATTTGGAGACTTTGTCGTTTTCTTCACTTTTATGCTCCAAAAACGTCCAAAATGTTTCCTTTTCCAGATTTCTTCTCCAAAGTACCTAAAATGACAAAAGGAACGATTTAGGGCAATATTTGATCAAATAAATACGATTTAGGGCTTAAATGACCCCCTAAAAGCGGTACACTTTTCGCTTCATCAGCAAACAGTTGCCAAAGAACATATAAGCTAATAAAGGTTTTGCATTCAGTGGGAAGAGACAAAGGCACCAAATTCCTAGGTGTATTGGGAGGATACACCGTTATGGACGCAACTTTTCTAATGAGGGGGTGTGTGGCCTTAAGTTTTTCTACCTTAAGTTTTTCATTATCTTGTTTCCAGAATATCTGTTCAGGTGTTAACTTCTTTTGAGGAGCAAACACAGTCAAATGATTTTCCTCACTATAGTCATGGGGTTTGATTATTATTCGTCTGGCTATGCACTCGGGATCCCTCATTTTCTCACTCATTTTTTCCTTTGTTCTATCACTTATCTCATCCTCTTCGTTGGTGTAGATATGCTCAGGTGGGTCATGAATAGGCATAAGCATCACATTACCATCATATAGGGCTGGTTGAACTACTTTCATGTCCCTAAGGATGGTTGACTTGGGTTCACCTATCATGATTTTACTATGCTTATCACTCAACTTTCTGTGCTTATGAATCATTTGAGCAGTTTGTATGGTTTGATTTTGTGTGTACAACTTATCTTCAAGCTTATTTTTTAACGTCTTGAGTCTAGAGAAATCATTTAAAAGTGTTGTTTCTTTTTCTTTGAATTCTAGCTTAAGTGTAGTTATACACTTTTGTACTTCCTGTTTCTGTTTGAAAGACTGTTCTAGCTGACTTTTCAAAGAACTCAACTCTAATTTTAATGTTTCTTCTCTTACTCTAGACTCTTTAATAAGTGTACTCATTTGACCTTCTAATTTCTGCTCACGTTCATTAAGCTCAAACTTAGCACGCTGTTCATACATAGCCACTTGTTCTTTATAAATGTTTAGTTTAGTGATCAAGTTATCATCAGGGACATGCAATTTGTTCTCATGGCACTCACATGCATTATCTATATTACACTCATTATCTAAGGCACATACATTACTTATAACACAAACATCATTATTGACAAAAGATTCACCATTTGGTACATCAGGCGAGTTGTTGTGATTCAAATACTGTTCATATGAAATAATATTGCTATTTTTCATGTCAACATTACTTGTGTCAGAAACATCTGCCTGATGTACTTCTTCGGGATTCTTTTGTCCCTCGACTATATTATATGTGTCATAAATTTTTAGTACCTCAGATATCACGGATGCATTAGAAGGACCAGCTTGACGGGGAGATGAGACCAGGGAAGACAAGTTAGCCATGAAGATTGTTTGAGCCGTAGGTTCATCATCTACATCAGAGTCAAATGCATCACAGTCATCTGCCTTGAAGATGTTAGGATCATTAAGTGCTAGATCCTGAACTGGTTTCTCATCCACATCTTCATCAAAAGTATTTCCTCCATCTCCTGCCAAGAACAATAACTCTTCCTCATCCAATACAGCTCCATTCTCTTGAGCTTGCATTAACAACATCTTGTCTTTGAAGTAAATCTGAGTTCTGAGGACGTTTAGGTTGATTGCAGTTTCTAGCAATGTGTTCAAGCCCCCCACAATTATAACACTTGATCTGTTTCCCTTGTCCCTGATTGGCATTCCCTGCTCTATTCTGCACATAACCTCGACCCATGTTTCTTCCAGCTCTCCCTTGCACATTCTGAACCACAATTTTCCCATCCTCCACCATTGCTAGATTGCGTGGGTTGGATGAATTCCTTAACTGATTGTTGGTCTGAGGGAGTGATGCTTGAAACTGTTGAACCAGTAATGATACTTGATTGGTGAGGTTGTCAATCATTTTGTCGGTCTGAGAGTAGCCTGAGTCAAGTTGAGAACTCATAGCAGGTACTGGTGAGTGAAGTTGATGATAGCTTGTGTTGGATGATGATTGGATTGTTGGTAAGAACATTTGTCATGAACGCCAGTGGATCATTTGTAGTTGAAGGATTTAACTTTTCTCTCAGCACCCGATCGTAGACAGCATGCTTCTCATGTTGTTGCAGATAGGCATACAGCTGTTCATAGTTGGTATCCCTTAAACCTTTGTTGAGTTTGACAGCAGTAACAAATCTGTCCCATTCAGGAGTCATGTTGTTCACAAACTTTAAGTTTAGTTGGATATTGGGCATAGTCATTCTGATCATCCACATATCATTCACCAACTTATGAAATCTCACATAGTAGTCTGTGATATTCTCTCCTGGGTTCATTTTGAAATGCTCGAACTCATCATACAGCTGTGACTCACGATCTTCCTTTGTGAGTTCTGACCCTGCCAACAACATTTTAACGTTGTCCCACACAGCTTTGGCTTCAGTGTTGAAATTGATGAGCTTGTACACATCCTTTGGTAGACCTTGAATGAAAATGTTTGAAGCTCTAATGTCAGCATCATACCTCTTCTTTTCTTCTTCATTAAGATCATTGTAGTTTCTAGGTCTGTCGATGCCCCAAGTTACAGTCCCATCTTCACCAGTTGTAACAACATCTCTGGTGGTACCCATCTGATATGGTCCATCGTCAATTGACTTAAGAATGTTAACTCCATTATCTTTTCCCAAGCAGTAAAGTCTTATCCGTTGTGCCCAAGACTCATAATCCGTCCTATCTAGCATAGGTGGACGAGTGTCAGATCCTGCTGCTTGAATATCTTCTGATGATGTGTTTGATGTGGTAGCCATAGTAACTACGGGATTTTACAGATCTTGTGATTTAACCGAGAAATCGAATCTTTCGCGGGAATTTCTAAAATCACCAAGACACAAACCGCATAGACAAATAGCACCCTTGAGGATACAAACCGCGTAGACACAAACCGCATGCACGTCTTAGAGACAAACCGTGTAGACACAAACCGCATGCACGTTTCAGAGACAAACCGCGTAGACACAAACCGCATACACTCCTCAGAGACAAACCGCGTAGACACAAACCGAATACACGCTGCAGAGACAAACCGCGTAGACACAAACCGAATACACGCTGCAAAGACAAACCGCGTAGACACAAACCGAATACACTCCTCAGAGACAAACCGCGTAGACACAAACCGAATACACGCTGCAGAGACAAACCGCGTAGACACAAACCGCGTACGCGCCTTAGAGATAAACCGCGTAGACACAAACTGCCAAACACGTCGCTTTCAATGCTTTTTGTCCTTTTGCCTAAACTAGTAATAAGACAAACCGCGTCTTCGAAATAACACAAACCGCGTCCAAGAACTTGTCCAAACCACACAAACCGCAGCGAAGAACACTTGAATAAACACCCACGAATCACCCAAAAACACCACACAAATCTTAAATCTGTGAATTCAAGCACCAAATACTACTCTTATACTGTTCCTAAGCTAGAAAGTACAAGGTATAACAACTTCTAATCACTAAACAAGGCACAAAATGAAATTTTTGTAACTTTTCAATTCGAACTAAAAAGCCTCAAAAACTAAACAAATCCGTGAATACCAACTCTCATGGACCTAACCATGGCTCTTGATACCAATTGTAGGGTATTCACAATGCAAGAAACACTTGTTTGAGGCCTTGATATGGATCGAATAGACAAGAACTAGAGAGAGAAAGTGGGAACTTCTAGAGAGAGAAATACTATGTGTATATTAGCTTGAAATAATGGGAAGTTCCAACCCTTCCCTTGCTAGGGAAGGGGTATTTATACTTACTACATAATATGCCCCTAGCGGGCTGTGGAGAGAGCTGACAGAGGGTAAAGACCCGACCCACTCCACAATACTAATTAATAACTAATCTACTAATAATATTACTGATAATCCTACGAGCTATGATGTGCTAATAAGTACTTGGGGTGACCGAGTCTTCAGCTGAATATTCATATTCCTAACATTTTCTTTCACAATGTATGTAATAAACATTGCGTGAGGGACCAGCAATGGCTTAAGTATAGGGAATTTTGATGTGTGCCTAAACACACATCATTTTATACCAGAAAAACATGCTAAAATGGACTTATAACCTTGAAATATATTAAATTATATTGCAAATATGTTTGGAATGCGTTATTATGTCTTGCAGGTACAAGGGTTTGAAAACAAAGCAAAAACGGTGATTTTTGGATGAGTTTTGACGACGTTTTTACCTTTTATGAGGTTTATACGAAGTCAAAAAAATTCCCCGAGCACACCATTGGAAAGAGCACGAAAAAATGAGTCCGACAGTACTTTCATTTATTTTTGAATCGGGGCAAAACTCCTTAAAATGGCAGGTCAAATTTGCTAGTAATATGGACTCGCCAAGATATTATATAAAAGGCAAGGTTGTCAGGATCGGGATCTTACCTAGGATCGTTTTCGGCTTTGCAAGATCGGGATCGTAGGATCGGATCCTACCTAGGATCGTTTTCCGGCTTTTCCTTTACATATGTATACAAACCAGTTTTAAAAACCTTCCTCTAAAAAAAAGTCAAAAAAAGTAAAAAAAAAACAGGATCGAATCGTTCACGATCCTACGATCCTACGAGCGATCCCACGATCCTGTAACGATCCTACCTGAAAAAAGGGTTACCAACAGGATCGGATCGTTCACGATCCTACGATCCTACGAGCGATCCCACGATCCTATAACGATCCTACCTGAATTACGATCCTGTAACGATCCTGCTCGTTTTGTGTGTGTAGGATCGTAGGATCGTACGATCCTACGAGCAGGATCGCGATCCTGACAACCTTGATAAAAGGAACTAATATAGTAGTTTAACCGAAGTGCTGCTCCAGCGCAACTGGGTGCAGCCTTCACCTATGAACGCGAGGTCCAGAGTTCGATCCCAGCTGAGCACAAAGTGAGTTTTAATACTCACTGCCACGTGCCACCACCTCAGTGGTCCACGTGTGTAACCACCCGAAATTTTCCAGACTGATTTTTAATACTAAATTGTATTTATTATTTCCCAAGTTTCAATTTCAGACTTTTTCGAACTTATTTGAATCGAAAACGAGAAGGTATCTCGTGAAACGTAAAAAATGACACCACACGCGTACCGACACAACCCTAGTAACAGCATGAATCTAATATTGGTTATCCGGAATCAATAATTGTGTTTTTATATTACTTTTATAAAAACGTCCTCGAAAATAATATTTTACGTGCTCACGATAAACCGGAAAACACTAATCGAACCGGAGCTCAGCGAAACACGGGCACACTTAAACCTATTAACCTAACACTCACTTTTATTTAAGTTAACCTCACTTTATTTTTATACCTACACTTTTAATTACAAATTAAATAAAAACAAAAATATAGACAAATCTCTTTCATATCCCCACACGCCTTCATCTCTCCCTTTCTCCTCTGCTACGCACAATCTCCCCACCTCCTGGTTCATCACCAGATCTGATTCAATGACAACAAAACAACAGACTCAGTCCTATCATTCGCAGGTCTGGATCCTTTCGTCTAAACATCAAAGTCAACCCATCAAGACAACAAGATGATGAAGCTTGAGGGCGATAGTGTCCCCTTTTGGCCATGGCACGTCTGTTAACGAAGAAAGAAGGGTCAAACCTTCCTTGGTTATTATTTTCTTATAACCCCAATCGGTCCACAAGTGAACCACAACTCAAACAACACACAAAAACACAAGGAGAGCTGTGGTGGGATTGCTTGCTTGGAACCGGATTTGGGTTATTGATTTCTTCGCTCTCCTTGTTAAATCGACTCTCTCTCTGAAAATATTGTTAGGATTCTGAAATGTATTTCATTCGATTTTCTGGTTTTTGATTTACATCTCTCGAATTGATAATCGATATTGTGATTTTTATGCACTTGAATTTATAAAAATTATGTCGACTCGTTGTTGGTTGCGGTGTGGTAACATGACTTTTGAAACTGATAACATCAAATAGAAATTTAGTGTTGGCTCAAATCTTGATGTTGTGCTATGGTATAATCCATGTCGAATTGTTCATCAGTTAGAGTGGTTAGGGTTAATGTAAAATGTTTCTCTAATAGAATGAATGGCAAATAGTTGTATATATATATATATATATATATATATATATATATATATATATACTTTTCAATCATAAAATAGTCGTATGAGAATTTAAATTCGACTCATTAACTCAACCGTATATACTTAAAATTGATATGTTTTATCAAACCTTGTAATAAATTTAAAAACTATGAAATGGTTTTCAATTTTTTTCGTAAACCTTACAATCTAGTAACACAAGCTTATTTTCAAGGGGTAATTCTACAAATAGCCCGGTAGCTTAAGGTGTTCACCTTTTTTAGCCCCAAAAATGGCGCTTTCCCAAAATAGCCCAAGCATTAAGCGACTAAATCTGGTAGTGACATGTGTCGTCTTTTTTGGCTTTTAGCGGAAAGTCGCTTAAAAAGTAGCCGTAAGTCGCTTAAACGACTTCCTAGAAGTAGAAACATTTGGTACTGCTAGTTCAAAAAGATAGTACTGCTAGTTCAAAAAATTAGGCGCTTAACTCTAGCAGTAGGGGCTTAAGTGACTTGCTGGAAGTAGCTTAATTCTGTGGGCTATTTTGGGAAAGCGCCATTTTTGGGGCTAAAAAAGGTGAACACCTTAAGCTACCGGGGCTACTCCTATATTTAGCCCTATTTTCAAACCATGCTGTTATAATAAAAAACTCATATATATATATATATATATATATATATATATATATATATATATATATATATATATATATATATATATATATATATATATATATATATATACACACACATAGACACATAACTTTTATTTCTCATAACCACACACACTTTGTAAAATGTATATACACCCGGTCATAATAACTCTCCGACATATCATCAAAGTAATATTATTATTCGTTCCTTCCGTATTCTTTAGTTATTTTCAAACTAAGGATTTTCATTCTTGTAATTCGTGCGTACTTCCAAGAGCCAATATTTTCAAATGATTTAGAAATGACTTTTAAACATAAATGCTGCCACACCAGCAACGATAACATAAACTCTTTAAATCTTTCAGATTTAACTAAACTTAGTAAATTCTTAAACTCGATTCGTGAACTAAAATAAACCTTACTAATCTGGGTCGCATGTCGGTGCTGAACACTGTCTGAACTATTTTGTGATATGACTGCTATTTACCAAGGTGAGTTCATGGCCCCTACTTTTACTGGTTTCTAAACTATTTTAAGGGAGAATACATGCTCGTTTTAACTAAACTCAATGACTGTTTATTTTTGAAATATGCGAACTGTTTACTCAATATCTGACTGTTGAGCTGAATTATTTGAATTGGTTATTTAAAGGCATTATGTGATTGACTGATATGTAACCCCACTCTATTTGAACTTGTTTTACAATCGGGATGAGAAACATGCAAAACTATTTTATGGACCAACACTGTTGTTACCAAACTATTACGCGGATTAGCCTAAGCACTATTATGTCCCAAATTGCCCAAACTCATGAACCGTCAATTCCTGCTGGGAAGCGCGAATGTTATAAATAGATCTATTGGGAGTAACGTCCCCGTTCGGGTTGACCGGATAGGCAAACGAACGTATACCATGTCGAAACACAAGTGTCTGGGATAAACACTTGCCGGGCCTTTGTATTTAACATGCTTCTAGAGCATGCACACTGTTATAGCTTCGGTTACATGAACTTAGAGCTAGCGTAATGAACTATTTTATTTTGGGTTGCATACCCTACTCTTGGTCCACAACTCTAATCTTGCTATAAGGTAAACTGTATTTATATGACATTGTCAGCGACACAATGGTCACAAAACTTTTATTGAACTCACAATATTTTTACCGCTTTATCATAAAACTATGAGCTCACCAACCTAGTGTTGTCCCTTTTTAGCATGTATTTTCAGGTTTAAGGCGATAATCTATTTGTGAAGGCTTTCGGTAGGGCATGACATGGTCATAGAAGACTCTGATATATTTGGGACCACTTAAAATCTTTTATGGGCTTATATTTCCGAACCATTTTTGAAATGTTGTAAACAAATCATTTTTAATAAGAAATCTATTTTAAATGGTTGAGGTAAAACCGTTCTTTGTTCCTTGTGTTGTGATACCAATTTAGTAGCACCCAAACATGTATGCTTCCGCTAAACCAGATTTTGGGGGTGTTACAGATTGGTATCAGAGCCAAGGTTATAGAGAACTGGGTGTTTTTATAACCTAGACTATAACCGCTTTTACGAAAATTTAACCCTATGACCGACACATGCCTGCCTGCCGAGCTGATGCCTCACTTGTGATTTTTATTGCTAATATAATTGATGAGATGTGCACACTGTTATTGGATAAGTATATCCATCTATTTTTGCTATCTACTATAAGTATCTTCGACATACTTATACACACACATCATACTCGTCGTGGCATTACGCCTTTTCTCTACGCAATCTCATCAATCGTCCTCGAGTGTGGACATCCACCTTAATTATTTAAACAACTTTTAATAGTAAGGGATATATTACTGGTGTAACTTAGCTGACTATTCCAAAATTTATTGAACCTCGGTGGAATATAGACTGATCACCTATATTCGACCAGGGACAGTGGGACATAGACTGATCACCTATGTCCGACTCAGAGGTAAATTTTGCAATACTCAGAGTAGTTATACTAGAAGTTATGTCCAGAATGATTTTCTACTTGATTTTTGAAAGTCTCAGAAATTTTTGTGTGTGTACTTAATCATTGCCTAACATAAACATTCACATCTACACACAACACACTGACATCACAACACCTCACAAACCGTAATACACCTGGCACCGCTATAATCCTCCATTTATATAGAATTTCTGTTTGTCGCCGTCTGACCATAATTTGCATCATGTCGGTTAGACCCGATTGGCACCGTTTGAACCCGAGTTGTTTATTTGTAACTCCCTGAGATCGTAATGAGCCCATTTGAACTTACTGGAGCATCTGAATTTGAATTTGGCTACGTTTGGAACTGGTTTTTGGCTATGTTTGAATTTTGGACCTCATTCTGAATTTGGATTTGTTATCCAGCTTCGTTTTGTTTTTGTTACAGTCACCTCCACCTCAAACCCTACACTCAATTGATGTTGTACTTTTCGCGTTAAGTACTAAGTACACTCCTGAGACAGCCAACTGATTGCTAGTAGCAATAAACACCCTCCTTCGGGGTCGTACCCTGAATTTGATAAACTTCCCATTCGGCAGAGATGTTGTGCCCGACAGAAACCTTAAGACCCTAAGGAATAACCTGAACCGCGTTCCTTGGGACAATCACCTAATTTTCTCTCGTCCCTCGGGAATATCAGTTATTTTTGCTACCCTCTTATAAAATAATAAACCATGTCGCTAATACCATAGAAACTGTTTTCGATTATTCTACAGACCATATTGCAGTTACCCTACAAATGTTTTACTGCTACTTTGTGAAATCAAAATTTCGACCTTACAACTATTTTGTAAACAACGAATAGTTCTCGTTCTATAAACTGTTTTACAAATCATTTCACAAGTTATTTTATAAAATGATTTGTTGCCTTGCTACTATATCACAAACTAAACTTCAGATTGCTATTATTTTGCAAATAATAAACAGTTTTCTTATCACTCTATAAACTGTTTTAAAAATCGTTTTATAAACTATTCTAAACCTACCCTAAGGACTATTCATTCCATTAAAAATTAGGTTATACAGTCTTTTGGTACTGTCAAAGTAAGCTGAGTACTTAGGGTTATGAACTTTGTCTGATATTAAACATGGAATCCTACTCATCCTTAACAACTAGACTTCGCCCTTAGGCACCTAAAATTTGTGTAGACAAACATACCTGATAGCACCCTCTTTCGTGTCGTCTTCACTTTTAAGGACTTCTTTTAAAACTGCGGTTATAACAATCGTAAAACTCGTAGTGATATCCTTCTGAAACACTCATTTTGATGCGTTAAATTCTTTTGCTCAAACCTTATCAAACTTTTGTTAAGGAATGTTAGACGGCGATTTTTGTGAAAAATTATCTTATCCACACAATGATTAAGAACCGTTTTACAAAATTTTAAATCTTCTGAAACCGTGTCACCCTACGTATCTATTAATCCCTAACAAAGAAATGTGTAATACTTGTGAAGTTATTTTGGTCAAATTCGTATAAAGACCTATCTAAATAAAGTTTTCGAAACAAGATTTTTTTATCCCGATCCTATGAGAAGGAAAAACACACAACTCAGGATCAAACTTTGAAAACCAGTCATCATGCCATCTTATCACTCTAAACCAGAGGATGTCGAAACTTCATGACCCTATGGAATAGACCACAGCTGGGAGTAGGACCGAGAAAATTTGAGGTGCCCACATTAAAAAGGTTGGGAAATATCATGAAACTATGACTAGAACCAACATCCTATTAAACTTACTTCTGAAATCATTGTAACTCACCAAATCACAAAAAGGGGAAAACCAATGGCAGACAACCTAGGTACCCTACCACAAACAAAGAGAAACCTTTAAACCATCTAGTAAGACCCAAATCTGTTGTGAGTACCAACATCTCTTCCCAGACACCATTTTATCGGATAACATAAACCGAAATCCGGGATGGATTTCGCTTTAAGGAGGGTAGATTGTAACCACCCGAAGTTTTCCAGACTGATTTTTAATACTAAATTGTATTTATTATTTCCCAAGTTTTAATTTCGGACTTTTTCGAACTTATTTGAATCGAAAACGAGAAGGTAACTCGTGAAACGTGAAAAATGACACCACACGCGTACCGACACCACCTTAGTAACGGCATGAATCTAATATTGTTTATCCGGAATCAATAATTGTGTTTTTATATTACTTTTATAAAAATGTCCTCGAAAATAATATTTTACGTGCTCACGATAAACCGGAAAACATTAATCGAACCGGAGCTCAGCGAAACACGGGCACACTTAAACCTATTAACCTAACACTCACTTTTATTTAAGTTATACGTACACTTTTAATTACAAATTAAATAAAAACAAAAATATAGACAAATCTCTTTCATATCCCCACACGCCTTCATCTCTCCCTTTCTCCTCTGCTACGCACAATCTCCCCACCTCCTGGTTCATCACCAGATCTGATTCAATGACAACAAAACAACAGACTCAGTCCTATCATTCGCAGGTCTGGATCCTTTCGTCTAAACATCAAAGTCAACCCATCAAGACAACAAGATGATGAAGCTTGAGGGCGATAGTGTCCCCTTTTGGCCATGGCGCGTCTGTTAACGAAGAAAGATGGGTCAAACCTTCCTTGGTTATTATTTTCTTATAACCCCAATCGGTCCACAAGTGAACCACAACTCAAACAACACACAAAAACACAAGGAGAGCTGTGGTGGGATTGCTTGCTTGGAACCGGATTTGGGTTATTGATTTCTTCGGTCTCCTTGTTAAATCGACTCTCTCCTGAAAATATTGTAAGGATTCTGAAATGTATTTCATTCGATTTTCTGGTTTTTGATTTACATCTCTCGAATTGATAATCGATATTGTGATTTTTATGCACTTGAATTTATAAAAATTATGTCGACTCGTTGTTGGTTGCGGTGTGGTAACATGACTTTTGAAACTGATAACATCAAATAGAAATTTAGTGTTGGCTCAAATCTTGATGTTGTGCTATGGTATAATCCATGTTGAATTGTTCATCAGTTAGAGTGGTTAGGGTTAATAAAAAATGTTATTAAAAATTAATCTTGGCTCAATTTGAGTGTGTTTAATCCTGTCATTGTTCTTGATCTATACCCAGTCGAGATGTTTAAACTTTTGTAAATGAAAATTTGATAAGGCTTAATTGAAACTAGTATTCAACTAATGAAATGGTTAGGTCTCGTGTTAGTGTAACGAGGCTAGATGGCCTCTAGATTTTCGAATGAAGCCAAGGGATAAGTTGTACTCAAAACCTTGGTGATTACTCATTGTGCTCGAATGGAATATTAGAGTCGAAGCACTCTAATACTCGACCTTGATATGGCTAAATGTGTGGTTCTAATCTATGGCCTAATGGCTAGTTTTGGTTGAGTCAAGACCTTTTAAGAATAAGGTATGTTGAGTTACGAATATGTGGGTCAATGAGTGAGCCGAGAGGGTGCTCGGACTCACCAAAGATGAGTAATCATGGTAGTCTTGTTCCCTTCATCCCGAAGGATTTTGTGGTCACAAACAAGAGATCGTTTGGTGTTAAGTTGTGGTAAAAACCACCCCATTGGGTGTTCACTGTTTCGGTTTAAAAAGGGTCCCCAAAAGGACTCCTACTTGGTACCATAATATTCGGTTATTAGAGTCTCGTTATTCCACTCATAAAACTTTGTCATTTGTACATTTAAATCACTACAAGTCGCTTGATTTCGAGCCTTAGAGAACCCCCCCAGCCTACGTTAAAATGCATTCTATGAAGGACTGGAACAATTTGTGTGTCATTTCAAATCTATTCTGGACCAAGCTTAGATAAGTAGTATATCTTTTCTTCCTTGTTCTTTGTTGTCCTCAAGCAGTGGAGTTGTTGGATCAATATTTTTCCTCCTCGTTGGGAACTTGGTTGGGCCACAGCCCACCAAGCCAGCCCACACATGTGAGCTATCCTTAATCCCCATCGCAGCCCATGTACTCACTTGAAGTGTGAAATCTGCTAGTAATTTAATTAGCCCATGCGAATGATAGATAATTGGGCGACAACCTACTTTTGACACGAAAACGCGTTACGTTTACTCATTTCATGCCATCATCACAACTCGTCAAGCTAATAAAAACATGATCGATTTATATAATTGAATTTCGAAATCTCTTTAAAATAACTACACTTATTTGCTACACCTTGTTATATAACTAGTCAACGCCACATTTATATGTATTTATACTCAACGTAAAAATTTCATATGGATAATATAAAATGTTTCTATAATAGAATGAATGGCAAATAGTTGTATATATATATATACTTTTCAATCATAAAATAGTCGTATGTGAATTTAAACTCGACTCATTAACTCAACCGTATATACTTAAAATTGATATGTTTTATCAACCCTTGTAATAAATTTAAAAACTATGAAATGGTTTTCAATTTTTTTCGTAAACCTTACAATCTAGTAACACAAGCTTATTTTCAAACCATGCCGTCATTATATATATATATATATATATATATATATATATATATATATATATATATATATATATATATATATATATATATATATATATATATATATATATATACATACACACATAACTTTTATTTCTCATAACCACACACACTTTGTAAAATGTATATACACCCGGTCATAATAACTCTCCGACATATCATCAAAGTAATATTATTATTCGTTCCTTCCGTAATCTTTAGTTATTTTCAAACTAAGGATTTTCATTCTTGTAATTCGTGCGTACTTCCAAGAGCCAATATTTTCAAATGATTTAGAAATGACTTTTAAACATAAATGCTGACACACCAGCAACGATAACATAAACTCTTTAAATCTTTCAGATTTAACTAAACTTCGTAAATTCTTAAACTCGATTCGTGAACTAAAATAAACCTTATGTTAGGAATTTTATAATTTTATAATAAGTCATTGCTGCTGGTAGCTTTAAGTGGTTCATGCTGGTAGTATTAGTTGCTGCTGATTTTGGTTCCTGCTGGTAGCATTGATTGGTTTCTGCTGGCAGTATTCATTGATGCTGGTCTTAGCGTATTTTTAGTATGTTTGTTATAGTTTATTTAGGAAGAGATTTGTGTATATCTCTTCACACTTTTTCTAGAATGTCGTATTAGGGTTTCTTAGTCTATAAAAGAAACATACGGCAATGGTGATATACACACCTTTGTAATCGATTTCCAATAGAAAAGTTAATAAAAGATCCATAGAGGATCATAGTTTATTAGTCATTATCTTCTTCACATTCTTGTACTTAGTTTCCACATAAGTGCAAGTCTTGCATACAGAGATTCTTATTGGCTCAAAGATCAATCAAGGCCTCGATCCTACAAGTGGTATCAGAGCCTGGTGAGGATCTCTGTCGAAGAAGATGGATTGTATAACCAAATCTCTTTAACCCTTACAAGATGTCTTTATCAGGAGATAAATTTGCATTGTGGGGCATAAAGATTAAATCCTTGCTGGAAAGGACAGAAAATGATGAAGCTGAGAAAGGAAATGTCATTCAAACTCTTAGTATGGCTACTGAAGCTCAGGACAATGTGGATAAGGAGTTTGCCTTGGTGGGTTGCTCTTCACAAGCTCAACATTGCCCATATGGCTGTCATGAATTGTATGATATTCTTAAGAGAGAGTTTGATGACATGGAGCCACATTATAAAGAATTGTATGTTAAGGTTCAAGCCTATGAAAAGGCTGTCAAAACCTTAGAGAAACAAAAGGTATGGTATCAAAATACTCAGCTTGCATATGAAGAAAAAGTAAGGATATTAGAAAGAGATTTGCAGAATACTACTAATTGTTTAAAATATTCTGAAAAAGAATATGATAAGGTAGTATTAGAGAAAAGTGATTTACAGGCTAAATTAGATAATGAAATGGGTAGGTTTAAAACATGGACTGAAACTTCTAAAAACCTTCACAAGTTAATTGATAGTTCTATGTCTATAAAAACTAAACTTGGCTTAGGGTATGAAAAATATATAAATCCAGACCAAGTTTATGACCCTAATGAGTATAGTATTTTTGACCCTGAACCTGTAGACTATCAAATCCCTGTAAAGTATGTTAAATAAGGAGGGATGAATGCAGTCCCACCACCCATAACAGGGACTTTTAAGCCTACCTCTACCCTCATTGACATTGACTTGAATGAATCATACATGTCCTATGGGAAAAAGTCAAAGGACTTATCTGATTCTGATGACTTTGTCTCTTGTTCTGCAAGTGACAAGTCTTCTGAATCTCAGTCCACAGACTATACTTCATGTGATTCAAGTGAAAAGTCTGTTACACCCAAGTCTCATGACTCATACGCAAGAGTTGCTGCTAAACCTATTGTCAAAATTACTTCATTTGAAAGCAACTCTTTGGGTTCTGATAAAAACAAATTGGTTCCTAATGTTGAAACTAATAAATTTGTTTGTAATAAAAGAAGTCATGAGAAGATTAAATGTGCTAAGAAGAAATCTTGTTTTGTATGTGGTAATCATTCTCACCTCATTAAAGACTGTGATTTCTATGAAAACAAAATAGGAGTTTGTGCCAGACAAGAACAGACTAGAAGCATGTGAGAAATGTTGATAAGATTCCCCCTTATGTGCCTAAAGCCAATATATTTCCTGCTGGTAATGTTAAAAGACCAGCACCTGTTGCTGCTGGTAGGCCTAATAGACCTGCAGCTATTCCTGCTGGTAAGCCTGTTCCAGCTGGTAGAACCAATTCTGCTGGTTGGAAAAGGAATGTTGCTGCACCCATTAACAGACCTACCAACACTTTCTTGCAGCATGATTATTGGCCTTTTTATTATGATCCAATGTTTCTGGGTGGAATGCCTTATTGTCCATGGTTTACTTGACAGACACAAGTCAGTAATGGCTTGGGTAGTTTTGTATTCTCATGTTGTTCTATTTGCTGGTTTTGAGGGGAGGCATAAGCCTAAGGGGAGGCTTATGCTTGTATTTATTTCTTTGATTGATTTTTATTCACTAACTTTGTTTTGCAGTTAATGTAGTTTTCTTGTATATTCTGTGTTTTGTGTTTCCTAACCTTTTTTCAGACTGTTGTTCAAGCACAAATTAATAAGTCAACAATATCATGAATAACAGATAAGTAAAGATTTTATTCATTCAGGGATTAAAAAGGTTACATCATCTGTCAAGCTTCACATGATTAAAACACCAAACACTAGTACACATCAAATCAGACAAAAGACAACAAACTATAGAACCAAACTCCTAGACCTCAGCATCACACCTCACCCCTGCAACCTACTCCATCTTCCCTTTGCCTTTGCCTTGGTAGTCAGGCATCACCTTCCTCACTCCCTTGCCACCAATATCATCATACAACCTTGGGGCTACAAGTCCAATCACCACTGGAATTGGTTGACCTTGATTGTGGACTGGAGGTGGCTGACTTGGCCTAGGGAGTAACCTAGGGAATGGCTGGCTTGGCCTAGGTACTGGGATTTGGTAGAAAGCAGCCACGGCATTTTCCATCTCTCTGGTTAGCTCAGCTGAAATAGGATGGTTTGGTGGATTTATTTCCCATTCGCCTTGGTAGTATGTCATGTGCTTTGGCCAGGATGAGGGTTCATCATCAGTGCTAGAATCTTCAGCATCACATGGGGGAGATGATGGTTCCTCAGCTTTTGCTTTCCCTTTGTTTTTGCTGCTAGTGCTGGTGCCAATGGAATAGTTGGGTGGAAAATAATTTTTCCATCCCTCTGATGATTTTGAAGATTCAGAGGATGAAACTGAAATGTTTATTATGTCGGGGTTTGATGAACTCATTATGTGTGGTTTATTGTGAGTTAGGTTTTGATGAATATGATATCTTTGTGTTGATGTTTCAAGGGATTATATAGACTTAAGGGAAGGTTAATGGAATTAAATGTTGGGTTGGTTTGGAGTTAATTAGGGATTTGATGTCAGTCAAAAAGCAGTTCATTGCTGATGGTTGACCATCTCATTGCTGCCGGTTGACACTCCGTTGCTGCTGGTTGTGTGTTTTGGTCAAAAGTACTCTATTCCTGCTGTTTGACCATCTGATTACCTCTGGTTGACTTCATTGCTGCGGATATTGAAGAATTTGGGGAATTTATTTTGGGATTAAATTAAATTCAAAATTGGTCAAAGGTTCCGCGAAGATTTTGCATTTTAATGGTGCTAAATTGGGAAACCGTATTCACAACCTAAATATCAAATTCCTCACCCACAATAACTACACTCTCTCAAATCAATTGCATTCCTTCTCATTTCCACATCTCATTCCCTGATTCAACACTATGGTAGCCCTTCAATACAAGGAAGATCACAATAAAGTTGGTTATCTTGAATCTTCACCTAGAAGTGAAGGGTATGATGACATCCTTGCCTTTTTAAGAGGGTCTTCTCTTCGATATGCCATTTCTCATTGCCCAATAGTGGTATATGATTCTTTGGTTCGACAATTTTGGGATTCTGCTACTGTTCGTACTATTGTGGGAAGACCTCAGGAGATTGTAGCAAGGATTGATGGTACTGACTACACCATCACTGAAGCATCTATTCGAGCTCATCTTCAACTAAATGATGAGAATGGGCTGTATAACTTCTCTGAGCAGCAGCAACTGGATGGGATGGAAGCAATAGGGTATCCAATTGCTGGCACTTTTACATTTTTCAAGAATAGGCTTTCACCTCAATGGAGGTTTCTTATTCACACTTTGTTGCAATGCCTTAGTGTCAAGTCTGGTGGGTGGGATCAATTTGCTAGTCCCATTGCCTCTGCCCTTATTTGTTTGTTGATGGGAGGGTATACAATTGGTCTAAATACATATTTGAGGGAATGATAGGGAATATTGTTAATGTTAAAACCAAATTCCTCATGTACCCTAGATTCTTACAAATAATCCTAGGTGTTCAGACCTCTGACCCCATACCTAGGAACATGGGTAGGCTGACTGCTAAATTATTTGCAACCATGAAGACTAGGTTTGAGGGGGAACATCAACCTCTCTTACCAGCTATGTTGCCTGGTGGGGCTGAACCTGCTGGTACAGCTGATGCTGCTGGGGGTGCAGCTGTTGATGCTGCGAGTACAAGTGTACCCATTCCTGCTGGTGTTGGGTCATCAGATGCTGCTGGTGCAAGTGCATCTATTGCTTCTGATGCCCATCCACCACCATCTCCTAGGCCTATCTCTCCTGAGCCTATTGTCCAGACCACACCTGTAGTACCTCATGTTGACCAACCAACACCTTCAGGTGTGCCTATTGTTGATATCCCTTCATCCTCAAGGCTATCATCTCCAAGTCCAACTAGGCAGCCTTTTGAGTTTGAAACCAATATTGGTGGAGATTCTTATTTGTCTCCACTTAGATCCAATGAAGCTCAACACACCACAGGTATTCCTGCTGGTGGAGCTGAGGATCCTGATGCTCTCACCTCTGTGTCTACTGTACTTGACAGGTATAAGCAGCAAATTGTAGCTTTGGAGTCTGAGTTACAGGACACCAAAAAGGACCTTGGAGATAAGGTGAATGCTTTGGATAAGAACTGAAGGAAACAAAAGAGACCTTTGATGATACTATCCATAAGTTGATTGATAGAGTTGAACATTTGGAAGCTCAGTTAAAGAGCAAGAAAAGAAGAGTTGTGCTCTTGACTCAGAAGAGGATCCAACTGCTGTGGATTTAGATCCTCTTCAACTGTTGGCCAATGCAACATTGGAACTATCCACCAAGTCTCCAATCTTATGTACAAGGAATAAGTACAAACGGAGACTAGTGAAGAAGTCTCATGTAGATGTTGGAGCTGGTAGTCTAACTATTTCTGCTGATTCTTCTCTTCATGTTGCTGCTGCTACTCCTACTAGTAATGAAGAGCTTTCTGCTGGTCCTCTATCTACTGGTGTTGCTGATAGTTCTATCATTGCTTCTGGTAGTACTACCATTCCCTCTGGTGGTCTACCTAATCCTGCTGTTGTTAATCCAGCTGGTATTTCTTCTGGTGTTGACATTCCTCTTGATGGATCTGCTATTTCAACTCATGTTGCAGCTGGTACTTCTTCTGGTCCTAATGATCAAGGAAAGACTCAAATTAACCAAGAAAGGAGACAAGCTCCGAATGTTAAAGCAGTTCCAACTGCTGATACAGAGCATGATGCAGAGCTTGCAAGAAAGGCACATGAAGAGGAATTAGCTGCTGCACAAGCTGTACAAGATCAGATCAATCAGGATGGGGAGTTTCCAAGGAAGATGTCTGAAGAGATTAACAGGGATATTGCTGGCTTTATGAGTAGCACTAGAACTGATGATTTCAATCCTGCAGAGTTCAATGAGCAACTTCAATACTTATTGGATTCAGACTTGATTGTCAAGGCTCATGCTGTGATGCTTCTTAACGATCCTGACTTAGAAGAAGAAAAGTCAGAGGAGTTAGTGGCATTTATTTTGAAGAAAAATATCCAACCTACTTGGAATGCCTTGATGCATCAAATAAGAGAAAGGCAAAAGAAAAGGTTTAAAACAAAATTGCTTACAAGAGCTGACAATGTCAAATTTATGCAACACTATTTGAAAGGTCAAACATCTTACAAGTTGAAGGACTTAAAAGACTGTACCTATGCTGCTCTTGAAAAGAAGTTCTTTGACACATATGCCAGGAAAAACACTCCATTCAGAGATAATAAACTCAAACGCAAGAAAAGAGCATCACAGGCCTTAGAGTCTGAGATTTCCAAGAAGTTGAAGTCTGCAGAGGAAATACCTTTTGCTGCTCCCCTACCTTCCATTGCTGCTGATGCTGTTAAGATTTCTTCATCTTCTTCTGCTCCAAGCACAAGGCAGATGAGTCATGCTAGGAAGCCTTCTTCCAAGTCTATTGAGGAGTTGGATGATCAGGATTTCCTTCAGATTGCTTCAGAGAGTGACTCTGAAGATGAGTCTTCTCAACCTTGGGGTAATCTTGCTAAGTGGGAAGTTCGATCCACTTCTGAAGGGGAATTCAATGTCTTGGTCTCATTGAATGGTAAAACAAAGTACTTAACTTTTCTTAGAGATATTTTGCATTTGGTGGATAGGCAAGATTTGATAGCCCTATATGGAATGGTGGTTAAATACTATGAATCTCATCCTGCTACTGGGGTTGGTATTCATCTTCGGGAGGACTTGAAAGTTTTGATGGATTCTCAAGAGGGAGGGGACTCATATAATGTTTGGGTCAATTAACAATCATGGAGAGTACACAGTTGGAGGTTGTATTCTCCTTCCAATGTTCATGTCTTGGAGACCATCACTGGGCAGGTGCTTTGCATGTTTGTGGATGTTCAGTATCCTTTATCCCTTGAGCTCATGGAAAGGATGCTCAAGAGTAAGTTGAAGGTTGGTAAAGTGGCTGTAGGGAATGACATGACCACAACTGAACAGTTGGTCAGATTTATCAAAACTCAACTTGCTATTGCCAAAGGTTCTTCTGTTTGATTATGGTATTTTGGGGTATAAGCCTAAGGGGAGGCTTATTTCTGGTATTTTGTTGTTGTTGTTGTATAATTTTCTTTCTTTTATTTAGTCAAAAAAAATAAAAAATAAAAAATTGTGTATATTTTGTGCTAACTTGTGTGTTTTGAGGTCACTATTTGCAGGTACGGTGTTGGTTCTAGCACCAACACAACAAATGGTAATCAACTTACCATGTCTCTCAGACAAGGAAAAGTTGACTCACCATGAGGGTACGGCTCTGGTGTGATTCTCAAATCCGTTGATAGCGGTGATAGTTTGCTCAAAACTATTAGGGTACTTCAACTCACCCATGTTTCACAGCTGAGAGTTGAAATGGTGTTTAATTCACCATGGATTTTACCCATTTGGGTTTCCAAAGAATTGGCTAGCCCACATGTATATGGCTTGTGGTAAAGGGAGTTGGAAAACCATATTTGGTACTCAATTCACCAAGGTTTTGCTATAAACCAAGAATTGGCTAGTCCTGAGCAAACGGCTACAGGTAAAGACAACTCAAATCCATTTATAGTTGATGATTTACTAAAAATCATATGGTTATCAATGTACCATGGTCTTACACACCAAAATATTGGCTACTCCAGTAGTGATGACTATTGGTAAAGAGACATCAAATCCATTAATTTTCAATGATTCACCTCTCACAGGAGTTAACACACCTGGAAGTGATGAGAATATTATGAAACTTAAGTGATTTGATGTACATATTGTCATAGTAGCAGTCAAGATCCAGTGAAGTTCATGGTAACCAGCTTATTTGGAGCTGATTTCCTGTTGCTGCTATTATATAGAGGTTGCTGCTGGAAGTTTTTGCTTTCAAGATGTAGCTGCTGGTTACTTACTATTGCTGCTGCTCAAGTGCAATCCTCAAGCTCTAGAAGTCAAAGATCTATCAAGAAACTGAAACTTAACCTAGTCAAGTACCAGTTTAGGGGAGGATTGTTAGGAATTTTATAATTTTATAATAAGTCATTGCTGCTGGTAGCTTTAAGTGGTTCCTGCTGGTAGTATTAGTTGCTGCTGATGTTGGTTCCTGCTGGTAGCATTGATTGGTTTCTGCTGGCAGTATTCATTGCTGCTGGTCTTAGCGTATTTTTAGTATGTTTGTTATAGTTTATTTAGGAAGAGATTTGTGTATATCTCTTCACACGTTTTCTAGAATGTCGTATTAGGGTTTCTTAGTCTATAAAAGAAACATATGGCAATGGTGATATACACACCTTTGTAATTGATTTCCAATAGAAAAGTTAATAAAAGATCCATAGAGGATCATAGTTTATTAGTCATTATCTTCTTCACATTCTTGTACTTAGTTTTCGCATAAGTGCAAGTCTTGCATACAGAGATTCTTATTGGCTCAAAGATCAATCAAGGCCTCGATCCTACACCTTACTAATTTAGGTCACATGTCGGCGCTGAACACTGTCTGAACTATTTTGTGATCTGACTGCTATTTACCAAGGTGAGTTCACGACCCCTACTTTTACTGGTTTTTAAACTATTTTAAGGGAGAATACATGCTCGTTTTAACTAAACTTAATGACTGTTTGTTTTTGAAATCTGCGAACTGTTTACTCAATATCTGATTGTTGAGTTGAATTATTTGAATTGGTTATTTAAAGGCATTATGTGATTGACTAATATGTAACCCCACTCTATTTGAACTTGTTTTACAATCGGGATGAGAAACATGCAAAACTATTTTATGGACCAACACTGTTGTTACCAAACTATTACGCGGATTAGCCTAAGCACTATTATGTCCCAAATTGCCCAAACTCATGAACCGTCAATTCCTGCTGGGAAGCGCGAATGTTATAAATAGATCTATTGGGAGTAACGTCCCCGTTCGGGTTGACCGGATAGGCAAACGAACGTATACCATGTCGAAACACAAGTGTCTGGGATAAACACTTGCCGGGCCTTTGTATTTAACATGCTTCTAGAGCATGCACACTGTTATAGCTTCGGTTACATGAACTTAGAGCTAGCGTAATGAACTATTTTATTTTGGGTTGCATACCCTACTCTTGGTCCACAACTCTAATCTTGCTATAAGGTAAACTGTATTTATATGACATTGTCAGCGACACAATGGTCACAAAACTTTTATTGAACTCACAGTATTTTTACTGCTTTATCATAAAACTATGAACTCACCAACCTAGTGTTGACCCTTTTTAGCATGCATTTTCAGGTTTAAGGCGATAATCTATTTGTGAAGGCTTTCGGTAGGGCATGGCGTGGTCATAGAAGACTCTGATATATTTGGGACCACTTGAAATCTTTTATGGGCTTATATTTCCGCACCATTTTTGAAATGTTGTAAATAAATCATTTTTAATAAGAAATCTATTTTAAATGATTGAGGTAAAACCGTTCTTTGTTCCTTGTGTTGTGATACCAATTTAGTAGCACCCAAACATGTATGCTTCCGCTAAACCAGATTTTGGGGGTGTTACAACATGGCACCTGATCTGACCCAGCTCCGACCCGACCCAGCTCTGACCTGACTGACTCGTTGACCCGACCCGATTTGACATTTGACCAGACTGTTGACCCGTTGACTGGCGACACATGGCACTGCCACGTGGCAGTGGGCCCCACTTGAGCTATCACAGCTTGTGGGCAGCTGGCCAATTAGGGGCCGCCATCTAATGATTGCTATTAATTGCAGGTACGAGGTTGACTGACGGTGTTGACATGTCAGTCCGAGGTACGAGAATCAGACGTGGCAGGGCGGTAGACCAATCAGAGCGTGACACGTATCGTCTGTGACGCTGCAGTACGAGGTACTATTCATATGACAGCTATCGAATCAGGTGCTGACACGTGTCCTTCGTGCGCTGGATTGTGATGGAAGGATCAAGAAGAGCATGTATCTGGACGCATGGAGGACTTGATGCAAAGCAATATTCAGCTATAAAAGGAGATATCCGGATAGCACAAAACACACATAGTATTAGAAGTAGAAAATTACTAGTATTAGTAGAGAGTAGGTTAGGAGTAGGAGTAGAGTAGGGTATTTTGTTTAGCTTATTGTAATAGATAACTTATTTCAAGTGCTTATTGTACCCAACTTATTTTATGAATGAAGATTATTTTGAAGACCTTTGAGCTTATTTCTTCCTCTTCTCCTTTCTCTTTTATTTTATTTTATTTTCTTTTTCTTTTCTTATCTAATAAGCCATAATAGCTTATTAGCTTTTTGTGGTTTATTAGATTGGCTTATTTATGAAAAGCTCTCTTATAGCTTATTCACTTTAAGCCTTTTTCATATATTTTTATCTTTAATAAGCTTAACCTTATAGCTTATTTAGAGATTAAATAGATTAGCTTTTTGGATAAGCTTTTCCATAGCTTATTCAAATAAGCACTTTTTATTTATTTTATTTTCTTTGCTAATCTACTTTATTAGTTTAGATCTAATAGTTTTTAGTTTATTTTCATTTAGCTTTTATATTTAATAGTATATTCTTACTAGTTTTAGATCTATTAGCTTTTTAGCTTATTAGGTTTAATACTAGTACTTCTAGATCAAGTTAGCTTTTCCATAGCTTATTTGATCTAGTTTAGTTATTTAGATTACTTATTCTTAGCTTATTTCAATTAAAGTTTAGTACTTTTTAGATCAATAAGCTTTTCCATAGCTTATTTGATTCATATTATTGCTTATTTGCCCTAATCTTTGATAAAGTTTTGATTTTTCTTTGATCTCATCATCTCAACATAAGGCAAGGAGCTTAAGGGTTTTATAAACTAGCTTATTACTAAAGTTTATTGCTTTTTAAGTCTTGATAAAGCTAATTAGTTAATAAAGTCACAAACTTTATTAACTATTTGGTTATATTAAAGCTTTTTAAGAAGTAAACTTTATGGTTTGTTTAGTTTATAAAATCGGGTGGTTTTATTCGTCTCATTTTATAGATCGCGTTCTATTTTCTTATCCTTTTACTCTTAGTTTATTAGTTTAATATGCTTATTAATGTTTCATTTGTTATTGTTAGCTTGGTAAATATGTGTAGTGAGTAGATTTTATATATGTTTGTTAAGTGTTGGTGATTTGTGAAATTGAGTGTGAATATTTAGAAATTGTTGATTAATAATCTTCGGTTACTTGGATTGATTTTGGTTATCTTTATGGGAAAAAGCCGTTTGAGTAATTAATCTAAATCTAGTAATTTTTACCAAGATAAGAAATTGTTTTCAAAATAAACCAACGTTCTGAGAAAATGGTTTTTTTTTTTAAACGGGTATCGAAGATTGTCAATTAATATTTTCCGGATTTATTTTATATTCATTTACTTGGTTGTTTTAACGGGCAAAAGCCTTTACGATAATTAATCATTTAAATATAGTGATTATTACCAAGATTAAATATTGTTTTCAAAACAAACCAACGTTATGAGAAAATAATTTTTAAAACGTGTATTTATTCACCACTTTAAATGATAATTCACACTTAACAATCTTTTCACCTCACTTGACAAGCATATCCTTTATTATTGCAATAATTTTTAAAACGGGTAATTATTCACCACTTTAAACGATAATTCACACTTAACAATCTTTTCACCTCACTTGACAAGCATATCCTTTATTATCGCATTTTAGTTCTTATATTAGTGTTTTTCTTGTAGTTTTCTTTTATTTATCTATCTAGCTTTTATAAACTATTTTAAAAACCAAAAATATTTGACAATCAAGCATTAAACAAAAGACATAATGTGATTTTCAATTCAAATCTCGCTGTGGAATACGACTCCGTAAGATCGAATCATCACTTGTCCTTAGGTGATTCTTTTATCTAACGGGAATACAAAATTTTAAAACTGCCACGTACTTACAACGCGAATCAATCTTCCCATACAATACAATGTGTTTATGCACATTAATTATGTTCGTTTGTTTTGATGATATATGTTAATACAAATAAACCTTAAAAACGTTTATTTATATTTTACGATCTTCTAATGTTTTGTCGATAACAAACGCAAAATCATTTTAACAAAATAAATAAAATACGCAACGCTTTGAGCCAAAAGTTTACTAACTCATTTCACTAAACAAATAAACCTTAAACATGTTTAGTTAATAAGTTTACATAAAACCAAAACTATTTTATAAAAACACTTAAGTAACATTAGTTACTTACATTTTATAAAATGCATGAAACTTGTAAACTAGTAAAGACTTGGACTATCCATGACCCAAAACCAAGTCCATGACCCATAACCCATGGAGCTTGATCCATAACCCATGACCCATTGCATTACATCATGCATGACATCAAAATACGTAAAACCCATGACCCATGACCCAAAGTCCATAACCCAAAGTCCATGACCCATGACCCAAGATGTCTTTGACATCAGGCATGACATCATCTATCCATGGATCATAACCCATAACCCATAACCCGGTTTGTAACCCAAAATCCAGACTGGTTATACCAGATACCCAGATCCATTGGATTACATTGGCCGAATCCCTTTGGGAAGGGATCCGCCGGATCTGGGTGAACAGTGGACAGAATGCCTATAAATAGTGAGCCATTTTTCTCTTGCTTCTCACACCTTTTAGACATATCTTCTCTCTATGTTCTAAACTCTCTAACCTCAGATCCAAAGGATCTTTCTATGTAGTTTCTCTTTGTGATTCTCTAGGTTCCTTCTAAAGGGGAGATCACGACCTCTCGAAGACTTGCAAGCTCGTGATATGAGTTGCTAGGATTCTTGTCTTCCGAGATCAAAGAAGTGCATCTTGTTCTTTCTTCTTTTTCTTCTCAAAGGTGTTAGAGATGTGTTGAGTCGTTAGGTGTAAAAAGGACGTTGGTTCCTTTTAGTTGTGTTGTGATAGAAGTGTTGATCGGGTAGTGGTTCCTCCTTTGTAATGGAACCCGGTATCTAGCCTTGTACCGGATAAAGTGTAGGCGACGAAGGTTTGGCTTTACCTCATGAAAAAAACCCGGTATTTAGCTTTGTACCGGATAAAGTGTAAGCAATGTTGTGAAGGATTCTCCACCGGTGAAAGGAGTTTGTCTAGTGTTTACGAAACTCTCGAGTTGGGTACTCGGGGAGTAGAGTAGGGCAAGGAAGGTGACCTTGTAGTCAAACCACCATAAATACTTGTGTTGTGGTTGTGTCTCTCTATCTCTCTCTCTCTCTCGTAGTTTAGTTTTATATGCTTTTCTACTATCAATATCCAACACGCCAAAACTAGATTGACATAAGTTGATCTAAAGTTTTAAAAGGAAGCTTTAATTGGTAAAAACTATTCAACCCCCTTCTAGTTTTCTACAATTGGCATTAGAGCTTCGTTACAAAGTTTCTTAGAGTATATCGTACTTTAAAAACTTGATACAATTCGTGTATGTTTTGAAAACTACAATGAAGGAAAAACTTTGTAAAAATTTGACATCAAAAACATTTTTGCATAAAGAATAAAATTTCTATTTCTTGGATATTAATAAGATTTGTATTGTTCTTGTTAGGAATTATATTTAGAGTTGATATTGAAAAAAGATGAAAGATGGAGGAAACTTATGAAGACAAAGATAAGGGTCTTAATAGTAATATTTAGTATCTTTGTAACCCTAATCCTCTACTATATAAAGAGGACATGGGACATAGGTTTTAGTGTGCACAACAGAAGGTCTTCCCAATGTAGTCATTAAAAGTGTGTGTGTCTAGGTGTCGAGTCCTCTAATGGACACCTAGGGTTTGTAATCGTTCGACAAACCTTGATTAATAATAATGAAGCTTATGTTTATTCCGCTGCACATTGTTCTTATTCATTATTATTGTGTAATCCTAGATATAAGGTTTAAACAACCTGAGCCTAAAAGATTCTTCACATGTGGTATCAGAGCGGGGGGCTCTTGATCTAGGATGTTACAAGGTTTTCTGTCGGTATAGAGCAGATCAGTTGAAGGTTCGATGGTCCTTTTGAATATTTGAGGTACTCGTATTTATTTTTTGTATCGCTACGAACAGGTCTAATTGGTTGATTTATTAATTGGTGGAGCGATATAAATTGTTTTTGGATTCACATGGTCTGTTAGTTGGATTCTTTTGTCGTATATGGTATTTGAAGCTGCTGAATTGTTGGTCAATTAGATCGTGGGTCTGATATCACGTGGCTATATATCATGTGAGGTAATAAAGTTTGAAGCAATTGGGGTGTGTCGTATACATTAATTGAAGATTGAATTATGGTTATCTTTATCATTGGGTCTATGGTATATTTAATTTGATTGTTGGTCATTAGCAAGTGGAGACCGTACATTAAATGAATCGGTGCATGGGACAATTGATTGGTTGAGTATTGTCAGTGTATTGAATATTATATTAGTGGTACATTAATTCGATTTGTATGGTCCAAGTTTGACAGTAGCAGATTGGAGCAAATATTGGTGATAAATCTGATGGTTATTGGTCAAACAGTTTCTACTGCTCACTTTATAATTTCGTACTACTCATTGGTTCATACGTAGCAGTTGGTACTGCTGTGATTAACAGTTAGTACTTCTTGGTTTTCGCGTTAGTACTGCTCGACAGCAGTTGGTACTGCTTTCGACACATATTCGTACTGCTTGGTTCTCACTTTGTACTGTTAGCATAATTGGTTTGTACTGCTAGCGCATGGGATTCTCAAAGTGAGGGGAAGCATTGGTTATTGATTTGGAACTGGTGATTCCAAAGCACACACACAGGGGAAGAAACACACATAAGATGATGATTTTATTTCTGTTCTTACAGATTTATGACTCGTATTTATTGGCGAAGTGGATTGGTTATTACTTATTTGACGGTGAAGTGGAATTTTTCAAGTTTGTGTTTTATTATATCTTAAAGTGGTTGCCTTACACTTTAAAGATAACTTATTCATTCGTTCAAGACTACGCATTGGCAAAACACTTGAAGGAGTTACGTTATTGTGCTCAGTGATTTTTGTCAGGAGATTGCGATCTCCTTATAGGACACAAAGTTGGTTTATTCTACTTCAGCATCGAATTGGTAATGGTTAGTTTTCTTCTTCAATACATCGAGGTGGTGCTACATCAAGGAGAAGGTTTTTTTCTGATAGTTGCTATTACTACTGCTAGTTTTGATTTCTACTATTTCAAGTTCATTTATAGTGCGGAAAACTTAATGGTGGGTAATTTGAAACATTGGAAAGATGGATTGGACATGAAATATTGATTCGTGGTTGTGAAGATCAAAGTTGCAGATTTTTGTTCCCTAATTGATGATGACAAAAAGGGGAAGAAGATATTGAAGATTTCAGCTTGAAGATCCTTGATGGTATGCATAGCTTAAGGGGAAGACGAAGACAACATCTTTCATAGTTTTGTCATATCAACTAGGGGAAGATTGTTAGGAATTATATTTAGAGTTGATATTGAAAAAAGATGAAAGATGGAGGAAACTTATGAAGACAAAGATAAGGGACTTAATTTTAATATTTAGTATCTTTGTAACCCTAATCCTCTACTATATAAAGAGGACATGGGATGTAGGTTTTAGTGTGCACAACAAAGGGTCTTCCCAATGTAGTCATTAAAAGAGTGTGTGTGTCTAGGTGTCGAGTCCTCTAATGGACACCTAGGGTTTGTAATCATTCGACAAACCTTGATTAATAATAATGAAGCTTATGTTTATTCCGCTGCACATTGTTCTTATTCATTATTATTGTGTAATCCTAGATATAAGGTCTAAACAACCTGAGCCTAAAAGATTCTTCACAGTTCTTTCTAAAAAGATTCTAACAAATCCATTCTTTGAGAAAATTTCATTTTAGGAATCTTCGAAAACTTCAGAAAGAGGTTTACACTAAAGAAGAACCTAAAAAGAGCCATCAACCTGCTTTATCAATAAGCTTGCAGGAATTTCAAAAGCTCCTGAAGTATTTCACATCTATCTGTGAAAACTACGCTAAGGTATGTTTTCTCACCAATAGATAATTGTAAAGAGTCTTAATACGTGTCTTGGTGTGTGTCTTCTGTAGCTGAAAATAAACCGGACTAATAATGGTGAAATTTAATAAATCATTATTCTTGCAAAATCTTATGTGATATTAAGGGGTTGGCCTTACATGCCGTAATGTGTTAAATGCATCCTCGCGTCGAGATTAGCAAACCTAATGATTTATAATATGCTTGTTAAAATCCTCGTTTAGTCATAAACTATAATTGACATTTTACATGCTTAAATACATTCATCTTTACAAATAAGAACATAGTCACCTCCGTCTCTAAACGATCTCACGGTTTCATCCATCCATTCTATTCCTTCTCATATATCTTCCTCTCTTCCATGATTATTCATTCTCTTTCATGTCTTTATATATGAAAGAAAATATGCTCCCATCCAAAAAAATTCTTCGACATATAAACTTTCAAAAACCTTTCAAAATCTTCGCTCTAGCTACATAGGATCAGGAACCATACATTCTTAAGTAATCCTAAACAACAAATCAAATGATCAAAACCCTCTGTATCAACAGATCTCTCTGGATCCCTCTCTTATAACGGGCCGGATCCATTTTAAAATGGATCCGAAAGAACCGGCTCAACTGATATCAGTTTAAACATTACACTTTATTTTCTTCCTTTCTCAAATGATCTTACCATTCTAAACTCTCATCTTTCTTAAATCTTAGACTTCCAACCGCTTTCGTAAATAACTATAAATCCTTTGAGCAAAGGTTAAAACACTCCTACCAACTTAGGTATGTAAAACTAAATTATCCCTCATACGAATGATCCTTTTAGCATTGTTAATACAAGTAATAAAATACTCTTGTCAAATGAAGCACCTTCAACCAAAAACAAAGTCTTCGCTCTAAAAACTTAAGATACTCCTTTGATTCACTTGTATGGGTCTGATGAGGCGAAAAGTGTACCGCTTTTAAGGGGTCATTTAAGCCCTAAATCGTATTTATTTGATCAAATATTGCCCTAAATCGTTTCTTTTGTCATTTTAGGTACTTTTTAGGAGAAATCTGGAAAAGGAGGCATTTTGGACGTTTTTGGAGCATTAAAGTGAAGAAAACGACAAAGTCTCAAAAATCGGCTAAAAACTACCTTTGACGGCGTCACAATTAACCCCAGACGGCGTCATGCCTTGGCAAGAAAAGGTGGACGTGAAATTTACTCATGATGAGCCAGTGAAAATAGCATGTAAATTCTGACGGCGTCACGCTTTAACTTGATCAAGGGCGTCACGGCTTAAATCATAAGGGGACGGCGTCACGTTCAAGGTTCGACGGCGTCAAGCCTTGATAAGCCAGAATGGATTTTGGAAGAGCTAAAGAGGGACGGCGTCAAGATGGTCATCCGGGAACCCTAAAAGCGGCGAGGTGACGGCGTCACACTCCATAAGGTGACGCCGTCAGATGTCAAAGTCTATATATAGTTTTCTAATTTTTTGTCATTAAGGAGAGCTTAGTGTGTGGAATTTTGGGATAAAACCCTAGGACGATTTTAGCTCATTTTTCAAGGCTTTTTGCCTTGAGATCTTCCATGTTACATTGAAGATAAGTTATCAATTAATCATTCAATATGTCTATGTGTTGTTTGATTTTATCTTATTCTTGTCTTTTGATTAACATGTTAGGCTAAATTTATCTTGTGTTTGCTTAGATCTAATGAAACCTAGCTATTGATTGTTGGTTATTAGTGTGCTATTAGTTGTATTGGATGATTGTTTATCTATGTTAGGCTTAAGAAAACTGGCTAACTTCCTATTCGGTAACTTGCTTGAACGTCTTAAGAAACATGAACCAAACGCATACTAAAGGTTTTTATGGTTGTATTTAATGCACAAGCGAATTCTAGTGATCCCATGTTAGGAGCTTCCTAGCCGGCTCGACATAGGAGTGAAGTAGGAGCTTGTAGAGTTGGGAAAGTAAGTACGCCACCCCACGAATGGTATTAAGGAATACACCCGTCATCCACGCGACTAATACACACTAATTAACCGGTAAAAGATAGTTAGGGAGTAAGGAAATCTAAGTAAACACATTTCTCCACACATAAGTTTCTCACCACATTTTATTTTCAGTTATTTATTTTATTTGCATTCGTAGTAATTTGGGTTAGTTGACTAGCAACTAATTCCGCCCACTCCTTCAAAAACCGAGATTTTACTTGCTTTCATAAAAATATAAAAACAAAAAAAAAAGAATCTTCCTCAACCCTTAGACCTATTAGAGTAGCTTTTCATACCTAACGAACACTATTCCCTGTGGAGAACGATCAATCCCCCGTACTTACCACTACACTATACTACATCGGTCAGGTACACTGCCTGGTGGGGTTGTAAGCCTCTTGAGATCCCTCGAGAGGTAAAACCTGTTGTAAGGTTGCAAAACCCACGCATCAAGTTTTTGGCGCCGCTGCCGGGGAATAGTTATTGTTTAGGTTGAATTTTTATTTTATAGGTCTACTCACTAGATTCCTTTCTAGTGAGATTTTTATTTTATTTTTCTAGGTTTTTCTTTAGTCTATCTATTTTCTTCGTGCTTTTGTTCGTATAAGATTTCCATTGACTCTTCCGTTCACCATTATGGAGAACGCGAATCCACCATACTACCAACCACGTAATTCACCCACTCCATATGACATCTTGATGTTTAAACAACATAAAGATGAACCTCTCTATGATGCATGGACTCGTTTTAAATATTTACTCCAAAAAGTCTCTCATCATAACTTCGATTTTTGGTCCCTAACTCAAATCTTTTATAATCATGTCGACCGACATGCCCAAAGGGACATTTACCATATCGCCGGCAGGGATATTAGGGAATTAAGTGCTGAGAAAGCATAAGAAGCTATTGAGAATTGTGCCCAATATTATTATATGGTAGACAACCCAACAAACATTAATACAAGTCAATTGACCACAAATTTTAAGGATCATGAAACAAGTTTGTTTGGGGATGAGGGTAGAGTTGAGCCACCTAACTGCATGTCATGGTTAGGTACTACCATAATACAGGATGAACACATAGGTGACCTTGATGTGATGGAGGATTTTGCCGAGCATGATCACATTGATCAAAAAGACCTAGGTTTTATGATCGATGACGATGAATCTCAAGAAACACATGATGAATCTTTTGGGCAATTTGAATATAGCAGTCAGAATATTGAGGATGATCCTTATGATTCGGACATTGAAGTTGAGATGCCTAGAGAAGCACTTGAGATACTTGGTAAAATGTTAGGGTTAGATTCTACCAAAACCTATGATGAGGATATAGGTGATCTTGACACAAGGAATGATGAGGTAAGTAACATAAGCCCACCAAGTACCCCACAAGTCCTACCATCATTTGAGGCACACACACCGCCCGTGACTTACCCGGAAGAAGTTGAGGAGACTATAGGAACCCCAATAAAGGTAGAGCCCTTGGACCAAACACAACTAGAAGAAATAGGTTTGAATGATTTTAGTGATCATAACCTTTCTTTTAGTTCTATGGAAGTTCCTAGTTTTGATGAACCGGAGCCTAAACCAAAACCGTTACCTAATCTTCCATCCTTAGATGTGAACGTAGGAATTAAATTAGGTCCCGATCCACCCATCAAACCATATAGTCCGGGTAGTCTTAAGTTTAAGGTAGTAGACATTAAGCCTTGTAGTGAGGAAGACAATATAGGAGTGAACCATGACCTTACATACTTACATCACCCATCCATGATTGATCACAAGAAACATTATGGGTTTAAACCGGGTTTATTAGGTCAAGATGGATTCCCAACTAGGAGTCTCTCGAAGTTGATAGAAGATGATCCATTTTTAGGAGGAAACTCAAAATCACCCATTGACCAAAGTGAACTAGGCAAGGTTATGATGAAAGGAGCACACCCCTTTGAGCATATAATTCATCCACCACTCTTTCCTCACGTGGCATACTCCTACCGAGCTGGTGCGTATTGCTACTATCACCCGCACTTAATCCTAAGTGTAGGGAAAACCTCTCCTTTATCCATTAAATAAGGGTAGAGTCAGGCTCATGACTCGAACAAAAACAAGCGCTTCTTGGGAGGCAACCCAAGCTTTATTTGCTTTGTGTGTTTATTTGTTTGTTTGTTTGTTTTTATTTGTTTCCGTATGTGTGTTTAATTTTTATTCTTATTGATTCATGTTCAAAACTAATTTGTGAAAATGCTTTATTTTGTTTTTAACTTCGTCTTAACTACATATAAAGGTATTTTGCAAAAGTTAAGTGTAAGGGAAATCTAAATCGGTTTATTAGAACACAAATTAACATGAATCATAATAATATTAAATTAGCATACATATTAGTATTTGTTTGAGTCAAATGCTTGTATCGAGTCATAATGATGTTTTGCAGGATTTCCAGGAAGTAAGGTAAAGGTTTTTCCAGAAATTTTCCGGAAACTTAAAATGAAAATTTTTGTCAGGTCATTTCTGACGGCGTCAGGGTTTATAACCTGACGGCGTCAGATTTAATTTTCAGAAATTTTTGAAAGATTTGTTTTCAAAAAGTTTTTATTAAAATCTCCAACTTATAATCTCCAGGAATCTGCAAAATTATCATTCCACAAGCATTATATCCTTATATATAGATTTATCCCGCCGATGTTATGCAGGTTTTCGTGTTTGTTTTCTCAGGTTTAACAGGTTATTTTGGACAAGGAAATGTTTTTGGATCAAGCTTATGGCGATGCATTAGTCATGGAGCTTCAACATTACTTTGGAAGAAGATCTAACCGTGTTACTTCATTATCCACCGAGCGAATCAGGGGAGTATTTGATTTCATTCTTTTACTTTATGCTTTTATATCTTGTTATTTGAACATTGGGGACAATGTTCATCTTAAGTGTAAGGGGGGGGGGGGGTAAAAATATGATTAGAGAATGCTCTTACGCTTGATTTTTATTTGTTTAATAGTAGATGTGTAATAAAACTGAGATAAATACCTGTTAGGGCAATTTTAGTGCCAAATTTAAAATTTTTTACAACATTTAGGAGTGAAACTTTGATCTTAATGAGCGTCTCACGGATAGGAGTTATATGACTAGCACAAAACCGTACCACTAAAAAATTTTCCACCCCCAAATATGTGAGGTTCGCCCCTAGAATTGGTAGGAAAAGCATTTATGCTATGATGTGTGTACCGGTAGCACTTAGATTCTAGAACTTGCGTTAGGACCATTCCGAGGCCACAAGTGAGACTACATTCGTGTAGTTAGATTTACTACATGATAAGAGGCATTAGGATTAACCCATTGTTTTACACCTGTGTTTTTGTTATAATTACTTTGGCTACATTGGTCAAGTAATTCTCCCACACCCTTTGCGTTGTACTCATTTTTAGTACACGATACCCCTAGTACACCCCTCAGAGCCTATCTTTTCGTTTCGACCTTTAAGCATTTTACTTAAAGGAAGAATTTGTTACACCCCACTAAAATGTACACCCAAATCGCCTTAGCCTACCTTGTATGCACTCATTTTTTGTGCATTATTGTTACTACATTTGTTTAAACCCAAGTTAATTATCTAATTGATTACATGGTTGCTAAGTCGAGTCATATCCTTGTACATATTGTTTTGGGACGATTGGGACTCATGGGTAAAGTACTAGTGTAATGGAGTAATGGGGAAGAACATCATTTATTACCCCCATATGTGCTAAATGTTTTAAAAGTACTCCAAGTTTTTCAATTATCTTAATTCGAGTCATTAGATTAGTATTTGTAAAGTTATGTAAAAGTTCAAGTGTAAGGGGAATGCAATGCCCCTATGATGTATTATTTTGGATGGTAGGGTAAAAGTGTATGCAAAAAAAAAAAAAAAAAAAAAAAAAAAAAAAAAAAAAAAAAAAAAATCAAGAAAAACACAAAAAAAAAAAAAAATGAGAAAATCAAAAAAAAAAAAAACATACGGACTACCATCCCGTTTCATTTTATGTTTATTTTTATGTTTTTGTTATTTTGTTATTTTGTTTCTAGCGTAAGATCGAGTCTAGTCTTGGCTTAGCAACATTGTATAGTACATGTAATTGATCAAGATTTTTAACTCGCCACCAGTAAAATATCCCTTATCCAACAAAACCGTGTTTTCCTTTTCCCTACACCTAACGTTATAACCCATGTAAAAGCCCTCTTTGATAGTTTATCTTAGGTGCTTACGCCTAGTGGAGGAGGTTTTCGATCCTTTCCCAAGCCTATGGTAATCTATTTGCTATGACAGGTAGTGAGAGATATTATCCGTTTTCATTTATGAGATTTATTTTGATGACACTTGAGAGATGTGAGTATCTAAACACTACTTGTGAGGTGCTAGTATGTAATCTCCGTGCTTATTATGATTGAAGTGGAACGATTATTTGTTGTAATTACTTTTATGTTAGCATTAAATGACCCCTAACTTGTATTTTGATTAGAATAAAAGCGCATTTGCTTGAGGACAAGCAAATCTCAAGTGTAAGGGTATTTGATGAGGCGAAAAGTGTACCGCTTTTAAGGGGTCATTTAAGCCCTAAATCGTATTTATTTGATCAAATATTGCCCTAAATCGTTTCTTTTGTCATTTTAGGTACTTTTTAGGAGAAATCTGGAAAAGGAGGCATTTTGGACGTTTTTGGAGCATTAAAGTGAAGAAAACGACAAAGTCTCAAAAATCGGCTAAAAACTACCTTTGACGGCGTCACAATTAACCCCAGACGGCGTCATGCCTTGGCAAGAAAAGGTGGACGTGAAATTTACTCATGATGAGCCAGTGAAAATAGCATGTAAATTCTGACGGCGTCACGCTTTAACTTGATCAAGGGCGTCACGGCTTAAATCATAAGGGGACGGCGTCACGTTCAAGGTTCGACAGCGTCAAGCCTTGATAAGCCAGAATGGATTTTGGAAGAGCTAAAGAGGGACGGCGTCAAGATGGTCATCCGGGAACCCTAAAAGCGGCGAGGTGACGGCGTCACACTCCATAAGGTGACGCCGTCAGATGTCAAAGTCTATATATAGTTTTCTAATTTTTTGTCATTAAGGAGAGCTTAGTGTGTGGAATTTTGGGATAAAACCCTAGGACGATTTTAGCTCCTTTTTCAAGGCTTTTTGCCTTGAGATCTTCCATGTTACATTGAAGATAAGTTATCAATTAATCATTCAATATGTCTATGTGTTGTTTGATTTTATCTTATTCTTGTCTTTTGATTAACATGTTAGGCTAAATTTATCTTGTGTTTGCTTAGATCTAATGAAACCTAGCTATTGATTGTTGGTTATTAGTGTGCTATTAGTTGTATTGGATGATTGTTTATCTATGTTAGGCTTAAGAAAACTGGCTAACTTCCTATTCGGTAACTTGCTTGAACGTCTTAAGAAACATGAACCAAACGCGTACTAAAGGTTTTTATGGTTGTATTTAATGCACAAGCGAATTCTAGTGATCCCATGTTAGGAGCTTCCTAGCCGGCTCGACATAGGAGTGAAGTAGGAGCTTGTAGAGTTGGGGAAGTAAGTACGCCACCCCACGAATGGTATTAAGGAATACACCCGTCATCCACGCGACTAATACACACTAATTAACCGGTAAAAGATAGTTAGGGAGTAAGGAAATCTAAGTAAACACATTTCTCCACACATAAGTTTCTCACCACATTTTATTTTCAGTTATTTATTTTATTTGCATTCGTAGTAATTTGGGTTAGTTGACTAGCAACTAATTCCGCCCACTCCTTCAAAAACCGAGATTTTACTTGCTTTCATAAAAATATAAAAACAAAAAAAAAGAATCTTCCTCAACCCTTAGACCTATTAGAGTAGCTTTTCATACCTAACGAACACTATTCCCTGTGGAGAACGATCAATCCCCCGTACTTACCACTACACTATACTACATCGGTCAGGTACACTGCCTGGTGGGGTTGTAAGCCTCTTGAGATCCCTCGAGAGGTAAAACCTATTGTAAGGTTGCAAAACCCACGCATCAGGGTCTCAATATGTCTCACATGTATGATTTCGATCATCGAGATACCAACACATACATTCCATACATTTCACTCAAACCAGCCACTCCTGGAAACCATGTCCGTAGATTCAACAATCTTGAAGCCCATTTCTTCCATGAAGGTCGCATTGTCGATCCTTTCCTTTCCTTCAACAAAGATCTCAACACATGTTTTCATACCATAGGTTTTGATTGCCTCTTTAACATCAACGAACAAATTTTTCCATGTTTTGTGCTAGAATTCTTCCGTCAAGTCGAACTCTTACATAACGAGGATAGTTCCTTCTCGCTCTGGTTTTGGATCAAAAATCAAAAGGTTGTTTTAACTCTTCAGCAATTTGCTAACATCCTCTGAATCTCAGTCTATAGGCAATGTGCCTACACTGAGGATTGGTATCTTGAATCTCTCTTTAACTACCGTGAGGAAAATAGTCCATATTGCTCATACATACCTTCTCCACAAGAACTAACTCATCTTCTCCGTATTCCTCAACGTTTCGAATTTTTTCATCCAAACATAATCAACATTGTTGAGATCCGCCATGAGCTTAAACCAATGACGGTCATCCTACGTGAAAATGTTTGAAGTCTTACAGGAAAACGTGAGCATCTTCTGACGTGTTGTGCTCATATGATGTATTGTCTTCTAACTCAACAACCATACAATCTCGCCTATTTCTTCACTAAGCGAATTGTACATCTCCAGGGTAATAAAAAAAAACTCATACCATATGGAATGTTTCTAACTCATCTCCGTAATCACTTCTTGCTCTTTCATCCACACCTTCGAGGTCCTTAATATTCACTTGTGGATAAGGTGATGGAATCTTTAAACAAATCCTTCATATCATCCTTCTTCATTCCAGAATCAACTTCCAACTATGAACCGTTTGATGATCCAACAAATGAAGACAATAAACAAAATAATGGAAATTAAACTCTTAACTCAGTATGGTTGTCTTTAAACATAATTGTTGTACTCTTTTTCAACAAATTTCATGAATAATAAGTAGCCCATCTCTCTTAAATGCTTAAATGAAGTCTCTTACTTGCTCTACTTTTTATATTGGACTTGTATCTATGTATTATTGATGCCTGAATCACTAGAAATTATTTTTGACAAGTGAGCAAACTTTTACGAACCCTGATGAACTCAAATAAGTACATTTTATTATCATCATTTATCCTATTTATTTGACTTGTTTTATTATATTATATATGAGAATTGATACGTTAATGTTTACTTTGATAATTCTCAGATAAAAACAAGTATTATGTGAAACTTGGCGATTTTGGACTGATTATGGAGCAAAACAAGCAAGATGTTAAGAGTCTACTGAAATGTACAAGATCAAGATCATTTTGCTCCAGATACGCCGCAACATACTTCGTACATACGGCGCATCACTATAAATATTTCACAAGTTACGATCCAAGACAGCAAAGGACATGCGCCGCATAGAGAAATGGAGTTACGCCGCATCTTAAGGCGGTGTACGAATATTCCTGAATATATTAATCTTGGACCCCACGCGAAGTTAAGTCAATGCGCCACATCTACTTATTCTATACGCCGCATCTAACCCTCAGACAGAAACTATAAATACCCCAAGGTTAGACGAATTTCGAGAGTTTTTTTGGAGAAGTTGGACAGTGCAAGATACCAGACAAATTCAGACGTATTAGCAGCACAAGACACACCCTAAACGAAGATACAAAAGCTGTAAGAAGGTCCTGCATGTATTCAATTCATTAAGTAGTTTTGTTTAATTGTATTTGTTGGGCTATAAAGTTAAAGTACTGCTGGAATATCAAAGTACTGCTGGAAGTCAAAGTACTGCTAATCAAGTCGAAGTACTGCTGCTCGTTGAAGGACTGCTATGCAAATTGTTTAAGGATTAATGTGTAATTCTAGAATGTTCGTATTAGATTAGAGTTATAATTAGAATTACTTGTCGTTCAAGTATTGTAAACCGACTAGGGTTTTCCTTGTGCCTATAAAAGGATCCCTAGGTTGGCATTAGAGATATACGATTAGATGAGATTTTAGAGAGACAAGTTTATACGAAGAAGCTTGTTAGAGTATTAGTGATTAGAGTTTGTTAGTGAATCTGTGTAAGAAAGCAGGTTCAAGGTTTTAATAATATTCGAGGTTGATTATTAATTCTTCTTAGCTTTGTTGGAGTAGATTCCGCATACTTAGCAAAGTATATCAGTGTTTCATTATTAATAGTTTTGAATTTATTCAAAGTTGTTAAACCGTAGACAAGCTACAAGTTAGTTTGGTCAGAGTATATCGATCCAACAAGTGGTATCAGAGCTTCTGTGGAGACTCTGATTAAGAAGAAACCCTTAAAACCAATTTATCAACAAACCCTAAACGACGTCGACTGAAGCTGCACCTATCCCATCCATCACCTCACTCAGAATTCCTATCATCAAGAAGGGAGAATATGATCTCTGGAGCATGAAGATGAGGCAGTACCTTGCTATTACTGACCATGCTCTATGGGATGTGATTGTCAATGGTAATGTTGTTCTTGACGAACCTTTACAAGTTGAAGGACAACCCAAACCTCCTCAACCAACCTTGCCAGCAGCTACAAAGAGAAATCAAGATAAGGCTCTCAACATACTGTTGTCTGCTATTCCTGATGGTCACCTACTGAAGTTCCATGATGCTAAGGATGCAAAGCAATTGTGGGCTGCGATCAAGACAAGATTTGGAGGTAATGATGCTTCAAAGAAGATGCATAGAAACTTATTGAAGCAGCAGTTTGAAACTTTCACTGTTGGTGAAAGAGAAGGTCTTGATGCTGCCTATGACAGATTCCAAAATCTACTTAGTATGCTAGAACTGTATGGAGCAGAGGTATCTGTTGAAGATGCAAATTTGAAGTTCTTAAGGAGTTTGCCATCTGTCTGGCATGTGGTTGCTACTATGATTAGAGGACAACCTGGATTGGAGTCTATGGACTTTGATGATCTCTACAACAATTTGAAAGTGTATGAGCAAGAGATGAATGGTCACAGTTCTCAGAAAACTCACAACATAACTTTTGTGTCTTCTGAAAACAGAAGCAGTACTTCCACTAAAAGTACTGCTTATCCTTCTCAAAGTACTGTTGGTGATTCACAGCATGTTTGCACAACTACAACTACTCCCAACCCATCACCAACAAACAACACCAATTCTGATGATGTTGTATGTTCCTTCTTTGCACAACAAGCCACTTTACCTGTTACCTATCAAGAAGACTTGTTGCAGATTGAAGAAGATGCTTTAGAGGAGATTGACATAAGATGGCAAGTAGCCATGATCATTGCAAGGATCAAGAAGTTCATGAACAAGACAGGAAGGGGAATTGATTTCAAAGCCAAACAAGGTATAACTTTTGACAAATCCAAGATTGAATGTTTCAATTGTCAAAAGCTTGGACACTTTGCAAGGGAATGCAAGTTTGCAAAATATCAGGCAAACAGGATGGTTGAACAACCCAAGGTTGAAAGAAAGGAGGTTCCTATTACTGAATCACAACCAAAAGCTTTGGTGGCTCAAGAAAATCTAGCAGAGATTGACTGGAGTGCTGAATTTGATGATGAACCAGTAACCTATTCTATGGTTGCAATGGAAGAGTTTGATTGGAGCACAACTTTTGATGAGGAACCAGGATATGCTGCTTTGGAATCAAGAGATGGTCTTGGAAGCTTTGACTAGAGCATGGAGGATGAAGATGAACCTGTTCAGATTGCTATGGTAGCTACTTCATCAAGTTCATCCAATGTCTCTGAGGTATGCTCTAAGTGTAATGATGTGTATCAAAAGTTGCTTAAAGAATATGTGACTGAAAGAGATAATTGTAGAACAGCTAGGTCTGAGGTAGCTGGTTATCAATTAACTTTAGAGTCAATGGAAGCCAAAATATTAACACATGAAAATAATGAAATGGCTTGGGCAGAAAAATATGAGCAACAAGATTACCAATTAAAATTAAGTGAATGGAAGTTAGGATGTAAGGTGTCTGAATTAGAAAAGATTACTAAGGAAAGAGATGCTTTGTTAGAAAAACTTGGTAGTATTAAACAGGCTGGTCTATCACATGTTCAATTTGTTGAAAAACAAAGAGTAATAAACAGTAGAGCTGGACTAGGTTATGGTGAAGATAGTAGTTCAGATGAGACCTCACCTAGTGATAAGGAAGAGACCCCACCTAGTGATAAGGAAGAGATTCCACCTAGTGATGATGACCTTACAAGCTCAGAAGAAAACACATCTAGGAATGAGGAACCAATTAGTGAAACACCTCCTGAGTTTAAGAAAGATAAGGAGTACCACTCAGTTCCTCCACCCACTGGTAAGTTTTAACCACTTAGGACAGATGTTTCTCGTTATGGTGTAGACAACCTAGAGTTTAGGAAGAAGCTTACTGGTCAATTTAGTTCTGAGAAACCCAAGGATGATTTTCAAAGGGGTAATGATCAAAAGTTTCCTACAGTCTTTCAAAAACAAGCAGTACCTCCAAAAACTTTTCAAAGTACTGCTGGACATTCAGCAGTACCTCCAAGAGAAACTTTTCAAAATACTGCTCACTATAGGAAACCTTTTAATCATAGAAGAGGATTTGGGAATATGGAGAGAAAATAATGTTATGTATGCTATAGTCCTGATCATTTGATTAAGCATTGTGACTTACACTCAGAATATTTAAGTCAGTTCCCAAAGAATAGACCTGCCACCCATAAGCCAAGAGAGACTAGACCAGTTTGGAATCACTCAAATAGGGTCAACCATAGTAATTTCTCTAAAGACTATAGGTACCCTCACCAGAAAAGAATGTTTTCCAAACCACCAGTACCTTCACACACTGCTAAGTCTCAAGAAGTACCTTCTCAAAGGACTGATAAGTTTTCACCCAATCATGGTACTGCTAACACTTTTTCACATAGAAGACCTAAGAGATTCAATTCATATAAAAGGTCTTATACCTCAAGCAGAGTACCTAGATCAGAGAAACCTAAGGTCAAACGAAATTGGGTTAAGAAAGAAAGTACTGATGGGGAACAAGCAGTACTTTCATCAGATAAGGGTGAAACAGGGAGTGTTGTTGATAATACAACACAGGACATGGGACCAACTCAAATAATCTTTGACCATGCCTTTAAAACCAGTGGAGACTACATACTGAAGGAATTCAAGTATGTCACTCTACAAGGGGAACACAAGTCAGTAATGGCTTGGGTTCCTAAAAGAAACTAACCCTTTTTCTTTACTGTGCAGGGCAACCCAGAGGAGGAGCTTAAAGATCATATTATTGTTGATAGTAGTTGCTCTGGCAGCATGACAGGGGACAAGGAGATCCTGTCAGATTTTAGGGCATATTATGGAGGAAGAGTTGCATTTGGTAATGATCTTGATGGAGGGAGAATCACTGGCAAAGGAACAATCAAGGCTGGATGTATTGATTTTGAGAATGTTAGATATGTGAAGGAGCTCAAGTTCAATCTTTTGTCAGTATCTCAGATTTGTGACAAGAAGTACCCAATTCTGTTCACTGATACAGAATGTCTCATTCTCTCTCCTGAGTTCAAGTTTGTTGATGATCACTTGGTAACATTGAGAGTACCAAGAACCAATGATGTGTACAATTTAGACTTAAAGAGTCTCAATTCTGCTGGAAGAGCAACATGTTTAGTAGCAAAGGCATCATTGGAAGAAGCACATCTATGGCACAGAAGACTAGGTCATGTTAATTTCAAGAACATCAACAAGCTGGTCAAAGGCAATTTAGTTAGAGGTTTACCTTCCAAAACATTCAAGACTGATCATTCATGTTTGGCTTGCAAGAAGGGTAAACAACATAAAGCTTCATGTAAGAAGCTTGGGGAAAGAGATATTAGAGAACCTTTGGAGTTGCTACACATGGATCTGTTTGGACCAGTTTCAGTAGAGAGCTTAAACAAGAAGAAGTACTGCTTGGTTGTGACAGATGATTGTAGCAGATTTAGTTGGGTCTTTTTCTTGGGATTCAAAGATGAAACCTTTGATGCTATCCATGACCTGATAGTAGCCCTTGAAAATCAATTGAGACTCAAAGTCAGAGGTATTAGATGTGATAATGGAACAGAATTCAAGAACAAGCATATGGATGAATTCTATGCCAAGAAAGGGATCAAGAGAGAGTTTAGCATTGCTAGAACACCACAGCAGAATGGTGTTGCAGAAAGAAAGAACAGGACTTTGATAGAAGCAGGTAGAACAATGCTTGCAGACTCCCAATTATCTATTCTCTTTTGGGCTGAAGCCATAAGTACTGCTTGCTATGTATTAAATAGAGTTTCATTAACTAAACCTCAAATGAAGACACCTTATGAGTTACTAATGGGGAAGAAACCAAACATTCGTTTTCTAAAACCTTTTGGCTATTCTCTGACTATTCTGAATACCATTGATTCTCTGGGAAAGTTTGATGGTAAGTCAGATGAAGGATATTTATTGGGTTATTGTACAAATAGCAAAGGTTTTAGAGTCTATAACAGGAATACCAAAAAGGTACAAGATTGTCTTCATGTTGAATTTTTGGAAGATAAAGAAACTCAGAAAGGTAAAGGTCCTGATTGGATGTTTGATCTTGATCTCAAGTTCACTCCATCTATGAATTATGTGCCTGTTAGAGAAGAGAATCAAGCTAATCACAAAGAAGATGATTCACAGTACATTGTTCATGGAGTCAATGTTAGACCAGAAGATGTTCCTGACCAAGAACCTGAAGTTACTGATGAGGAACAAAGTACTGCTCAACCAACCAATACAGTATCTGATGAAGATCAAGCCATACAAGATGAACTTAATAGGATGCTTTTTTAAGAAACTATAGCACAATCCTATGAAGATGAACAAAGGAGGGCTTATGAAGCTGCAAAGAAAAAGAGTTAATTTCAAGATACTATCCACAGTACTTTTGATCAAAGTACTGCTGACACTTTTGACAGTACTTCTGGTGTGATAGAACAATCAAATTGGAACAATGCTGATGATTCCAATGTTGATGATGATGATTTGGATAATGCTAACATTCCTGGATTAGAAGAAATTGATGATGAGCTTAATCAAGAAGGTATTTTCTCCAATGAAGGGATTGATTTTACTAATTTGGAATCTGATCTTCCAGTTCCACCAACTCCTACATTGAGAGTTCATAAAGCTCATCCTCAAAGTAACATTATTGGATCACCCTCTTCAGGAGTGGTTACAAGAAACAAAGTTAAAGGTCTTTCTAAGCAACATACTGCTTTACTTAGCTTTGTGTACAAACAAAACAGGATGAATCACAAGGATCAACAAACATGCCTGTTTGCTTGCTTTCTATCTCAAGAAGAACCCAAGAAGGTAGCTCAAGCTTTAGCTGATGAAAGTTGGGTTGAAGCCATGCAAGAGGAGCTTCTACAATTCAAGCTTCAAGAAGTATGGGTATTATGTGATTTACCAGATGGCAAAAGAGTCATTGGTACAAGATGGGTTTTCAGAATCAAAAGAGATGAAAGAGGGAATGTTATCAAAAATAAAGCTAGATTGGTTGCACAAGGATATCGCCAAGAAGAAGGAGTGGATTATGATGAAGTGTTTGCTCCTGTTGCAAGGATAGAGGCAATCAGGTTATTTCTTGCCTTTGCATCATATATGGGATTTCCTGTCTATCAAATGGATGTAAAAAGTGCTTTCCTTTATGGCACAATTTCTGAGGAAGTTTATGTTAAACAACCTCCTGGATTTGAAGATCCTGCACATCCAAACAAAGTCTACAAGGTGATCAAGGCACTGTATGGCCTTCATCAAGCTCCCAGAGCTTGGTATGAGAGACTCTCAAATTTTCTATTACAACATGGTTATAGGAGAGGAGCAATTGATAAGACTTTGTTTATCAAAAGGGATAAGAAAGACATTATGTTAGTCCAAGTCTATGTGGATGATATTATCTTTGGAGCCACAAAGAAGTCTATGGTGAAAGAATTTGAAGATCTTATGCAAAAGGAGTTTCAAATGAGTTCTATGGGAGAATTAACTTTCTTTTTGGGGCTTCAAGTTAGACAAACAAGAGATGGAATCTTCATTAACCAAGAAAAGTATGTTGCAGACATACTTAAACGATTTGACCTTCCAAATCTCAGGCCTGCCACCACACCCATTGATAACAATAAACCATTAGGCAAGGATGAAGATGGACAAGCTGTGGATGTCAAGCTCTATAGATCTATGATTGGTTGTCTTATGTACTTAACTGCATCAAGACCTGACATCATGTTTGCTGTATGTTTGTGTGCAAGATATCAGGTTACACCCAAGGTTTCACATATGTATGCAGTCAAGAGGATTTTTCGATATCTCAAGCATCAACCAAAGTTAGGATTATGGTATCCTAAGGAGTCACCTTTTCACTTGGAAGCTTTTTCAGATAGTGATTATGCAGGAGATAACTATGATAGAAGATCAACCACAGGAGGATGTCAATATCTTGGAAGAAGATTAGTCTCCTGGCAATGTAAGAAGCAAACAATTGCTGCAACCTCCTCTACTGAAGCAGAATATGTTGCTGCTGCAAGCTGTTGTGGACAAGTTTTGTGGATGCAAAATCAACTCTTGGATTATGGATTCAACTTCAAAAATACTCCTATCAACATTGATAATGAGAGTACCATCTGTATTGTGAAGAATCCAGTTTATCACTCCAAGACCAAGCATATTCAGATTAGGCATCACTTCATTCGGGCTTATAAATGTGGTCAAGGTTCACACAGATGATAATGTAGCTGATCTACTCACTAAGGGATTTGATGTTTCAAGATTCAACCACTTAGTTGTGAGCATTGGGATGATTAACTACTAGGCTACATTTGAGGGGAGGCTTTAGTATTAGTTAGTATACTTTCTTTTAGTTCTTAATGAAAGTATTGGTTTTTAGTAGTTTAGTTTAGACTATATGTTGTATTTGAGGGGAGGCAACATAGTTATTAGTTAGAACTTAAGCATGAACCATTTACAAGTTCTTGGTTTAAGTTTGAAGTGTTGATTGTGGATAAGAAGATGGAACGTACTGCTTTGTTGCTTAAAGTACTGACTCAGCAACGTACTGCTTCAACGTACTGCTTACGTGGACGTACTGTTCCAACGGTCAAAAAAAATGTGGGGCTACGGTTAATTAATTCCTTACGGCGGAGATAATAAGTTAATCAAAACGGTAACTTTATTATTTTGAGTTTGATTTGTTTCCATCCTATTTAAAGAAACTCTCACCTTTTCCCCGCCTTTTAACTTAATTCGAGATCCCTCATTCACTCTTCCACCACAATCTTTTTAACGAAACACACACTCAAAGCGAATCCTTCTCATCATGGCTAATCGAGTCACAGTTAGCAAACACAACATGATCGCTAATTTAGACAAGACAGGGGATAATGTTGATTTTCATGCGATCATTGATTTCTTGACTGGGTCTTCCATCAACTACTCTATTTTAGTTGACCCTGATGTTATTGGTCCATGGATACAAGAATTTTGGGCTACTGCAACGGTTGAAGATGATTCTTTAATTAGGGCTACGGTTGCTGGACGAACTATTCGGATTTCTGAAGCCACAGTTAGGGATGTTTTGATGTTTAATGATGAAGGGGGGGCTGTTCGTTTTGACAAACAAGTGCTTTGGGACACTTTAAGCGATATAGGCTATGAGGGAGATCTTACAAAACTTACTTTTCAGAAGCCTTTGTTTTGTTCTCATTGGAAGTACCTAATTCATGTCTTACTTCATTGTTTAAGTCCCAAGAGTACTTCTTTTGATCAATTTGGTCAAAATATTGCATCTGCTTTAGTGGGTTTGGCTACCGATCAACGATTCAACTTTTCGAGACTAATTCTTGATGGTATGCTTTCACACATTGCTAATGGTTCACCATTCTTAATGTATCCAAGGTTTGTTCAGTTATTCTTGAACATTCAACTTGAGGATGTCCCTAAACCTCAAATTTTTTTACCCACTGTCAAACTTCCACCAAAGGTGTTTACTTTTCTATCTAAAAAGAGTGTCAAGTTTTCTGGAACAAACACACCTTTGACTGCTCATATATTGGGAGTTGCACAAGTTGTTAGAGATGCAGAGCAAGAGCAAGAGCAAGAAGCAAACTCTGAATCAGCAAGCCAAGAGTCTCCAGTTTCAAGAGAAGTTAGTGTTCCTCAACCTACTGCTTCTCAACATACTGCTTTTCCACATTCTGCTACTCGGGAAGATATTGCTCCTATGGACATTCCTACTCATGAGGAGTCAGACCAAGGTATGAATCAACCACCATCTCCTAATGATTATAATTCAACCAATATGTCTCAGCAATTTGAAGAAGAAGAGGCAGAGATGGATAATTATGCTTTAACAAGGGAGTTAAGGAGGCTGAAAAAGGAGAGTGAGGCTCAAGCTGCTAAGATAGTCAAATTAAAGACTAAGTTTCAAAGATTGAAGAAGTTTGTTTGGCCACTAGTTCAACACCATCGATTATGGGTAAAGTCTCAGAAGAGGAGTGGTCAGAAACCTAAGAAGTCTTCTCAGTCAAAGAAGAAAAAGTCAAAGAAGCATTCTTCATTCCAATTAGGGAGGAATTTAGAGAATTTGAATGAAGATGCTGGATTTAATCAAGATGCTGGATTTATGGATGACACTCAGATGACACCACCTGAAAATATTCCTCAAGATACTGCTGAGAGGAAGAGTGATGAAACAGAGCAAATCAATTTGGAAGAAGCTGCTGTTGAAGTAAGAAGTGGTGATACTGAGGAAGTAAACTTGGAAGGAGCTGAGGCTGAAAGTACTGCTCAACAAGGTACTGAGAGGCAATTTACTATTACACCTAGAACTTTGGATTTTGAAGAAGATATTGGTCCATCAAGTCAAGTTCAAGAGGAAGTTGGCCCTTCTAAACCGGCTCAGGAAGAAGATGTTATAGCTCATACTAACAGTGATGATGAAACAATTGCTGACATTATGATTAATATGTCAAGTCAAAGAGGCATCAGTATTCATGAGGTTGAACAACAACATCATACTTCTTCTCAACCTACTCAGGAGATAGATCCAAAAGATAAAGGTAAAGGGATCTTGGTAGAAAAGAAGAAGAAGAAGATGACATTGGCACAATTAAGAGAAATTCAGATTGCCAAAGGTGAGGAAGCAGCTAGACTATTGCTGAAAAGATATGATGCTGAAAAAAATTGTTGCTGATGAAGATTGAAGATACTGATTGCATTGATAATGACAAAACAACAATGAGACAGATTTCAAAGATACAACCTTTCCTTGAAGATAAAGTGTTGAAGTTAAAGAAATACAAAGGAACTTGAAATCAAGCAAGTAGAATTCAAGTTAGGGGAGGATTGTTGGGCTATAAAGTTAAAGTACTGCTGGAATATCAAAGTACTGCTAGAAGTCAAAGTACTGCTAATCAAGTCGAAGTACAGCTGCTCGTTGAAGGACTGCTATGCAAATTGTTTAAGGATTAATGTGTAATTCTAGAATGTTCGTATTAGATTAGAGTTATAATTAGAATTACTTGTCGTTCAAGTATTGTAAACCGAATAGGGTTTTCCTTGTGCCTATAAAAGGATCCCTAGGTTGGCATTAGAGATATACAATTAGATGAGATTTTAGAGAGACAAGTTTATACGAAGAAGCTTGTTAGAGTATTAGTGATTAGAGTTTGTTAGTGAATCCGTGTAAGAAAGCAGGTTCAAGGTTTTAATAATATTCGAAGTTGATTATTAATTCTTCTTAGCTTTGTTGGAGTAGATTCCGCATACTTAGCAAAGTATATCAGTGTTTCATTATTAATAGTTTTGAATTTATTCAAAGTTGTTAAACCGTAGACAAGCTACAAGTTAGTTTGGTCAGAGTATATCGATCCAACAGTATTAGTACACTTTAATTCATCAGGATTGATGGGCCGATTCCATGTGACTACGGAATATCATGGGCACCCCTTAAAATTGCTTTCCCATTAATTAAAGTTTATATGTTGATGTCTTTGGTGACTTTTATTAGTGCATTGATAACCTCTGTGTCTAGCTGAGCATTGCTTGGGTCGCCATGCCCCTTCCTCGCCTATTTGTTTCAGCGTCTCTTTAAATAAATAGGATAGACATAAGTAATCATTAAGGGTTTACTCGCCGATAAGATTAGAGCCAACGAGAAAGGTTTAATTATATACACTTCATATAAAACTAGCAATAAAACAAGTGATAAGCTACTTAATTATCAGGACAGGTCTTCTTATTGTCTCAAGTATCTATCTGTGTACGTGTTTGCTAATCGCTGATTCGTGCTCATTAGTTTAGTTTTCTATTTAATCATAACCAAACCGTGCTAGTCTCTCAGGCTGAACCCCCCTTGCGTTAGATTAGGTTGTATAGCTAACTTAGGATATTAAAATACTGATTAGAATAACTAGATAATACGTTCCACTCTTAGTGGTCGACACTCTACTTACCATTATATTCATACTGACCGGGTACACTGCTCGTTAAAGTGTGTGTTTTATTGATAAGTCGGCTAAATATAAATTTAAAACTTGAGTAGGCATTAATACTGCTAAAACCACAACGACATCACGCGCGCACCAAGTTTTTGGGGCCGCTGCCGTGGATATAAAAGAATTAGAGCAATACACACGCACATCAAGTTTTTGGCGCCGCTACCGGGGAGTGAATTGTTATTATCTGTTAATTTGATTAGTATTTTAATTAGGTTTTTAATTTTTAGATTCTAACCACTAACCCGGTGTATATTAGATAAATTGCATTCATTGTATTATTTGCATATTTTCTGTTTTGTGTGTTTTTATTTTCTTTAATTTTTGTTTCTTTTTGCTTATTTTTATTTTAGTTTTTTGCTTTTCTGTATTTTTCTGCATTCTGCTATCGTTTTACTGAGCTGATACAAACGATACGGCGCATCTGTTTTCACAGATACGGCGTATTGCGTTTAATTTTTATAAAATACAACGCGTTTAATAAATTCGAGTACGACGCATCTTTTCCCCAAGATACAGCGTATTCTGTTTTTAATAAGAAATTTTTCTAAACCCTAACGCCATACGACGCATATGTTTTAACAGATACGGCGTATTTTAGATTTAAATTAAAAACAGTTTTTCGAATTATTAAACAAATACGACGCATCGATTTTTATCGATACGGCGCATCTTCTAAATCAAAAAGCTTCTATTTTGAAACATAACGAAAATACGGCGCATTAGCTTTTGTTAATACGACGCATTTAATTTTAATAAATATAATCGATTTTTGATAAATAAAACTGATACGGCGCAGTCTAATTCATAAGCGGCGTATCTGCTTTCTGAATAAAAGTCTGATTTAATTTTAACGAAATAAGATACGGCGTATCCAACTTTTTGGATACGGCGCATCGTCTACTGATATCAGCAACTTTTATTTTACTTTGATTGTTTCACTCTTCTTTTACACGAGTAAGTTTTATTTTAGGAAGATGGACGATCCGGATATTACAATGGAAGAATATGTTAGGTTTGAAGAGGAAAGAGTCTTGAGCAATAATCAGGTGTATGATTGGAAAAGAGCAAGATATGGTGCACAAGTCATTGAGACGAAAGAAATCACTATGGAAGAATACTTGATTTTAGGACAAGAAAAGTCAAGGAAAGAAAGAAACAAATTGCCATTTCAACACACTTGGTGTATGTCAAATGATGATGAAGAAGATTCATATACCGTGAAACCAATTCTGGCAATTGTTATTGATAGTACTTTTTCTCCAGAGATTGCACAAGATGATGTGTATACGGAACCTTACGTTGAAAAATATTCTGCAATCGTATTACCACCATTAGACAATCCAACGGATGAAGATGAAAAGTATTCTAATTTTGATTTCGAACCATTTGACGCCATAGTTTATAATGACATACCTCAACCAGATTTTGACCCAACGAGGGATTTTGAAGAAATCTATGATTACTTATTTAAGGATGCAATTCGGGACGATTATGAAATTGCAAGACCACTAGTTGAAGATGGAGATTCACAAGATGAATTGGAGTCACTTGCAACACAAAGTGGTACAAATCTATTTAATATTATTAATCCCGTTACTAATAATCTTGCTAGTTTTCCTAAACAGGTTGCAAAACATAAGAATGATGAGGTCAAATTTGTTACACTACCTATTGAAGCACATGAAGCACCTGTGATCAACCCGTTTTTGGTGGAGCTCGAGGAAGAATTTGGTGATGAGCTCTTAAACATTGCTATGATTGATGAAGATGATGATTTCGACCCTATGAAGGATATAGAGGAACTCGAACTTTTACTTGCTAAAGACCCTTTCTCATCTTTTGCGGAAGTCAAGGGACGCCTTACTACCAAAGAGACTAACCAAGAAGAGAGGAGACTCATTTTTCCTCAATATACTACTCTTTCAGATGAAGTGGTCAAGTCATCCAATTTATCAACCAAACCGGGTAAGGATAGGAAAGATGTACATATATTGCCAAGGTATGATCTTTATTTATTTCTTCCATCTTTAATAGCAAATTTACACTCTTTTCGTGTTTATTACTACTATCACCCGCACTTGATCCCAAGTGGGGGGGAACAACACCCTATTACACAGTAAATAAGGGTGGAGTCAGGCTCGTGACTCGAACAAAAACAAGCGCTTCGTGGGAGGCAACCCATGCTTATCTTTTATTTTATTTTCTGATTTTGTATTGAGACTGTCAGACCTGTAGAAGATACGACGCATCTCAATCCTAAGATGCGACGCATCGCCTGCAATGGTCATATCTTATTTAATTTTCTGCATTTTTATTACTTTTGACTTTAAAACTTTCTGTCAGTATTTTAATGCGGCGCATCCCTGGTTAAGGATGCGACGCATCTTTTATTCTGATTCGTATTTATTCCAGGCTCGATACGGCGTATCTTCTTCCATAAGATACGGCGTATCGACTGACCTGATGATTTTCATTTTAATTTTTTAGTTTTATTTTTACTAACTACTAATGTATTATGCAAGTTTGAACCTTCTTAATTCAGGTGTGTTAAAGTCTTAATGGTATTATAGATTCCTGCATTTCTGTGGATACATCATGTATGAAGCTTAAACGTTCTCATCCACAAGAAAGTTGATTTTTGCTCTTATACGAATAATGAAGGATCATACCGAGCAAATCTCAGGGAGTTTTTCTGTTCTAATTCTTTTATTTTCCAGTTTTTAACCTTTGACACAAACAACGAGGACGTTGTTTAACTTAAGTAGGGGGGGGGATTGGAGAATTAGAACACTTACTTGTCCTAAACTTTTTCAAAATATGCTTAAAACGCGCTTAATATATCAAAATTTAAAATTTTTAGCATGTTTTTGTTTAAAGTCTAAATTACATAGCTGCACACATAACATTATTTCCAAAAATTGTGAACTTTTCAAAATTTACAAATCTATGAGTGTGCCGGTGACTTGTAAACTTTAGAACTTGGCTTGTATACTATTCGAGACCACCATAATAAGTATTATCTATATAATTGGAATGACTTGTCTAAATTGATAAATTTCTAGGATTACACCCAAATAGCCTTTATATGTTATGTGATATTAACTAACTACACTGGTTAGTTAACCCCCGTATAAACCCTTTGTTACTCTCACTTTTAGAGTAAGATACCCCTAGAAAAACACTCAGAGCCGTTCCTTTCGTTTCTTACACCTTTGTTATAATGTTTCGTTACACCTTTACACCTTAGCCTACCCTGTAGATTAAAATCCGTGGTTGGTTAATTGCTTTAGGCAAAGTGTGTTTCCTTACATTTCTTGTGTTCGCGTGCGTAATTCATTATCTTTGGTTGAGTCAGGAAATTGCACAATGCAATTAGTATGAAAGTAAATATTATATATCTTTAAGTTTATTTTTCGTGTGTTTACTACTTTCACTATTACAGTTATTTCTGAAAGTATGAAAAGTATGGAAAAATTATCCGGAAAAATAGTGATAGAAAAGTTGTGAAATTTTACACATATATGTTGATGTTAAAAAAAAATGGAAAAAATAGAAAAGAAAAAGAAAAAGGAAAAGTTGGAAGTTTGTTTTAACCAACTTATGTAAAGTTTTGTATTAAGTGGGCGATATCACCGCTATATGTTATATATTATATTTATGGATTGAATGGGAGTTGGCCGTTATGGGAACGCCAACTAAGGTTATTCTTTGATTGAGATATTGTTGAGTATAATTCGTGTCTACCTAAAGCGTGTGTTTCAAGTGTTAAAGCGTGAGTTATTCAAAGATATGAGTCTTATTCATGGGACGGTTGGGAAAGTAATTTACCACACTTAGGATTTTAATTTATCTGTTTTGTTTATTTTTCATTTTACACCAATTTGTATCCCAAATATTATCCATACCCTACATCATTCTTTATCCAAACCTTTGATTTATTGAGATTAGGGATTTGAGCAATCTTAAGTATCGTAGTCGTGGATTCGGCTATGTATTTATGATTTTGTCGCCCTTTTTGATATAATATTATTGGTAAAGCTTACTTGGTCCTATCTTTAGCCTATTCGAGTTAAGGATTTGAGCAATTGTAAGTATCGTGGTCGTAGATTCGATCATGTATCTGTGATTTTGTCGCCTTTTCTGGAATATGAGATCGATAGAGATTAAGAAGGATTATTAACCCTTAACCAACAAACCCTTTTTACCGCTTTAGACTTGTTATTCCTTGGCTTTAGTAGGGGAGATGCGTATACTTGCCAAGCTTATGATAGAATATTCGTCACGACTGGACAGTTAAACGATTAGATTTGCTTTTATCGAAATATTTTATTTTATTTCTAGTTCGTTAAGTGTTTGGTTGTGCAATTATGACAAAAACGAATACATGCTTAAATATAAAAATAAATCCTAATATCTTTTAGGATACATTTTCATTTGATTGATTCTAAGGTTTACTTGGGGACAAGTAAAGTTTAAGTGAGGGGATATTTGATGAACTCAAATAAGTACATTTTATTATCATCATTTATCCTATTTATTTGACTTGTTTTATTATATTATATATGGGAATTGATACGTTAATGTTTACTTTGGTAATTCTTAGATAAAAACAAGTATTATGTGAAACTTGGCGATTTTGGATTGATTATGGAGCAAAACAAGCAAGATGTTAAGAGTCTACTGAAATGTACAAGATCAAGATCATTCTGCTCCAGATACGCCGCAACATACTTCGTACATACGGCGCATCACTATAAAGATTTCACAAGTTACGATCCAAGACAGCAAAGGACATGCGCCGCATAGAGAAATGGAGTTACGCCGCATCTTAAGGCGGTGTACGAATATTCCTGAATATATTAATCTTGGACCCCATGCGAAGTTAAGTCAATGCGCCGCATCTACTTATCCTATGCGCCGTATCTAACCCTCAGACAGAAACTATTAATACCCCAAGGTCAGACGAATTTCGAGAGTTTTTTGGAGAAGTTGGACAGTGCAAGATACCAGACGAATTCAGACGTATTAGCAGCACAAGACACACCCTAAACGAAGATACAAGAGCTGTAAGAAGGTCCTGCATGTATTCAATTCATTAAGTAGTTTTGTTTTATTGTATTAGTACACTTTAATTCATCAGGATTGATGGGCCGATTCCATGTGACTACGGAATATCATGGGCACCCCTTAAAATTTCTTTCCCATTAATTAAAGTTTATATGTTGATGTCTTTGGTAACTTTTATTAGTGCATTGATAACCTCTGTGTCTAGCTGAGCATTGCTTGGGTCGCCATGCCCCTTCCTCGCCTATTTGTTTCAGCGTCTCTTTAAATAAATAGGATAGACATAAGTAATCATTAAGGGTTTACTCGCCGATAAGATTAGAGCCAACGAGAAAGGTTTAATTATATACACTTCATATAAAACTAGCAATAAAACAAGTGACAAGCTACTTAATTATCAGGACAGGTCTTCTTATTGTCTCAAGTATCTATCTGTGTACGTGTGTGCTAATTGCTGATTCGTGCTCATTAGTTTAGTTTTCTATTTAATCATAACCAAACCGTGCCAGTCTCTCAGGCTGAACCCCCCTTGCGTTAGATTAGGTTGTATAGCTAACTTAGGATATTAAAATACTGATTAGAATAACTAGATAATATGTTCCACTCTTAGTGATCGAAACTCTACTTACCATTATATTCATACTGACCGGGTACACTGCTCGTTAAAGTGTGTGTTTTATTGATAAGTCGGCTAAATATAAATTTAAAACTTGAGTATGCATTAATACTGCTAAAACCACAACGACATCACGCGCGCACCAAGTTTTTGGGGCTGCTGCCGTGGATATAAAAGAATTAGAGAAATACACACGAACATCAAACCCACTGTGAAAGAATTCGTCTCAGAAGCTGGATCCCTTAGTTATAACTAGCCGGATCCCTTTTAGAAAGGATCCGGAGGATCTGGGCATACAAAGTAAATTTTAGACCACTTCTTATCACCCTCAACTTTCTAAACCTTATTACACAAGTTATACATCTCCTATTAGTCACATTTGAGCTGATCTTGAGGTTAGTAGCTCTTTTGATCTTTTAGGAATAACTTAAGTCTCTTCCGAGATGTTTTTGATTTATCATCTCTAAGATAATCACCATTTTCCAACTCCACTTCTTGCATCACCTCTCTCTGAACATCATACACTTACTTACACAATAAATAAATTTTTTACAAATTTATTTTAATCATCTTTCTCTCAAAATGCTCTAAAACCAATCTTTTAATTCTTATAATTTTTTAAGAATTTCTAAATTTTCCATTTTATCTCTTTCTGAATCCTACAATCATTTAAACACCTAGTGATATGATTATCTTCACCATCAACAATTTATTGGTTTTCTTTAGCCTTCTTTCCTATCTCTAAAGTCCATTAATGGCAACCCTTCAACATTAGTCTCAAACCACTCAGGTTCTCCTCTTTTAAAACAATTTCTCACACTCATTACAACAGGAAACATAGGGCTGCAATAGCTAGTTCATAATCATTTTCCTTTCTCATCTGATCTGTTAACCGGATCCCTCAGTTAAAGCTAGCCGGATCCCTTTGGAAAAGGATCCGGTGGATCCAGGCAAATAGAAACAGGTTTAATCACCTATAGCCTTCCAAAACTCAACTTTATCCATTCAAACACTCCACATTGCCTTTAATAAATCTCCTAGAAGATTGTATTACTGTAGTTGACCTTGGTGCATGCAAATCATTGCAATTCAAAGGATTTTAGTGGTTTAGGGTTTTGTTAGTTCAAATATTAGGATATTTAAACTAAAAGGTTTCTTCGGTTTTAATAATGACAAACATGTAACTTGTAATGCATAATGTAAAATGCGCAAGTTACTTGTAAACACAAATCATCAATGCATACTCACATCAAAATCTCTCGACGTCTCAAGTATGCCTCAACAGAGTCGTAGATTTTTATCCCGACGTAAATCACTCAAGGTATGAACAAACAAATTTAAACTTGACGGATGATCAAAGAAATATATTTTTTTGTTCTAAACTTCACATTTTTAATGTGACAAAAGATTTTTTCAAAAATAGATTTTACAAATTATTTTTGAATTAAAAAGGAATGTTTTATTTTGAAAAATTAGTTTAAAAATCCCAACAGCTCTTTTCCTCCCCAAATCAGCTCCAAACTTCCCTAAATAAACCTTCACCACTAAAAATAAAAACTGGAGGGTCCCTTGTCTGGCACGGTACCACGATACCACTAAATTTAGTGGTATCGTCGGGTATTTAGTGGTACCGTCGGTCAGTAACAACTAGTTTTTCCTTTGCCTATAAAGTGGACCATTTTACACATTTTGGCAAGGTTTTTCACACAGAACTTTAAGTTCTTTATCCACCCACTCAAATCCACTCTCTTTGATCATATAGTTAGTTTATCTTTGTTTAAAAGTGATCCAATCATCCATTCAAGTGATCACCTTCATTCCTCTACTATTGCAAGAGAAGAACACACCGCATCATGAAGATGCAAAGTGGTGTAAGGTTAGTCTAGTGCAATCGTAACATTTGTTACGCACTTGTTGTATCTTGATATACAACAAGTTTTCCATCATCTTGTTTAGTTAGTTTTTGTGGATCATTGTGATCTTGTAGAAATCGGGGAGATCTTGTATAGCTTGTGTTGATAGTGTGTTGATCGGGTAGATGTGAAGATCAGGTAGATCGTGTAGATTGTGTTGATCCCATAGATCATGAGTAGATCGGGTAGATCAAGTGTAGATCATGTGAATCTTGTAGCTTGCGTGATTTGTGAGGATCAGGTAGATCATGAGTGAGATTGGTATTATCTAGATTAGTACTCGACATCTAGCTTAATGTCAGAAAATAAAGTAAGCGACGCGGTTTATGTGTTTAGGCCTCAAAACACAAGGTTTGTTATGTTGGGCCATGAAACATAACGGGTTTGGTTGTACCCGAAGAAGAACTCGACATCTAGCTTAGTGTCGTAAAATATCGTAAGCGACGTTGTATGGTTTTTTCCGCCAAGAAGGAGCGTGTTGATTAGTGAAGTAACTCTCGAGTTGGGTACTCGGGGAGTGGAGTAGGGCGAAGAGGAGCTTCATGACCGAACCACTATAAACCACCGTGTCCGGTTTGAGCTTTCTTTACCTATCTCTTTACGTTTATTTTTGCATTTACCGCTTTATATTTATATTTTGCATTGCACTATATTTGTGTGGTTTGTTGTTTATATTGTGTTAGTTGTGTTTGTGTCATGGCATGTTATTTACAATATGTCTAAGCTTGTGTTATTGAGACATGCCTTATTTGTTGCTTTATAATATCTCTAGCTCTTGTAAGACTAGAGTTGACACTTTTCATATTAAGTCACACATGGTCGGGTGTTTGATATGAAAAGATTTATGTTTTTAAACAAGAACATATTCACCCTCCCCCCCCCCCTCTACGTTTTTTACAATTGGTATCAGAGCCACGTCGCTCAAATTTTTAAAACAAATGGTTTTCAAAATTGAGTACGATCCATGTATCAAATTACCCATGAAGAGGAATAAAATATGAAAAGTATTTAGTTGCTTAATACTAACAAGTTTTGTTGTTAAGTATACTTTGTCATACTAGCTTGAAGGTTTTCTTAAACCAATAAAAGAATAGAGTTTATAAGTGTCCGGTCATGTCTTTTGAACGAGTCGTAAAGTGATGCGGTTTTGAAAGGAGCGTTTGGGACAACTCTTTATTTTATAATAAATATATGTTTGTAAATGTTTTTCTTAGTCCTAAACATGGAAATGTTACTTAACATATTCTACGTGTTCGGTATCTAGTTTACTAAGTTTTATATCTTTTCGTTACGTCGAAACAGAAAATCAGTCCGAGACAGAACTATAACAACAGTGGACGGTACCATTAAATAGGGGACGGTACCATTATATTTAATGGTACCGTGGGGTATTTAAAGGTACCGTGCATCTGTTCGTCTATATTTCAGAAATGAGTAATTTTCGGAAATTCGTATAAAATCAACCGTAAGGCCGTAGAAGTCGTACCACCTATCATTTTAAACAAAATTGAGTCTACTTTCACTTAAAAAAATACTATTATGAATTGATTCTTAATGAAAGTATATTATAGTCCTTGATTTTCAAAGAAAGATCTTTTTGGTCATGACGTTTGCGCAAATATTTGGTCAAAATGAAAAAGGGTGTTTCAACTTTGAACATTGCTGTATTTTCAAAGTATTGAACTTGGTCAAAATTTTGAAATGGGGAAGAAACCAATTCATTTAAAATAAAGTCAAGCTAAGTATACATTGTTATACTTAATACACAAAATGACGATAAATATTTTTGTGTGTTATGCTAAATGGTTATTTGTTTTTCTTTATGTCCTAGTATTGTTAGTTAATATTTTTGAGTGATTATAGTTATCTTTAGTTGAGCTAACTATATCTATAATCACAAGCGTTTTACATGCCTTGTTGCTATGTGTTGATTATTAGTTTTTTGGTTTATGCGTCAATAGGACTTAGACTAGACTTCTTGCACTAAGTTGCGTAATTGGTTTTGCATTACATATAGGCATAGACCACTCTTCTTGCATATGTGTTTTTGACATCTTGCAAGTTTTAAAATGTTTTAGTAATCTTCTTAGGAATGAAAACTAAGTTGGTTGATCATGTGTGTCGAAAGATATTGTCTTACACAATTATTTTTCCAAAGGTTTGAGTGTAAAAAATATATCACCTCAAAATATTTAACACTTTCATTAAATCCATAACATGATCTCTAAAACATTACATCCTTTTGTCTTGCTTGACCATGGGTTGTCTAAACAAGATAAAAGATCATATTAATACATTAGTATTTAAATAAAAGAAAATGTATTAAACTTGCATTGATCTAACACACACAACAAACATGTTTTAAATATTTAGTATTTTACGTATGTTGTATAAAAATGGTTAACATAATTATTTTTATACTCATAATATGTCGAAAACTAAGAATATTATACTTAATAATAAATAGTTTTTCGCACACAAAAATAAATGACAGTCTCGAAGTAGTAAGTTAATATGTCATTAACCTCACACATACAACTAATATTAGAAGAAATGGAACACATTCCTTAAAATTTTATTTTCTTTTTAAAAAGAGTTATCGTGAGGGTCAAGAAAGATTTCGAGTACATATCAATTCATTATTCAAATTATGCTTGATATCATCATCGAATCTAATTGACAAGTTTTCGAGTATGGACATGAAATTGGAGTCATTATTTGTCTAGCTTCAAGATAAAATCAAAATATAACGAAATATGTTATCTTGAATCTACATACTCAATCACACTCGGTTGCTATGAAAATAATGACGTCCTCTCAAGACGAAAATAATATGCATCGGATCATAACTCACATTTGTGTTGAAGATGTCATATTGAGTCTTCTTGTCCAATGGTTGTGTTCCAAACATTAAACTAATATGTTTAAAAGATGCATAAAATACACAACTAAGTAGGATTGACAACTTGGATGTTTCATCCGAAATATTCAAGTAATTTACTTTGCAATGCAATTAGTAAATGTGTCATTTCCGAAAAACCAAACACGAGCAAACAAACGACATATGTAAACTTTGCTCATGAACGACTCAACCCTCAAAATTACATGTCTAGTAAAAGTGTCACACATAATATGTTATTAACTATTATGTACGTCATCAATCTTCGAGAAGATCACATGTATTTCTCTTATCAAAAGATTGACAAAGGATAACTTATATCTTATGCATCTTATTTTCTTTGTAACATGAATGGTTCTGTTACAAGAGAATACATTGCATCTTGTTTAACAAATATAGGATATTAGATTTGAATAATAACCCAATACAACATGTGTTATTGCATAAACAAGTAAAATTAGACATACACTAAAATACTTGTTTTACTAAGCATTCATAAGAGTGATAAGTTTCCTCTTAGAAAAGCATATTTGTTGAAAGATACAATATGTCTCATTTGAATCATACATCATATAATACTCACAAGATCTATTGAGGTAAGTAACCTTCACTAGATTCTTTTCCAAAGATATGCAAAGGAGCATTCTTGAAACACTCTCGGTGTAGTAGATTCTACATTGTTTTACAATTAGAAGCATCTCTTGGTTCTAGAAAATCAAATCGTTTTAAAATGACATGAAATAACTCAACAAACAAAGATGCCGTCCAAGAGATCATGAAATGCACCATCTAAACCAAATAACCTCTAAATCTCAAACACGAAATTAAAACATTTTGCTTGCCTATGTTAGGAGTTGTGTAAGACATGTCATCTTCTTAACCGGCTTTCAAACTATGGTTAGTTGAGTCATATTAAGCCATGTAGTAGCGAAATAAGCTAATCTCATCTTTGCTACACTTCGATAGGCAAATATAGGAATCTGACTTTTTCTAACATGAGAATGACTACTGGAGAACCTATCGCACTAGAAATTCAATTTGAACTAACAGTTTAATTGCTTCCAGGAGAGAAGTTGGGTTCATGGTATAACCTGTAAAAATGGTCGTGTTTAGCCTGAATTGAGCACCACTAGTGATAATCTCATACTCATTCTCTAACTTTAAAAAATTTGATTCCTACATTTGACTAAAGATAGTTCACATCGATGATCTTTGTCTCCCATTAGGATTGCATTTTTTAACAAGTAGTAATTGGGATCCTCTTTAGCGAACTTAGATTACTTGCATCCCACATATGTGTTTTCAAAGTGATAACATGTTCTTGTGAGATATGATTAAATGCCTGCATGTTTTCTTAATGCTCTATGATTATTTTCTTAATTATTGAATGCATGCTTATTATATAGGTTTTGTCTTTGATTAGCTATTCCGATATTATATCTCTTGATATATATATCTATGATACATGCTCTTAAATGCTAAATGATTATCATGTTTTGCATGATGTTTGCATTTATTCCTTATGTGCATTTTAGATGATTTGCTTGTGTACCCACACTACGTTGTTTTGACACATAATGAATTAGATATGTCTATCCCTATAAACTCTTAGACATCATATAGTCATACGCTAGTGTCAAAATCTATAAGTTAAAGTAGTCGCGAAATTGTCCTAATCCTTGGTCATCATGTAACCACTGTAAAAAATCCCACACTATAATAAACTATCTCACAGAATACTTATCCTTTTCTACGTGTAAATATTTTTTTTTATTTGTTATCTGGTTACAACTACTATCTCATGTGACGTAACTCACATCCTCGATAAACGTGCTCACACGCAACCCAGCCTTAACTTATTTAATGTTTAACTCTATAAACATTCTTGAACCTAAAAACTCTACGATATCCCATTTACCAATTTGCGTTATTTCGTTAACGTACGTTTAAAACTGAACGTTTCTTAACTAATAGGAGTTTTCATGAAACCCTAACAACATGTGAGAATAACGAAACCTTAGAAATACTGAAATACAAATTATTTGAGTAATGTACAAGTCACTAAAGCACGGAAACCCTAATTCCACTATAACTTTCGATAAAACCCTAATTTCACAAAAACTATTATTTTATTCACAAACCCTAGATAATATTTTTAAAAATATTAAGTACAAGTCTCTTAAACTAATGTACAAGTCATTTAAGCATAAAACTTAAAATAAAAATCTTATAAAAACCTTAATAATAATTATTTAAATGACATACCTTGTAATATTTTCACACAATAATTTCCAAAAATAATTTATTAAGTTATTTAATAAATGTACAACTCCTTAAACCCAAAGTACAACCCTCCAATGGACAAAATCTTAAAAAACTCATTTATATGTATTTAAAGCTCAATAAAAATTATATAAAAATTAAGGAAAATATTAAAATTATATTTTTCATATTTTCCAAACCCTAGTACAACCTCCATAAGCCTATGGTACAACACCCTGAAGCACCAAATTATTTTCTTTTAATTTCTATGGATCGATACATATATAATTCATTTAGAAAACCCTAAAAATCATTTCTAAAAATCCTTGAACCTTAGAAACCCTAACCTAGCCTTAAACCCTAGAGTACCATACACCTAAGCTCAATGTACAACTCCCCTAAGCTTTAGTCGAACCAAAATGTTCCTACAAACCTTAGATTAGTTCGAATTCAACTAGGGCACAAAGCATATTTCATTTACTTAAACCTTAAGACTTTAAAATGAAAGAACATAATCTCTCCACATCCCCTCCTCTAGAACACATGATACTTGTATGGTTTAAGAGAAAACACATCATCACCACCTCATTAACACTACATGGCTTTACCTCCATCATACAACCCACCAACTTAATCCATGGCACATATAAGAACACATCAACCCATCCTTAAAACTCTAGCTAATCATCTCCTATAAATACAAGCCCTAAAAACCCTAATTTCTATCACCACCATTCGACATAAACCCAAAACAGCTCCTACACCCTTAATTCAAATTCCCTACTGCTTCCACACTTCCCAAAAACATCTAAGAAAGACCCTAGGAAGCCAAGAAGGAAGATAGAGCCTTGTGTTCAAGAAATAAATTCATTTTCCTCCTAAAACCCTAGTCGACCAAAGATGACAAGTGAGTATTTCTAGTTCTTTTCAATATCTATTACACACTTAAAAATGCTTGAAACATACTACAAAATAACTTCTAATAGAAAATAAGATCAAAAACTTATGTTTCTTTTCTTTTCTTTTCTGTTCGAACCAAACAAACACCCTCTATTGTTTTTCTTTTCGATATTTTAAGAACACTAGACTATAGGATACTCACATATTGTTGAAGAGAATATTTTTTGAAGGACGCAGCAATTTGAATCATCAAAAATGAGTAAACGAGTCAAAAGTTATAGCAAATTGAAGTTGAATAAAAACGAAAAAAACTTTATGTAACAGCAGACGAGATCACGTGGAACGAGGCCTTTCTGATCCGTTTCATCGAAAACTTGAAAAACGAAAGTTGTCCGGAACGACGTTTCCTTCAAAAAGTCTTTAGGCCTCGAGTCATGAAAACGCATAACAAATGGTGCTTTTATTTAATTTCAGAACAGATTTAAAAAAAAAGACAGCAGCAGACCCTGAGCTTGTGAGCTCAATTTAAAAATTCTAGATTTTTGCACAAAAGAAGTCCTATTAGATATCTAACAGTAGGAAAAAGAACGAAGTGTTTTCGTTAAGTATTGAGTGAGATACAATCATTTCTTTGAGACGTGTTTCTGTCTCGACAAAACAGCCAAACACACCCTATTTGTAAGCCCGTGAGCCCGAACCATGGCCTAGAAGTTTGTCAAAATGGTCTTTATAAACTGATATTTAAGTTTGTGAAGGAGTCGTAAAAAGTTTCGCCATAATTCATGAGAAATAACGCATTTTTGTGAAACAAGGATGTCAGGTGTAACGAACTAGAAGTCTCAGGGGTAAATCTTGCCAAAGCTCTAATTAAAATTATAAAAAGGACTATGTTTGCTATCGATCTGAACCCTAGGGGTAAATTATGTCACTTTTGAAACTTAAGGGTAGAAATTGTCATATAACCAAAGTTGAGAGGTAAAACTTGTCATTTCATAAAAGTTCAAGGGTAAAAGTCGTCAACATATGAAACTATAAGGCCTAGAGTGAAACTTTCTATAATTATAATTATTAATAAATAATTAATATTGTTATTATTATTATTATTATTATTATTAATAAATAATTATTATTATTATTATTATTATTATTATTATTATTATTATTATTATTATTATTATTATTTTTTTTTTTTTTTTTTATTTTTTTTTTTATAATAACCATCACTTTACTAAAAACTCATAGAATTTACAAGAAATTGGTGGAAGCCGAGAAACCAACTGGGCCCTCACACCTCTAGCAATAGCAAAACCAATTCTATTAAAAATATGAACCGCAGCACGCGCCCCAATGTCTTGAGTCATAGAGAATCGCCGAATACGCTTTAGTAGGGTTACTGCATCCTTCTCAAGTTCTCCAAAAGAAGAGAAAGAGAAGGGGAGGAAACCATACCCGATATCAACACGTTTGGCATCGTACTTGACACGTTTACACTGTGCTGCATCAATAACCGCACGCCCTGGCATAAAATCAATCATCCCAGATTGCGTCAAGGGCGACGAACCCGTAAGATCAACACATACATCACGCCCATCGTCCCAAGAATAAAGCAATATATCAGCCGGTCGTAAGGATCTGTCCCTGTCTCCATAAAGCCCAATATCCACCTCCTTACGAGCTGAGATTCCGGACCGAGGACAAATATCAGCAAGAACATCACGTACAATGTTATGCCGGTGTTTAATGCCAACAATACCCGCACATGAAACAGCATGATCCCCATAAATATCTTCAGTGAAAACCCTAGAACAAGCTGAACACGGTACCTGAATAGTGAAAAGAGGAACGCCCAACCGATAGCACAACACACAACGATAAGTCCTGGCATTCATAGTTTGTCCCAGTCCCGAAATCGGAGCCACCCTAAGCCAATCTGAAGTATGATTATTATTATTATTATTATTATTATTATTATTATTATTATTATTATTATTATTATTTGAGAAATAAACCTAAAATACGTTTTCTACAATAACTAACGAACGAAGTGTCTATTTAACGAACGAACAGAACCGAAACCTATAGATAAGAAATAAGATAAAATCTTATAACTTTTGGAGAGACTTCATGTTGTCTCAAATTTAACATTTACCGAAAACGTTACGAAACGGAAAATAAAAACTTATATATTCAGAAAACGATTACTGAAAACTTGACATACCAACCCAGGTTGCGTGCCGGAGACGTTTATCAACTTTGATAAACTTTGAAATTCATCCAAACTGCCCAGGTGAGTTCATAGTCCCACTTTTTATTACGTTTTCCAAACTCGTGGGGAGATACATGCTACTAAACCGAACACAAGTATTTTCTGTATGCTTATCTGCTTTATATTGCCTAAGTTTACCTTTGTAAAAAAGACCCCTAATCATGGACCTCTAATCACCTGCGGGTGAGCGCGAATAATATGGATAGATCTATTAGGTGTGACGACCCCTTTGTGTTACCGTAACGTAACCAAATGCATTTTATTTGAGATCAATAAAGAGACTGACAATCTCCTACTCGGGGGCAAGGTTACCTACATTTAATTATGGGGTAATTTATATCTCATAGCTTATAACTATGAAGATAACTTGTTAACGTTTTGCGTGCCATGAGACTTAGGGCAATATATAACGAACTGTGATATTACTAATTTACTCTCTACTTAGCTTGTGTTCAAACTGATTACTACTGAAAACACTATGGATTCACTCAACCTTTGTGTTTACTTTTTAGCATGTTTATCTCAGGTAACTAGAAGCTTGGTTTCACACGGAGTGGCTGTGGACTTTCTTCTAAATAAAAGAGTGTTCATTTTGTTATCATTTAATGAATATTGTAACTTTCATAACGTATTTCGAAACTTCCCTTTGGGACCTATATTATGTACTCTGATTTAAATAAATGAATGATAACAATTTTATTTAAAACGTCTCTTTTCGAGTCGTTTCTATACTCATGACTGTGAACCATGAAGTAATACCCCAACTTATATTCCGCTGCATGTATCGAAAAACGGGGGTGTTACAGATTGGTATCAGAGCTCATGGTTATAGAGAACCAAATGTTTTCAAACAATGGACTATAACCGCTTTTCACAAAAACTAAACTAAAAAGTCCTCCGTGCCACAACGCCACTGAAACGTTACTTATATATGTTTATTTCTAAATTATTTAGTTACATAGTGAAATGTTTATAATTACCGGGTGGTTACGGAATCCTAATTTCCCCTACCCATTCTATTCCTCTTATGTCGGACTCGGATATTGAAAAATATCACGATAGTTGATGCATGTCAAATTTATCTCAAAAAGGAAATCACAAAAGGTAAATAATGTGAAAACCCCGAGTTCGTTGTCCCGATGAAGGTTGAATGAAATTTTGATTCGGGATCGTGATTTGTGAAGTGAATGGTGTATAAAGAGTGATGATTGGGGTTTTTACACTAAAAGTAATGAAATACTAAGTAAAAACAATTACTTAAGCTAAGGGTACAAGTTATCAAAGCACACGATTCTAAAAACGAAACTTAAACTAAAAACATATGTTACGTATTTAAAAAACGTATTTAAAACGTGAATTTCTAAATTCTAAGTCCTAAAAATGCAAAATTATTTTTATTAAATCCTAAATATTAAAAGAAAATTTAAAAAAAAAGATATATATTTTTTTTGATTTTTATTTATTTTTTATGATTTTAAAACTAAATTAAACTAATTAAATGATTTAAAAATAGTAAATAAAATTGGAAAAATGTGAAACTTTTCAGAAAAATCTAAAATATTAACTGAATCTAGGAAAAATGAAATTAAAAATCTACTTAACCCTAATAAGTAGTTTAGCCAAATAAGCAGTTGGGAAAAAGCACAAAAATAAGCAAAACAACTCTAAAAATAATCCAATGCTCAAATCTAGTTTAACTAACTATTTCAAACTTGATAAGGTCCAAATAAGCACTAGGAATCAGCAGATAGGCAGTAGAACAGTTGTAATTAAAGGGCAGAACCAATGATCTAACAGCCAACTTGCAGCTTATATAGAAGCTTGGCAAAAGCTAGTTTGTGAAAACCAAAAGCAGAATAACAAAGCTCATACCATAGACTACTAGTATTCCAAAAATGCCCAAATTTAATCCACAATTGCTAACCTAATTAAGCCAAAGAACAGTGGGTATAGGGAACTTAGAATGGTGCAGGTCTGCACAGTCCTAGTGGGGCTGATTTACAGATCAAATTAAGGTAACTAATAAGCTAAAATTTGAGAACCAAGCTCTAATCCTAAAAGCTACTACTACTATCTACCTAGAAACCAATTATCAAACACAGAGATTAACTAAATCAGCAGATAAAAGGCAAGAAAAAACTGAGATTGGCACTTGTGTGTGCAGGTCTGCACACAATCAAGTCTGTTGCAGCAGTGAGAGTTTTTGATCTCTAAATCCTTCAAAACTCAATGTAACAGTGCCTACTTTTGTATATCCACTTAAACTGATGTAGTGAACCAAAAAACCATCAAAGTGACTGTTCAAATAAGCTCAGCTTATACTGAGCTTATTAACACAATTATGACCTCAAAGATTCACCTATAAGCCAATATCCTTCAAATGAGTAAAAACCACTAAAGCCCTACTGAAATATGCTTATTTAGCCTTAATTAAGCTCAAGGTTGCAAAACTCGGTTTTGGCTTGTACTCGGCGACCTACCCTGGAGCGAGTACTCGGCCTAATCGGGGGAGTACACGGGGCTCAAATCGGCCTATGCGGGGAGTACTCGGAGTACTCGGCCAACTCGGCTATACTCGGCGACCTACCTTGGAGCGAGTACTCGGGGAGTAATCGGTCAACTCAGCCTTGTTTTGCAACACTGATTAAGCTAGACCAAAACTCATAAAGTAGCAAATGAACAGTGGTGACAGCTTATGAAGTAAAACAGACTCTATCCCAAACACCCTATTAGATAATGAATTTGAAGTTTAAAACTAGAGACCACCAAATAAACTTGAGATCCTAAATTTTTTATGACCTAATGACTAAATTAACTCCTATTAAGCAATTTCTAACTATGAATGAGCATTTAATAAGCTGAATCTATTCTATGCTAATTTTGACTGTTTTTAAGTATTTAGATGAAAATGAGACTTAAGGTTATACTAACTAGAAAACTAACCTACTTATACTTTAATTAAAACAGATAATCAAACAAAAAGACATTAAGCACTGAAATAAGCAACAAGCAAATGATTAATAATAGGCTAAAAGAAACTAGAAGCTATATTAAACTTACAAATTATTACTGTTGAAACAGGGCTGAACCAAGGGCCTAGTCACAACCCAGGCTTATCTCATAAGCCAAAAATACCCAAACCAGCTTATTCCAGATCAGCTTATCAACCACAGCTTATTTTACCAAGACAGTTGACTTTTGTTTGACATTTTGGGAAATTTGAGATTAAAACTGAATTGTATCAAGGAAACTTGTACAAAAACCAAAATAAGATTATATGAGCTTATAAAATCAGAAATGAAGCCTGTGAAACTATTTAACTACTGATTGAAAGCTCAACATAAATTGTATGAAAAACTAATTTGCATTAATTCAGAAAGGAGATTACAATACTTGAATGAAAAGCTGAACATAAGCTAAAGCTAATACCAAATTAAGCTACTCTACTCCTAAAGCTACACTAGAATACCAAACCCTAATCCTAATAACTAACCCTAAATTATTTAACTCTCAATCCGTGAGTGATGGTCTTGTATTTATAGCCTTCAGCTTCTAATCATAGCCCTTGATTTACCATCTTGTCATCAAATCCATCTATAGCCCTTGGATTGAATTCGTGAGGTGTCACACCCAATCAGAGGTCTCCTTTTGTCCACCTTGGCAATCTTATGCGTCTGACAACTCTCTGACATGTCAGTCTTACGTGAAGTACCAATCATGCCCTTAATTGTAGTAATTTTGGGAAAGGTAAATCTAGGGTTCATACACAGTATTTTTTTTCTGGGTTAAAATAGAATTGGGGCGCGGGTTTGTTTTTTTACTTTTGTTTGACCGAAAGATTATAATAAGGGTTGACCGGGTTTAGGATGAGTCGTGGGTTAAGGGAAGGTGGGCTCGGGTTAATCTTTTGGGCTATGGGGTAAATGGATTAAAAGTCTGGATTTGGTCTTATAGGTTTAGGATTATAACTTTTTAGGATTAAATTTAGATTTGATTTTAGGTTAAGGGACCAAAGGTGTAAATTCTGAATTTCCAAGGACCTTTTCTTCCAAACTTCAAATTTGCGATCCAAGGGCTTGTCTTGTAACTCGTTGATTTTTTAAGGACTTGAATGAACATAATCTTTGATCATTTGTTTCCCCGGCTTCGACTTTTGACACTCTTTCCAAATCTCGTGCTCGGTTTCCCGGTTTTTGCTCGATTTTGTCCATATTCTTAAATATCCGTACCTGCACATAAACAAACACAAAAAACACAATATCTTTGGCATTTTGGTTAGTTTTTGGTCGTTTTGGTCTTAATTTGGTAAATAAAAGGTATGTGAAGAAGCACATACCAAAATCCTCTAGACTAAGCTATTGCAGTGTCCTCACGCAATGTAATAAAAACACGTTTTTGAAACCGAAAATTTCCAATCTCTTTTTACTAACTTTGAGAAGTAGCAAAATTTTCAAAAGAGATAAAGAAATCTTAAGTTCTAAAAACTCCCCGATTTTCCTTTTTATTCTATTTTTGTATTTTCTCATAATCTTGTGACGGTTTTGTCGAAAATCATTATCTATCAATAATTTTTAGGGTCAACGAGTAGGAATCACGACTCATAAAGAAGTGACCATACGGATAAAATTCGTCATCCCCGATTTTTCACAAATCTCCAAACCAAGCTTAAAAACGAGATCATTGTTATTTACAAGTTAGATTGCCAACACTACTCATAAAAGCTAATTGTGTATTACCTCTTGTTCCCAAATTCCTATTTTTCTCTATTTATTTTATTTTTGGTGAGTAATGAATTTCTTCATTTTCTCGTTTCGATAATTTTTAATCCGATAAAAGTACTAAGTTTAGACGCTAAGTAGTTTAAAATCCTTCCCTCAAGAACCGTTGCATACAAAAATGAGGTCCACATCAAGGTCCTAATTTAACATGATTTTGAGAATATCCCTTTTATATACGACCGAAACAACTCATCTACGAGTCCAGAGACAGAGGCTTTTATTAGGATATCCCCGGAGTCAAAATTTGGCATTTTTATCATTTTTAAGCACATATTATTAATCCTTGGCCTTTTAAGCAACCTAGACAACGGGAGCGAACCGTCAGGAATCGGGAGCCTTATTTTGACCTTGGATATTATTCCTCCGCCTTTTTGAAGTCTGAGTCAACGGGAACGAACCGTCAGGAAATAGAAAACTTTTATCGGCATTGGATTATTATTATTTATTTTTCATATATTTTGCCAAATTCCGAGTCCTACGGCTTTTATAGCAATAGAAACAATAGCACGTACTATCAGGAATCAGTTGCCTATTACACCGTAACACTGACATTACCTTGATGTGTACCCAACTCTTATAAGCAAGGATTCTCTAAGGAAAGAGTAAAAACTAATTTTCGCCAAAACAAAAATACCTTTAATTATTCCTTAGATTATTTTTGAGTGAAACAAGCTTATGGGAACAAAAAGCAACAATTAACTTCGATGAGCTCTAAAGAGATCCAACTACTCCATGTTTAGCAATTTAACTTATAAACAACTCTATCATTTCTCGATCTTCGCAAATTTAAAATCTTAAGTAATAAGATCCGCGAATGCTTAGCCTTATAATCAAGCCTTGCATATATAAAGTCAATTATGGGAACTTGCAAACTCTTAAAAAGAATTCGCGTTTTATAGCTCCTTGTGTAAAAGACTAGCACAAGCTTATAGATTATAAATGGTTAAGGAGACAAGCTAGGGCTAAACACGCCGATCAAGTCAGAATTTTATTCCTACTCTCACCAGCGGAAAGTCAACAAAATGTCAAAATTTATTATATTTTTGCACAAAATTTTTAAATTTTCTCATTTTTTTGGATTTTTTCAATTTTTGAGGAAAAACGGGGTTGCATGAGTAAACTACAAAAATGCAAGGCATAAATCACATCGAAAGATGACCCCCCCAGACTAAAGCGAGACATTGTCCTCAATGTCTTAAAGGTAAGGGTATCCCTACAAAAATCTATGGCCGTTTATTAATTATGCCAAAAGATAAATGTAAAACGAAATGATTTTAGGATATCGGATAGCAACGAATGATGAACCTCAAGTGGCGAAAAGCAAACCACGAGCACGAGAGTCTTCAATCATCGGGCAATCCTGGACACATCATAGAAAACCACGAACCACAAGATATGGAAGAGGAAGCCTCTTCATGTTTTATTAGAAAAGAGATAAGAAGATAGAATGATAAGCATGGGGTGCCTCCCACGAAGCGCTTGTTTAGTATCGAGTCGGAAAGCTTAGACTCGCCCCGAATTCATTTGTTCTTGGGGGAGCATGTGGAAAAGATACTCTCAATCGGACTTTCAGTCAAAAGGTTTGGATAAACATTGAAAAAAATGAAAGTTCCACACCGATGAGACACCCACGGTATTGAGAAAGAATAACCATAAATGGTAATACCGGGGTCAAAGATGGTATCCTCACTCCCGATGGAGTGAAGGATAGGGGAAGTGACAGCATATGTGATGAAGAGCATAAAGATTTTGATAATGATCATGCAAAGCTCTTCATCATCAAAAGAAGTTTTGTCATAAGTCTCGGGCGGGAGGGTTGGGATGAAATCTTCATGAGAAGGTATACCTCCCCCAGACTAATATCTTCCTCAAGATCAAAGTAGAAATGATCGTATTCCGGAGGAGATATAATAAGAGAGAGTTCATCGGAGAACTCCTCGTGATAAAGATCATTCAATTCAAAACGAAATGAATCATACTCGGGAGGAGAGATATAAGCATGAGAAGTGGTACTGCCACTACTCGTCTCCTCCGAATGATCAATATCAAAGTAGAAGGCTTCAAAATCCGGGAGAAAGAAATCGGGATGAGAAGTGGGACTATCACTACTCTCTTTATCAGCATCAAATATGAAACTCTCATATTCGGGAAAAGCATCCTTGAGCTCGAGCTCCAAAGGATCTGACGGCTTTTCCTTAACATTTTCCGGGGGAAAGGAAAATAATGGTTCATCAGATATCTCCTTTTCTGATAACGGAGCATCTCCCCCCGGATCACTATCAGCCTCAACAATTTCTGGCGAAATTGGAGCATCATCGGCAAGAAAAACATCGACCTCTTCCAAGAGAGAATCACTTCCCTCAACCGGTGTGAGAGAAGGGGAAGAGTCAGAAATGATAAGTTCTGACGACGGAGTGGGATTGCCACTCGGAGGAGGAATCGACGTTTGAACTTTTAACACTTCAGAAGGTTCATCCTCATCACTCTCGTCAGAGTCTGAATAGTAAAAGGTGTGAGGATGACCTGGTCCTTGTTGATATTGACAATTTGGAATAGTGTTATTGTCAAGGACCTCAACTCGTGCACTCATAGAGGAAATTTTCTTGGAATAATGATCACTCATCACAGTGATAGAGTCATACTGAATTTTAGCATCCCATTGGTAATGATGATGTGTCATATTCTCAATCAAATCATATGCTTCTTGAGGGGTTTTCCGCATGAGATTTCCACCGGCTGCCAACATAATTTTGTTTTGATCAATCGGAGTTATACCATGATAAAAGGTTAGGATTTGATCAAAAAGCAAAATTTTATGATCTGGACATTTCTGCAATAACGATTTAAATCTCTCCCAAGCTTCAAATACGGACTCCATGGGCAATTGCCGGAAATTTAGAATGTCTTTCCTAAGCTGCACCATTTTAGAACGTGGAAAGTATTTTGAGAGAAACTTGACGAACATCTCTTCCCATGAATGAATTGAGTGCGTTTTAAGAGTATAAAACCACGATTTAGCATTGTGGGATAAAGAGAATGGAAAGAGATTCAAACGGATGTTATCTAGAGAAATTCCATTTTGTTTTATGGATTGAGTGATGGATAAGTATTTGTTCAAGTGTTCGTTTGCATCCTCATCTCGAAATCCGTGAAATTGGCAACTTTGTCGGATCAGCCGAACCATATGATTTTTTAATTTGAAATCGGTTCCTGGAACGATCGGTCCTCCTCTACTGATAAGTGTCGGACGATAAAAATCCTCCATGGTCCGAGGATCATGGGGATGAGATGGTGGAAAATCGATCATTGTGGAGAATTAAACAATGAGAGGATAAGAAGATAAGAATTAAACATTTAGAGGGATAAGAGGAATATTTTTGGATTTTTCAATTTAGAAACATGAAAAATCACAAAAGAAAAATGGAAAATAAATTTAAAAAAAAAAAAAAAAATCTTTTAGGGTTTTTATAAGGAAAAATATTTACAAGAGTAAACGAAAACTTCCCGGGAGAAGGGTCTTCAAAACACGAATCGATAATCGGAAATCACGAACTCACTTCAACCTTCCCCGGCAGCGGCGCCAAAAATTTGATGCATGTCAAATTATATCTCAAAAAGGAAATCACAAAAGGTAAATAATGTGAAAACCCCGAGTTCGTTGTCCCGATAAAGGTTGAATGGAATTTTGATTCGGGATCGTGATTTGTGAAGTGAATGGTGTATAAAGAGTGATGATTGGGGTTTTTACACTAAAAGTAATGAAATATTAAGTAAAAACAATTACTTAAGCTAAGGGTACAAGTTATCAAAGCACACGATTCTAAAAACGAAACTTAAACTAAAAACGTACGTTACGTATTTAAAACGTGAATTTCTAAATTCTAAGTCCTAAAAATGCAAAATTATTTTTCTTAAATCCTAAATATTAAAAGAAAATTTTAGAAAAAATATATATATATTTTTTTTGATTTTTATTTATTTTTTATGATTTTAAAACTAAATTAAACTAATTAAATGATTTAAAAATAGTAAATGAAATTGGAAAAATGTGAAGCTTTTCAGAAAAATCTAAAATATTAATCTGAATCTAGGAAAAATGAAATTAAAAATCTACTTAACCCTAATAAGCAGTTTAGCCAAATAAGCAGTTGGGAAAAAGCACAAAATAAGCAAAACAGCTCTAAAAATAATCCAATGCTCAAATCTAGTTTAACTCACTATTTCAAACTTGATAAGGTCCAAATAAGCATTAGGAATCAGCAGATAAGCAGTAGAACAGTTGTAATTAAAGGGCAGAACCAATGATCTAACAGCCAACTTGCAGCTTATATAGAAGCTTGGCAAAAGCTAGTTTGTGAAAACCAAAAGCAGAATAACAAAGCTCATACCATAGACTACTAGTATTCCAAAAATGCCCAAATTTAATCCACAATTGCTAACCTAATTAAGCCAAAGAACAGTGGGTATAGGGAACTTAGAATTGTGCAGGTCTGCACAGTCCTAGTGGGGCTGATTTACAGATCAAATTAAGGTAACTAATAAGCTAATATTTGAGAACCAAGCTCTAATCCTAAAAGCTACTACTACTATCTACCTAGAAACCAATTATCAAACACAGAGATTAACTAAATCAGCAGATAAAAGGCAAGAAAAAACTGAGATTGGCACTTGTGTGTGCAGGTCTGCACACAATCAAGTCTGTTGCAGCAGTGAGAGTTTTTGATCTCTAAATCCTTCAAAACTCAATGTAACAGTGCCTACTTTTGTATATCCACTTAAACTGATGTAGTGAACCAAAAAATCATCAAAGTGACTGTTCAAATAAGCTCAGCTTATACTGAGCTTATTAACACAATTATGACCTCAAAGATTCACCTATAAGCCAATATCCTTCAAATGAGTAAAAACCACTAAAGCCCTACTGAAATATGCTTATCTAGCCTTAATTAAGCTAGACCCAAACTCATAAAGTAGCAAATGAACAGTGGTGACAGCTTATGAAGTAAAACAGACACTATCCCAAACACCCTATTAGATAATGAATTTGAAGTTTAAAACTAGAGACCACCAAATAAACTTGAGATCCTAAATTTTTTATGACCTACTGACTTAATTAACTCCTATTAAGCAATTTCTAACTATGAATGAGCATTTAATAAGCTGAATCTATTCTATGCTAATTTTGACTGTTTTTAAGTATTTAGATGAAAATGAGACTTAAGGTTATACTGACTAGAAAACTAACCTACTTATACTTTAATTAAAACAGATAATCAAACAAAAAGACATTAAGCACTGAAATAAGCAATAAGCAAATGATTAATAATAGGCTAAAAGAAACTAGAAGCTATATTAAACTTACAAATTATTAGTGCTGAAACAGGGCTGAACCAAGGGCCTAGTCACAACCCAGGCTTATCTCATAAGCCAAAATACCCCAAACCAGCTTATTCCAGATCAACTTATCAACCACAGCTTATTTTACCAAGACAGTTGACTTTTGTTTGACTTTTTGGGAAATTTGAGATTAAAACTGAATTGTATCAAGGAAACTTGTACAAAAACCAAAATAAGATTATATGAGCTTATAAAATCAGAAATGAAGCTTGTGAAACTATTTAACTACTGATTGAAAGCTCAAAATAAATTGTATGAAAAACTAATTTGCATTAATTCAGAAAGGAGATTACAATACTTGAATGAAAAGCTGAACATAAGCTAAAGCTAATACCAAATTAAGCTACTCTACTCCTAAAGCTACACTAGAATACCAAACCCTAATCCTAATAACTAACCCTAAATTATTTAACTCTCAATCCGTGAGTGATGGTCTTGTATTTATAGCCTTCAGCTTCTAATCATAGCCCTTGATTTACCATCTTGTCATCAAATCCATCTATAGCCCTTGGATTGAATTCGTGAGGTGTCACACCCAATCAGAGGTCTCCTTTTGTCCACCTTGGCAATCTTATGTGTCTGAAAACTCTCTGACATGTCAGTCTTATGTGAAGTACCAATCATGCCCTTAATTGTAGTAATTTTGGGAAAGGTAAATCTAGGGTTCATACACAGTATTTTTTTTCTGGGTTAAAATAGAATTGGGGCGCGGGTTTGTTTTTTTACTTTTGTTTGACCGAAAGATTATAATAAGGGTTGACCGAGTTTAGGATGGGTCGTGGGTTAAGGGAAGGTGGGCTCGGGTTAATCTTTTGGGCTATGGGGTAAATGGATTAAAATTCTGGATTTGGTCTTATAGGTTTAGGATTATAACTTTTTAGGATTAAATTTAGATTTGATTTTAGGTTAAGGGACCAAAGGTGTAAATTCTGAATTTCCAAGGACCTTTTCTGCCAAACTTCAAATTTGCGATCCAAGGGCTTGTCTTGTAACTCGTTGATTTTTTAAGGACTTGAATGAACATAATCTTTGATCATTCGTATCCCCGGCTTCGACTTTTGACACTCTTTCCAAATCTCGTGCTCGGTTTTCCGGTTTTTGCTCGATTTTGTCCATATTCTTAAATATCCGTACCTGCACATAAACAAACACAAAAACACAAATATCTTTGGCATTTTGGTTAGTTTTTGGTCGTTTTGGTCTTAATTTGGTAAATAAAAGGTATGTGAATAAGCACATACCAATAGTATTGGACATCACGCTTGTACCTACATCCTCATCACCATTACCACGTCCACCTTCCTACATATATACCGTCAGTTCCTACATCTTTACCATCTCCACTATCATCTATAAGTTTCTATCCTTCATCTGTCCCATTTAAACTTAGAAAAGAAGCTAGGGCCATTATCGTCCGATATCATACTCTACCTCGATTTCCTATTCCCGACTTCCCTATTCCACCGCGAGTCTTTGAGGTAAGTGAAAGCTCGCAAATCAGCACAGGAACGACATCCAACTATTTCCACCCTGCTGACGCGATTAGAATGGCAAGAAGAATAGATCGAGACTGCTTAGGTCATCCCGACAAGCTGCCTCTAGAATGCATCAAGGGTATAAAATATAGAGTTGAAGATTCAAGAAACCATGAAGCAGAAGATGGACGAGGATTGTGAGAAGGCGGAGAATCGTCATGAGTAGTTGAGACGAGAAATACCTATGACGAATTGAAGATGTTAGAAGAAATGAAGAAGAAAAGAATGAAGAACTGATGACATCTCAAACAAAGATCATTATTTTGGAGACAATAGTAGGAGACATGCAAGATAAATATTAAGAATAAATATATATCCTCGTCAGCATGATCGTCAAACTGAAAAGTTGACTCGGAAGAGTTTCTGGTAGCCACTAAATCAAATTTAAACCTATCAGCTTTTGTACTATATCTTGGCCACGAGATATGTAGCATAAATATAACGCTTGTAATTTTGTTATACATAACAAATTTGCAAGTTATTTATGACTATATGCGGTTTTGATCTTGTTGTATTTTGCTGTGCATGGTATCGGTTGATGTGGGCCAGTGATGATCATCTTACATACGCGTAGGATAGTATTTTGTGACCTTATGATTATCATGAGTTTTACCTTGATAATCTAACATGGACAAAATATAAGCGTACGTTTTATAGTGGTAATAATAAAAATCTAGGAAGAATAACCAAACCTACCATTACTCGTACCCTAGGAATTAAGCAAAATAACCAAAAGCGAAAACTCAATGATAGAAAAACTACAATACCAATTGGAAGTCCAAACCTAGTACCAAGAGATAGGAAATTCTTAAAAACCCAACGATATCAAAGGTTAACTTTAGTTTTTCAGTAAAAAGATAAATTTCTGTAGGAAATAAACAAATTGAAATTTAGTGTTCCCTAAATTGTATTTCTTTTCGAATCTTTACCTTGGTTACAATGGATGTAATCTAAGTGTAATAAACTACCTCTCTACTATCTTTACTTTGTAATGAACTCCGTAACAATCATAAGCTCAGCTTCTATTCCACCTACTCTGCTCATAGGTACTTCGTAATTGAACACTATTATTAGGACTTAAGTTTACTCCTGACCAAACAATAGGCGGAACTACCCTGTACGATTTTTACTCAAAACCTAAGATATATTTTGAGAATATCCTAGTATCACCCTAGAAAATCCCTGACTTCGCACCATAGAGTAACCTAGAAATTTTCCTATTCTTTTAAAAACTAAATTATGTTGTTATTATATAAAAACAACGCGTTGAACACCATCTAAAACAATTTGAAATATATAAAATGCTAAGACAGCTGGACTAAATGTCACGTCATTCGGTCCTCAATTATTCATAGCCTGATCAACTATGTATAATTTGGGAAGAATCATGTCATAATTAGAACAGTTATCTTTTTCCGAAATTCTAATAACAATTTTCATACAAAAACAAAAATTACTTCCGATAATCATTTTTATTGACAAAAGATACAAATAGGAAATCCCTAGGCAACCCTTTCTAGACCAAGAATTTAACCCAAGACGGATAGCGGGACTAAACTATTAGGTTTAAATGACCTAAAGACAAGATAATAATAGATATAACTTTATTTTTAAACTTTAGACATTTTAAGCATATCAAACTTACATATTCACTCCAATTATGGTATTATTTTCTATTATCATCCTCGCCGACTGAATGAAACAGAATCTTTTGATTCTATTCAGATCATGTGTTAAATCTCTCATTAAGGTTAACTAAAAACCCTAAGTGAGAAAATCAAGTATGTATAGTATACCCACATCATTTCCACAACTCCTCGACCAGCATAGACTGAATCTCGGGACGAGATTCCCTTAACGGGGGGAGACTGTAACCACTGTAAAAAATCCCACATTAAACTACACAATCTCTTAGAATACTTATCCTTTTCTACGTGTAAATATTTTTTTTATTTGTTATCTGGTTACAACTACTATCTCATGTGACGTAACTCACATCCTCGATAAACGTGCTCACACGCAACCCAACCTTAACTTATTTAATGTTTATCTCTATAAACATTCTTGAACCTAAAAACTCTACGATATCCCATTTACCACTTTGCGTTATTTCGTTAACGTACGTTTAAAATTGAACGTTTCTTAACTAATAGGAGTTTTCATGAAACCCTAACAACATGTGAGAATAACGAAACCTAGAAATACTGAAATACAAATTATTTGAGTAATGTACAAGTCACTAAAGCACGGAAACCCTAATTCCACTATAACTTCCGATAAAACCCTAATTTCACAAAAACTATTATTTTATTCACAAACCCTAAATAATATTTTTAAAAATATTAAGTACAAGTCCCTTAAACTAATGTACAAGTCATTTAAGCATAAAACTTAAAATAAAAATCTTATAAAAACCTTAATAATAATTATTTAAATGACATACCTTGTAATATTTTCACACAATAATTTCCAAAAATAATTTATTAAGTTATTTAATAAATGTACAACTCCTTGAACCCAAAGTACAACCCTCCAATGCACAAAATTTAAAAAAAAATCATTTATATGTATTTAAATCTCAATAAAAATTATAAAAAAATTATATAAATTAAGGAAAATATTAAAATTATATTTTTCATATTTTCCAAACCCTAGTACAACCTCCCTAAGCCTATGGTACAACACCCTGAAGCACCAAATTATTTTCTTTTAATTTCTATGGATCGATACATATATAATTCATTTAGAAAACCCTAAAAATCATTTCTAAAAATCCTTAAACCCTAGAAACCCTAACCTAGCCTTAAACCCTAGAGTACCATACACCTAAGCTCAATGTACAACTCTCCTAAGCTTTAGTCGAACCAAAATGTTCCTACTAACCTTAGATTAGTTCGAATTCAACTAGGGCACAAAGCATATTTCATTTACTTAAACCTTAAAACTTTAAAATGAAAGAACATAATCTCTCCACATCCCCCCTCCTCTAGAACACATGATACTTGTATGGTTTAAGAGAAAACACATCATCACCACCTCATTAACACCACACGGCTTCACCTCCATCATACAACCCACCAACTTAATCCATGGCACATATAAGAACACATCAACCCATCCTTAAAACTCTAGCTAATCATCTCCTATAAATACAAGCCCTAAAAACCCTAATTTCTATCACCACCATTCGACATATACCCAAAACAGCTCCTACACCCTCAATTCAAATTCCCTACTGCTTCCACACTTCCCAAACACATCTAAGAAAGACCCTAGGAAGCCAAGAAGGAAGATAGAGCCTTGTGTTCAAGAAATAAATTCATTTTCCTCCTAAAACCCTAGTCGACCAAAGATGACAAGTGAGTATTTCTAGTTCTTTTCAATATCTATTACACACTTAAAAATACTTAAAACATACTACAAAATAACCTCTAATAAAAATAAGATCAAAAACTTATGTTTCTTTTCTTTTCTTTTCTGTTCGAACCAAACAAACACCCTCTATTGTTTTTCTTTTCGATATTTTAAGAACACTAGACTATAGGACACTCACATATTGTTGAATAGAATAGTTTTAGAAGAACTTACCAATTTGAATCATTAAAAATGAGTAAACGAGTCAAAAGTTATAGCAAATTGAAGTTGAATAAAAACTATAAAAACTTTCTGTAACAGCAGACGAGATTGCGCAAAACGAGGCCTTTCTGGTCCGTTTCGTCGAAAACTTAAAACACGAAAGTTGTCTGGAACAACGTTTCCTTCAAAAAGTCTTTAGGCCTCGAGTCATGAAAACGCATAACAAATGGTGCTTTTATTTAATTTCAGAACAGATTTAAAAAAAAGATAGCAGCAGACCCTGAGCTCGTGAGCTCAATTTCAACCACTAAATAGAGTTTAAAAATTCTAGATTTTTGCACAAACGAAGTCCTATTAGATATCTAACAGTAGGAAAAAGAACGAAGTGTTTTCGTTAAGTATTGAGTGAGATACAATCATTTCTTTGAGACGTGTTTCTGTCTCGACAAAACAGCCAAACGCACCAAACAAAAATTATTTGTAAGCTCGTGAGCTCGAACCATGGCCAAGAAATTTGTCAAATTGGTCTTTATAAACTGATATTTAAGTTTGTGAAGGAGTCGTAAAAAGTTTCGCCATAATTCATGAGAAATAACGCTTTTTTGTGAAAGAAGGATGTCGGGTGTAACGAACTAGAAGTCTCAGGGGTAAATCTTGCCAAAGCTCTAATTAAAATTATAAAAAGGACTATGTTTGCTATCGATCTGAACCCTAGGGGTAAATTATGTCACTTTTGAAACTTAAGGGTAGAAATTGTCATATAACCAAAGTTGAGAGGTAAAACTTGTCATTTCATAAAAGTTCAAGGGTAAAAGTTATCAACATATGAAACTATAAGGCCTAGAGTGAAACTTTCTATAATTATAATTATTAATAAATAATTAATATTATTATTATATTATTATTATTATTATTATTATTATTATTATTATTATTATTATTATTATTATTATTATTATTATTATTATTATTTGAGAAATAAACCTAAAATACGTTTTCTACAATAACTAACGAACGAAGTGTCTATTTAACGAACGAACAGAACCGAAACCTACAGATAAGAAATAAGATAAAATCTTATAACTTTTGGAGAGACTTCATGTTGTCTCAAATTTAACATTTGCCGAAAACGTTACGAAACGGAAAATGAGAACTTATATATTCAGAAAACAATTACTGAAAACTTGATATACCGACCCAGGTTGCATGCCGGAGACGTTTATCAACTTTGATAAACTTTGAAATTCATCCAAACTGCCCAGGTGAGTTCATAGTCCCACTTTTTATTACGTTTTCCAAACTCGTGGGGAGATACATGCTACTAAACCGAACACAAGTATTTTCTGTATGCTTACCTGCTTTATATTGCCTAAGTTTACCTTTTTCAAAAAGACCCCTAATCATGGACTTCTAATCACCTGCGGGTGAGCGCGAATAATATGGATAGATCTATTGGGTGTGACGACCCCTTTGTGTTACCGTAACGTAACCAAATGCATTTTATTTGAGATCAATAAAGAGACTGATAATCTCCTACTCGGGGGCAAGGTTACATACATTTAATTATGGGGTAATTTATATCTCATAGCTTATAACTTTGAAGATAACTTGTTAACGTTTTGCGTGCCATGAGACTTAGGGCAATATATAACGAACTGTGATATTAATGATTTACTCTCTACTTAGCTTGTGTTCAAACTGATTACTACTTAAAACACTATGGATTCACTCAACCATTGTGTTGACTTTTTAGCATGTTTATCTCAGGTAACTAGAAGCTTGGTTTCGCACGGAGTGACTGTGGACTTTCTTCTAAATAAAAAGAGTGTCCATTTTGTTATCATTCAATGAATATTGTAACTTTCATAACGTATTCGAAACTTCCCACTGGGACCTATATTATGTACTCTAATTTAAATAAATGAATGATAACAATTTTATTTAAAACGTCTCTTTTCGAGTCGTTTTCTATACTCATGACTGTGAACCGTGAAGTAATACCCCAACTTATATTCCGCTGCGTTGATGAAGCGAAAAGTGTACCGCTTTTAGGGGGTCATATAAGCCCTAAATCGTATTTATTTGATCAAATATTGCCCTAAATCGTTCCTTTTGTCATTTTAGGAACTTTGGAGAAGAAATCTGGAAAAGGAAGCATTTTGGACGTTTTTGGAGCATAAAAGTGAAGAAAACGACAATGTCTCAAAATCTGCTGGAAAAGTACCTGTGACGGCGTCAAGCCCCATTGTGACGCCGTCAACCCTTGATAAGCCAGAGAGGATTTTGGAAGATTAAAGGGGGACGGCGTCAAGAAGGCCGTCAACCCTTGACGCGCCAGAGAGGATTTTGGAGGATTAAAAGGGGACGGTGTCAAGAAGGCCATCAAGAAACCCTAACCGCGGCGAGGTGACGGCATCACGCTCTATAACGTGACGCCGTCAGATCTGTTTTCCTATATATACTTTCATAATTTTTAGTAATTAGTGTGCAACTTTGTGAGGAGAAACCCTAAGACGATTTTTCTGCCATTTTTAAGGGTTTTATACCCTTGGATCTCCCATGTTCAATTGAAGATAAGTAATCAATTAATCATTCAATATGTCTATGTGTTGTTTGATTATATCTTGTTCTTGTATTTTATTTAACATGCTAGGCTAGATTTATCGTGTGTTTGCTTAGATCTAATGAAACCTAACTATTGATTATTGGTTGTTGGTGTGTTATTAATTGTATTGGATGATTGTTCATCGATGTTAGGCTTAAGAAAACTGGCTAACCTCCTATACGGTAACTTGCTTGAACGTCTTAAGAAACATGAACCAATGCGCACTAAGGTTTTTATGGTTGTATTTAATGCATGAGCGAATTCTAGTGATCCCATGTTAGGAGCTTCTTAGCCGGCTCGACATAGGAGTGAAGTAGGAGCTTATAGAGTTGGGGAAGTACGTACGCCACCCCACGATTGGTATTAAGGAATACACCCGTCATCCACGCAATTAATACACACTAATCAACCGGTAAAAGATAGTTAGGGAGTAAGGAAATCTAAGTAAACACATTTCTCTCCATATAAGTTTCACACCCTTTTTATTTTCAGTTATTTTATTTTATTTGCAATTGTAGTTATTTGGTTTAGTTGACTAGCAACTAATTCCGCCCACTCCTTTAAACCCGAGATTTTACTTGCTTTTTAAAAAAATATAAAAAAATACAAAAAGAATCTTCCCTCACCCTTAGACCTATTAGAATAGTTTTTCAATCATAACGACACTATTCCCCTAGAGAACGATCAATCCCCCGGTACTTGCCACTACACTATACTACATCGGTCAGGTACACTGCCTGGTGGGGATTGCAAGCCTCTTGAGATCCCTCGAGAGGTAAAACCTGTTGTAAGGTCGCAAAACCACGCATCAAGTTTTTGGCGCCGTTGCCGGGGAATAGTTATTGTTTAGGTTGAATTTTTATTTTATTAGGTCTACTCACTAGATTCCTTTCTAGTGAGATTTTTATTTTATTTTTCTAGGTTTTCTTTAGTCTATCTTTTTTCTTCGTTTCTTTGTTCGTAACCATTACCATCCGACATCATGGAAGGTGGTAATATCCTCGATCCCAACAACCCACCACCACAACAACACCCACCTCCTAGTGCCCGTACCTTAGGAGACTACTCTCGTCCTAGCCACCATGGCTATCGAAACACCATTGAGCTTACTCAAGGAGCCAATGTCACTCCCTTGCGATCCGACACCATCCGGTTGGTGCAAAGCGGATGCGCATTCCATGGACTTCGTTCCGAAGATCCTAATCAACATCTCAAGGACTTTCTCAAAATCGTTGATTCCATAGACCTTGATGTTGCCACTCGAGAGATGACCCGACTACGTCTCTTTCAATTCTCTCTGCGGGACCAAGCTAGTCAATGGCTAGAGCGTCTACCCGCAGGATCCATCACCTCTTGGGATGATCTCACCACTCGTTTCCTTGCTCAGTTTTTCTCACCAGGAAGAACTACCAAGTTAAGGAAGGATATCTTGATGTTCGAACAACGTCGAGGCGAAACCCTATATGGGGCATGGATTCGATTCAAGGACTTACTCCAAAAAGTCCCTCATCATGGCATAGATCTCTGGCTTCAAATTCAAATCTTCTATGACCATGTTGACTACCACACCAAGCGTGCCATCGATCGAGCCGCCGGAGGCAGATTGCGTGATAGAAACGCCGAGGAATCATGGGAGATCATTGATGAGCTCGCATCCGACGATGATGAATTGTGGCAAATTTCCCACGACGTACACTCGGCGGTCAACACACATTCATCGCCCGATAAAGCCAACCAAATCACCGAGGAAAGCGTTAGTGAACTTGAGAAGAGGGTTGCATATCTTATGGAAAAACAAAAGAGACCCTTAAGTCCACAAAAAGCAACAGTTAACTCGGTCTCAAGCGTTAAGCAAATACCATTGTCCAACTCACCACCTCAGGAACTTAGTCCAACATTCGAAGCTCGAATGGGTGAATACATGTCACAACACTCCGAACGGTTGGCAAAATTTGAGGAAGCCGTCTACAAACAGAAGGAGGAGATGGAAGAGAAGATGGCGGAGATGATGGACCTTTTGAAAGAATACACAAATACAAAAGCTCCTGAAAAAGTGCTGGTGCGGAATGACGTTGAAGTTCCCAACACTAAATTTGTCAAAGCCATCTCCATCGTCCAAGAGGGCGAGAATGAAGAGAGGGGGAAGTTGATAACTATGGAAGTCAACAAAATCGACCTCGTCCCACTTAATGCTGGAAACGCCAATGCCTGTAATTGCGGTTCAGACAAAGGAAAGGAGACGCCCTCCAAGGAGCGCCAAATGATAGAACCGCCAAGGTCACAACAAGTGAGGCATCACTTGAGGCACAAAATAAACAAGGAGACCATAAATGATTGGGTGAGAAACTATCGACGTACTCATCTACCCAACAAGGAGTCCAAGAAAATGAAGCCGGATGATGAATCCGACACATTACCAGGAGGGCAATTGTATGAGAGCCTCATAAGACAAAAGTTAGTGGAAAAGCAGAAATTCTACGGGGTCTTCGAAATACCATGCAGCATTGGAAAACTTAAGCATCTGGATGCGGTAGCTGACCAAGGTTCCGACGTAAATTTGATGCCTTTATCCGTTTATGTGCAGTTAACCGACGAACTGCCATCCATCACCCGTACTAAACTCTCCTTTGCAAAACATTCTTATGAGTACCCGTTAGGAATTGCAGAAGATGTGTTGGTCAACGTTGCCGGATTCCTGTATCCGGTCGACTTCATGATTATTGAAAGAAATGATATGAATATGCCAATAATCCTTGGGGCACCCTTTCTAGCTACCACTAGGGCACAAATCGATTACGAAAATAATACCATCCAAATGAAGAAGGGAAAGAAAACAATAAACTTCCCAACGATCCCATGTCATATACGAGATGCTGCTCTACAAAAGAAGATGGAGGCGAACCCCATTATAATCCGTGGTAATGTTCGAGAGAAAATCCTTGCATGGGAGGCAAGGATTAAGAATTACAATGAAAATGAGATTAGAGAATGTAAGGGTAGAAATAACGATTATATTGAGGCTGATGAGCCGACCAATAACCCCGTTGAATTTACAAAAGGAGACTCAGTGCTCCTAAAGCATTCAGAAACAAAAGCACCTACCGATGAACCAAGTCCCTGGTGGTACGGACCATTCACAATTAAAAGTTTACATCAAGATGGGGTAGTAAGCTTGACCAGCAAGGGAGGAGGAGTGACCGCGAATGTCGAACGATTGAAACATTACCATCCTGATAACAAGGATTATATCTATCAGGGATACGTCATAATGCGAGATGATGGAGTCATGTAATGTACGGTGACTTTGAGTCTAGCTACAAGACTCGTTAATAAAGAAAAGCGCTTCTTGGGAGGCAACCCAAGCTTTATTTGCTTTGTGTGTTTATTTATTTGTTTGTTTGATTTTATTTGCTTCCGTATGTATGTTTAATTTTTGTTATTATTAATTCATGTTCGAAACTAAATTGTGAAAATGCTTTATCTTGTTTTTAACTTCGTCTTAATTACATATAAAGGTATTTTGCAAAAGTTAAGTGTAAGGGAAATCCAAATCGGTTTATTAGAACAAATGAACATGAATCATAACAATATTAAATTAACATACATATTAGTAATTGTTTGAGTCAAATGCTTGTATCGAGTCATAATGATATTTTGCAGGAATTCCAGGAAGTAAGGTATAGGTTTTTCCAGAAATTTTCCGGAAACTTAACATGAGAATTCTGTCAGATCATTTCTGACGGCGTCAGGTTTTAATTTTCTGAAATTTTTGAAAGTTTTGTTTTTCTACCGGAATCATAAAAAGTTTTTATTAAATCTCTAACTTATAAACTCCAGGAATCTGCAAAATAATCATTCCACAAGCATTATATCCTTATACAGATTTATCCCGCCGATGTTATGCAGGTTTTCATGTTTGTTTTCTCAGGTTTAACAGGTTATTTTGGACAAGGAGATGTATGTGGAATCAAGCTTTTGGCGATGCTTTAGTCTTGAAGCTTCCACATTACCTTGGAAGAAGATCTAACCATGTTACCCCTTTATCCACCGAGCGAATCAGGGGAGTATTTGATTTCATTCTTTTACCTTATTTACTTTTACATCTTGTTATTTGAACATTGGGGACAATGTTCATCTTAAGTGTAAGGGGGGGGGGGGTAAAGTACGATACCTTAGAGAATGCTATTACGCTTGATTTTTCGTTTGTTTAATGGTAGATGTGTAATAAAACTGAGAGAAATACCTGTTAAGGCAATTTTAGTGCCAAATTTAAATTTTTTTTACAACATATAGGAGTGAAACTTTGGTATTAATGAGCGTCTCATGGATAGGAGTTATATGACTAGCACAAAACCGTACCACTAAAAAAATTTTCCACCCCCAAATATGTGAGGTTCGCCCCTAGAATTGGTAGGAAAAGCATTTATGCTATGATGTGTGTACCGGTAGCACTTAGATTCTAGAACTTGCGTTAGGACCATTCCGAGGCCACAAGTGAGACTACATTCGTGTAGTTAGATTTAATACATGATAAGAGGCATTAGGATTAACCCATTGTTTTACACCTGTGTTTTTGTTATAATTACGTTGGCCACATTGGTCAAGTAATTCTCCCACACCCTTTGCGTTGTACTCATTTTTAGTACACGATACCCTTAGTACACCCCTCAGAGCCTATCTTTTCGTTTCTAACTTTAAGCATTTTACTTAAAGTAAGAATTTGTTTACACCTCACTTAAATGTACACCCAAACCGCCTTAGCCTACCTTGTATGCACTCATTTTTAGTGCATTATTGTGACAACATTTGTTTAAACCCTAAGTTAATGATCTAATTGATTACATGGTTGCTAAGTCGAGTCATATCCTTGTACATATTGTTTTGGGACGATTGGGACTCATGGGTAAAGTACTAGTGTAATGGAGTAATGGGGAAGAACAACATTATTACCCCCATATGTGCTAAATATTTTAAAAGTACTCCAAATATTTCGATTATCTTAATTCGAGTCATTAGAATAGTTAATTGTAAAGTTATGTAAAAGTTCAAGTGTAAGGGGGATACAACCCCCCTGCGATGTATTATTTTGAATGGTAGGGCAAGAGTGTATGCAAAAAAAAAAAAAAAAAAAAAAAAAAAAAAAAAAAAAAAAAGCAGAAAAAAACATACGGACTACCATCCCGTTTCATTTTATGTTTATTTTATCTTTTTGTTATTTTTTTCATTAGCTTAAGTCGAGTCTAGTCTTGGCTTAGCAACGCCATATTGTACATGTAATTAATCAAGATCTTTAACTCGCCACCAGTAAAATATCCTTTATCCAACAAAACCGTGTTTATCATATCCCTACACCTAATGTTATAACCCGTTTAAAAGCCCTCTTTGATAGTTTATCTTAGGTGCTTACGCCTAGTGGAGGAGGTTTTTGATCCTTTCCCAAGCCTATGGTAATCTATTTGCTATGACAGGTAGTGAGAGATATTATTCATTTTCATTTATGAGATATACTTTTATGACACCTGAGAGATGTGAGTATCTAAACACTACTTGTGAGGTGCTAGTCTGTAATCTCCGTGCTTATTATGATTAAAGTGGAACGACTATTTGTTGTAATTACTTTTATATTAGCATTAAATGACCCCTAACTTGTATTTTGATTAGAATAAAAGTGCATTTGCTTGAGGACAAGCAAATCTCAAGTGTAAGGGTATTTGATGAAGCGAAAAGTGTACCGCTTTTAGGGGGTCATTTAAGCCCTAAATCGTATTTATTTGATCAAATATTGCCCTAAATCGTTCCTTTTGTCATTTTAGGTACTTTGGAGAAGAAATCTGGAAAAGGAAGCATTTTGGACGTTTTTGGAGCATAAAAGTGAAGAAAACGACAAAGTCTCAAAATCTGCTGGAAAAGTACCTGTGACGGCGTCAAGCCCCATTGTGACGCCGTCAACCCTTGATAAGCCAGAGAGGATTTTGGAAGATTAAAGGGGGACGACGTCAAGAAGGCCGTCAACCCTTGACGCGCTAGAGAGGATTTTGGAGGATTAAAAGGGGACGGCATCAAGAAGGCCATCAAGAAACCCTAACCGCGGCGAGGTGACGGCGTCACGCTCTATAACGTGACGCCGTCAGATCTGTTTTCCTATATATACTTTCATAATTTTTAGTGATTAGTGTGCAACTTTGTGAGGAGAAACCCTAAGACGATTTTTCTGCCATTTTTAAGGGTTTTATACCCTTGGATCTCCCATGTTCAATTGAAGATAAGTAATCAATTAATCATTCAATATGTCTATGTGTTGTTTGATTATATCTTGTTCGTGTCTTTTATTTAACATGCTAGGCTAGATTTATCGTGTGTTTGCTTAGATCTAATGAAACCTAACTATTGATTATTGGTTGTTGGTGTGTTATTAATTGTATTGGATGATTGTTCATCGATGTTAGGCTTAAGAAAACTAGCTAACCTCCTACACGGTAACTTGCTTGAACGTCTTAAGAAACATGAACCAATGCGTACTAAGGTTTTTATGGTTGTATTTAATGCATGAGCGAATTCTAGTGATCCCATGTTAGGAGCTTCTTAGCCGGCTCGACATAGGAGTGAAGTAGGAGCTTGTAGAGTTGGGGAAGTACGTACGCCACCCCACGATTGGTATTAAGGAATACACCCGTCATCCACGCAATTAATACACACTAATCAACCGGTAAAAGATAGTTAGGGAGTAAGGAAATCTAAGTAAACACATTTCTCTCCATATAAGTTTCACAACCTTTTTATTTTCAGTTATTTTATTTTATTTGCAATTGTAGTTATTTGGGTTAGTTGACTAGCAACTAATTCCGCCCACTCCTTCAAACCCGAGATTTTACTTGCTTTTATAAAAATATAAAAATATAAAAATACAAAAAGAATCTTCCCTCACCCTTAGACCTATTAGAGTAGTTTTTCAATCCTAACGACACTATTCCCCTAGAGAACGATCAATCCCCCGGTACTTGCCACTACACTATACTACATCGGTCAGGTACACTGCCTGGTGGGGATTGCAAGCCTCTTGAGATCCCTCGAGAGGTAAAACCTGTTGTAAGGTCGCAAAACCACGCATCAAGTTTTTGGCGCCGCTGCGTGTATTGAAAAACGGGGGTGTTACACATCATTTCACTTTCTTCCAAGTAATACACTCTTTTGTCAAGGGAAGGTTAGATACAAAACTAGTAGAACTTGGAGTAGGTTTGACAACTTAAATATTTCATCCGAAATATTCAAGTAATTTTAACTTACGATCGCAATTGTTAAAAGTCATATCCGAAACATCATATTCAAGCCTTTTAACAACACATGTTAAAACGCTCATCCAAAAGCTAAAAGCTAACATCAACCTTCGGGTGACAAAGGACTCACGAGTTACTACATAAGTGATTAGTAGTTCCTTTCATCCTTGTGTGAATATACACTTCTTAAGACCAAGTATATTCATTTCCGTTAGTTCCTCTTATCCCATAGGTTTGTCATCGTGTTTTTTCGTCAAGCTCTCCTCATAGATAATGAGGATCGAACTTATCTATCAGTTTTATGGTAGAAAACCAACGCATCATCCTATCTCGCAAAGAGTTTGTTGATATTCTCTGTCTTTCAAAAAATGGGCAATATGCCCATACAAAGATTGATATTTTTGAGTCTCTTCTTTTTCGTCGTCAATCTTGATCACCTACCTACGTGCAGTGATCTCACAACAACAATGGATATTCATCCAAAAATCCCATCAATCACCCTAAGAACACAAAACCTCAAACAACTTGAAGCCATCCTTATGTTCCAAATCGAGTCTCACCCACACATTTACCACCGTTGTGTCAGTAAAATATCTCATTCTTTTAGATCTTTAACCCTGTTGCAAATCAGTACAATAGGCCATGCTTTACGCCTTTCAAAACCCCGTGCAACACTCGCGTGAGCACACCGAAATCCGTCATCATTCCCTTCGCGACAACGTCCATAAAGGAAACATCTTCATCGAAAAAGTTCTGACGGAAGACAACATCCCCGACATATTAACCAAACCTCTCAAACGTGAACCATTCAACTACTTACGCTTAGGTCTAGGAATGATGGAACACTTTCCGTAAATTCCATAATTTACGTGTGTTCAAAACATCCCCTAAGTTTCGTCTAATGACTATTTAAATTTTCATTGGAAATATTGAAGTCATCCTGCGAGTCACGTCTAATGACTATTTAAGTATTTCCTTGGAAATATTAAAGTCATCTCTGATTGTCAATAATCTCGTGTCAATTCCCGTTGGATTTATCCCTCAAAGAATTTATTAGGTATAAGTCCCTTTATCGTGCCTAAAAGTCTCACTAAATCAGCGAGATTTATTCATTAAATCCTCTCAAATCGTTGATTTATGTGTGTCTAAAACATCTCTAGATTAGAGTCAAATCCTCTCAAGCTGCCAATGACAACTTAAATATATCATCCGAAATATTTAAAGTATATTTAATTTGCAAAATGCAATTAAATGTCATCTCTCGTTCACGATCAACGTTCATCGAATCCTGTTAGATTCATTCATAAAAGAATTTATTTGGTATAAATTCCTTTAATATAAGGTCCAGAAAAATCACAACATATGTGAAATTTCTTTGTTGAAAATCAAATTCTAAGTCAAATCTGACCTGAGTTGGTCACGGTACCCTTAAATAGGGGATGGTACCGCTAAATTTAACGGTACCGTCGGACCGTTTTCTGTTGAGACAATTTATTTCGTTTTCATTTCTCATAGTTTCAAAAGCATTATCAAAACCCACTCGCTGTAGTCTTGAACTTGAACCGTCTCCTATCTGAATAGATTCTGCCTATCTTCTGATTCCTTAGCATTTTCCCTTTTTACTTCCGCATGGTACTAAACACACCGTATGTTTGGTTATTTCCGTATCTATCATCTTCTCAACTTATCTATAATTCTCAACCTTCGTAATACACTACCAATGCTTCCGCATCCCACTCATCTTCCACATACTTCAAGTGAAGAACCTCTAGGATAAGCTGAGATAACCCTTCTGTTAACTTTTATATTTTTATAGAAAAAGTGATGGTCATTTGCAAGTATATTTAATGTATGTCGAGTAGGTAATAAACAAATATTGTAAGCTTAGTGTTGGACTTAGGTATGCAAACTTAAAGATATGCACCTAAAGCCCAAGTCCAACACAAGCCCATCCCAAGGCCTTTAGGGCAACCAAGGCCTTCTTGTTACTATAAATACACACACACTCCTCACATATTTGGGGTGCCTCAAAGTAGTGTAAAGGTGAGAGTGTGTGTGTGTGTTTTGTCCCTTTGTTCTCATTTCATAATAACAAACATTCGGTTAAAGGTTTTTGATACACACGACTTCTTTTCATCTTTATTTCTTGTGAGTGTCACGTGGTTAGTATTGCTTAATTTATGTTTAAGGTTGATTAGTTTTAGTGATAACAAGTGGTATCAATCGCCAAACATAGATTTAGGTATTAGTTGTGTTTGTTTGTTGAATCGTATCGTAGGTTTTACTCGTAAAAAGTCATAGTTTTTTCATCTTTTCGTGCGTTAAACATCAAAAAGGTTCTAGATTTTTGTGTTAATCGTGTGTTTAAAAGAAAAAATCGTGTATCTTTTGCATATTTTACGTGGTTTTGGAAGTTCGATCATGAAAAGTACATCTCCAAAGGATCTCGGTTCGAATCTGCTTCCTACTCGTTATTTTTATCATTTCTTGTATAAGAAATCTGATAAAAAGGGTCCTACATCATCACGGAAATATCCACTTTCTTGTATAAAAAAGTAGATCAAGAAATTTCATTTTCGACAAATTAGGGTTTGTCGGAATTCAAAATCTGACAGATTAGGGTTTGTCGGAATTGGATTTGGCCAGTTTGTCGGAATTGGATTTGACTGCTTTGTCGAAATTGGCTTTGTCGGAATTGGCTTTGTCGGAATTGGCTTTGTCGGAATTGACTTTGTCGGAATTGGTTTTTCCGGATTTGGCAGAATTATCCCTCGCATTTTACATAAACATTTTTCAAGTTAAATAACTTTTATAAATTTGCTTCGATCGTGATTTCTTCAACACCAAAGGTGAACTCGGTATTTTCTCTCTTGTATAAGAGTGTTAAATACTTCGACAATCGGATATCTTCTCTCTTGTACAAGAGTGTTAGATTTTTTATATAAATTACCAATTTATATAAATTCGATATATTTTTATCTAAATTGACATTTTTCCATAATTTGTATAAATTTTGGTCAAATTGAAATTTCTATAGAAATTGTCATTTTATCTAAATTGTAATTTGCATAACTTTTGTCGAAATTGTAAACTTTTGTTTTGTCTAAATTATAGTCTAATCAAATTTAGTAACTTTATTTAACTTGTTTCGTTTATCTAATTGTAACTTCAACGATCAACTACAACAACCAAGCCTTCAACAATCACAACACCTATTTCTTTGCAACGATCCTGAATCATTCAACCTTATCATTCAAAAACATCAACAATGACTACTCAACAAGACATACATGCAGCCGGTGCAGAAAACCGTCCTCCAATGCTAGAGAAAGGTAGTTATCTTCCATGGACAAGCCGCATGCTTCGTTACATGAAAACCAAACCTAATGGAAAAGGAAAACTCTTGATCAACTCCATCAAAAATGGTCCATTCAAGCCTCGACAGATTCAAGAAGCTACTGATCCTAATCAAACACCTCCTCTTCCACCAACCTTTCGTGCACAAAAAGAAGAAGAATACACTGCAGAGGATTGGAAACAGATTGAAGCTGATGACTTAACCATGCATCTAATCCAACTTGGTTTACCATAAGAGATTTTCTGTGATGTGGACAGTTGTGAATCTGCTCATGCAATGTGGGAACGAGTTAAGAGGCTATGTCATGGAACTGAAATTGGTCAACAAGACATTGAAAACAAGCTTCTAACTGAATGGGAAAAGTTTTCATCAACTCCAGCTGAACCAATTGAAATCTACTACACAAGGTTTTGCACTCTCATGAACGAGCTCATAAGGACTAAGTTAACACCAAGACAGATTGTCCAGAACATCAAATTCCTAAACAACCTTCCAGAGGAATGGGGACGATATGTTACGATTGTTAATCAGACTAAGAACCTTCATGAAGTGAATTATGATCAGCTCTATGATTTCTTGAAACAAAACCAAAAAGAGGCAGATGAAGTTAGGAAAGAAATGATTGCCAAACAACATGATCCTTTAGCATTACATGCTCATACAGTGAACACACTACCATCATCTACTCCCACTCAGAACTACATGCTACATCAATATTCCCCACCACCAACTGCTACTATCCCTCAACAACAAATCTATCCTCATGAACAACAAGTCATTCACAACAACAATACCTAGAATTACCATACAATCCTAATGATGACATGTGTGCACTGTCTCAAGCATTCACCCTTCTGTCAAAAGTTTTACAAGGATGATACTCCATACCTACCAACAACAATCAAAGGATCTCATCGAACACTCACTATAGGCAGTTTGCTCAACCGGGTTTCAACGTGGGTCAACAAGGACAAATGGTTGGAGGTCATGGAAATCAACAAGGATATGCTCCTCAGATGGGAAATCAAAATGTAGGACAGTATGCAGGGAATCAGATGGGTCGAGTTGTTGGAAATCAAAGAGGTCAGAATGTTGGGAATCAGAATGTTGGTAATCAGTTTGGGAATGTTGCTGCTCCAGTTGCTGGGAATGCTGGGAATATGAATCAGGGAAATGTGCTTACGTGTTTTAACTGTCAAGGAACTGGTCACATGGCAAGAAACTGTCCCTCAAAGCCAAAAAAGAAAGATGTTGAGTTTCTGCAGAAAGCATTACCCTTAGCTCAGAAGGAAACGGCAGGGTTTCAGTTAAATGCAGAGGAACATGATTTCATGGCACTGATGGATGACACAGAGGATTTGGAGGATATCGATGCCAATTGCATTTTCATGGCAAATCTTCAGGAGGTTAAATATGACACGGATTCTGACACACCTCCTGCTTATGATGTCAATCTGATATCTGAGGTTATCGAAATATGTCTTTGGATCGTCGACTCGGGTTGCTCCAAGCACATGACCGGGAATCTGAAGCTGCTAATCAACTTTGTATGGAAGTTCATGGGAACTGTTCGGTTTGGAAATGATCATGTAGTAGCTATTCTGGGTTATGGAGATCTTCAGTTCGGGAATTTCATAATCACTCGGGTTTACTATGTCGAAGGATTGGGACACAATCTGTTCTCAGTCGGGCAGTTTTGTGATGCTGATTTAGAGGTTGCATTTAGAAAGAATACATGCTTCGTTAGGAATATGGTTGGTGATGATCTCTTAACCGGAAATCGTGGAACCAATCTCTATGCTATCGACATTAATCAAATGGCCTCTACATCACCAATTTGTCTTATGACAAGAGCTGACGAAACCAAGTCCTGGTTGTGGCACAGACGATTATCTCATCTCAACTTCGAAACATTAACCAATCTTGCCAAAGACAACATCGTCACCGGTCTCCCTAAATTCAAATACACCAAAAATCACTTATGTCCATCATGTGAGCAAGGCAAAAGCAAACGTGCAACTTACAAACTTAAAATCGTACCCAGTTCGGTCGATAAGTTACATTTGTTGCATATGGACTTATGTGGCCCAATGAGAGTTGAAAGTATCAGTGGGAAGAAGTATATTCTTGTAATTGTCGATGATTATTCAAGATATACATGGGTAAAATTTTTGAGGTCTAAAGACGAAGCACCTGGAATCATCATCACCTTTCTGAAGCATACTCAAGTTCGACTTCAAGCTCCAGCTAGGATTGTTAGAACTGACAATGGCACGGAATTCACTAATCAGGAGTTAAGAACATATTTTGAAGATACTGGAATTACTCACCAGACATCAGCGGTTAGAACTCCACAGCAGAATGGGGTAGTTGAAAGAAGAAATCGAACTCTTGTGGAAGCTGCTCGCACAATGCTGATTTATTCCAGTGCACCGTTATTCCTATGGGCTGATGCTGTATCCACTGCTTGTTTTACTCAAAATCGATCCCTAATCCATCCAAGATTCAATAAAACCCCATATGAATTAGTGAACAACAGAAAACCCGATATCTCTTACCTTCATGTATTTGGCGCTCTGTGCTATCCTACTAACGACAGAGAAGATCTGGGGAAACTGAAAGCTAAGGGTAATATTGGAATCTTCATTGGTTACTCAGAAAACTCGAGGGCATTCAGGGTGTATAATAGAAGAACTAAAAGAGTAATGGAGACGATGAATGTGAAATTTGATGAGATTTCACAAATGGCTTCTGAGAGACTTTTGTTAGTTGGGACCGCGGCTAACACATTGGGTCTGTTTGGTTGTTTTGACATTGCGAACTCGAGCTGAGAGAGGTCTCGGCATGGTAAGACTATTGTTTTTGTTATTCTTTTTTTGGTCATGACGTGAATGTTTGAATTTAGATTAGTGATAAAAACCGAACCGTGGGAATTGTCTTGGCCAAATGGCTATATTGTGGTCGAATGGCAATATGTAGGGATACTTGAACTTGAAATTGATATTCGTGATGTTTTGTGCTATGCCGTGTTGACGAATTCGATAAGGATCCAATAATTCGTCCGGTTACCTTATTAAGCTTTTAGCTTAACCCTTTAGACCTTTGACCCTTACCATTTATGAGATTGACTTGATGAATGATTGGTAGTCGGATTACTTGAGAGTAATTGCAACACTGGACTTGAAATATATGTTGAATTGGAATTGTTATTGGACTTGGACATATTTGACTATTGGAATACGAAGCGACTACAATACATTAGACTCAAAATGAATTAATGTGTTTGAGCCGTAACGGACGAACAATGGAATACAATGTCTAACGAACAATAACAATTGTAACATTTGTTACTTAACCGTATTTGGAAATTTATAAATTATTCGACATGGAAACGTTCTATTAACAAACGAGTCATGGAGAATTTGTGTTTAATAATAATAAAACAAGTATGCTTTATAACTAAATGAGATATTTGAAAAACACCGACGACTACCAATCTATTCATCTTAATTAGTGTGCTTGCTATGTAAGTTTACCTTGGATTAACCCCGTCATTTCTTCTTGACTTTTTGTCTTTTTCTTCACGTCGACTCCGTTGTTTATTTTCCTTTTGACGTATGTACTCTTGAGTCGTGTCTTCCTACCGTTATACAAATGATGATACCAAACTTTTAAAAAAGGCTAAAACTATATTATTTTGGAAATGTAAATGGTTAACTTGTGGAAATTTTTGCGTACTTAGTTTATTTATGAGGGATACGTTTTAAGATGAGACTTTATATTATTAGGTCGTGCCGAGTCCGTAGTGCTATGACGTGTTAGCTGCTGTTGTGCTTTACTACTGTTGCCTTGTTGTGTTGTGCTTTGCTTGTATGAGGTGAGTTTCATAGCCTCACTTTTACTTTAATAATGTTTTATTAAACTTGGGGTGAGAGAACATGCAAACAATTTTGAATGGACCAATTGTTATGTTATATTTTGCTATGTTTGCTATGTTAGTTGGCTAAGGTTACTGGTTATATGGGACCGCACTCGTGCGGGATTGATTATTATTATGTGGGACCGCACTCATGCGGGATTGATATTATATGGGACCGCTCCTGTGCGGGATTGATATTACTATACGGTGCACATATAGGGATTTGTGATTGCGGTTGGCACACATTTGTGTGAGAATGAGATGTTAGTTAGTGCCTTAATCTAGTATAGCAAACTTAAAATTGGTCTGGTTCATTTTTATATTATGTGTCTAAACCTATGAACTCACCAACATTAGCTGGCCTTTTAACATGTTTTCTCTGGTAATTAATGATGATTGTGTTGGAGGATGTTTGTTTGGAAGCTTGGCAAGCGGCATGGTTATTGGATCAGTTTAGACTCTCATAAACTATTTGGGACCTATCTTTTTGTTATATTTTGGCTTGCTTACATACTTTTGGATAAATGTAAACTTTAAAATTTGGATTTAAATACTTTATTAAACGGATGATGCTATTCCATTTTCTTGTGCTTGTGTTGTATACCAATCCGCGTAGCACCCCTGAAGCTTTGATAAGTCTTCCGCTGTACCAAATTTTGGGGGTGTTACAATTAAAAAGTGAATAAAATATGATGATAAAGAATATTTAGAGCGTGTTTGTTTGCTATCCGGAATCGTAATTAGTATGAAATTAATAAAAAGGTGGTATGGGATTAAATATATGATTAGCATTTCTTTTTGTTTAGTATTAAAGTTGAGGTATAGTTATCATATATATACCTCATCCAACAACTAAAAGTCCCCTAAGTGATGGAAACCTACCCCTCTCCCTTCCTATCAATCTATCATTCTTATTTCTACATTTAATTCCGAATCATGCATACAAAACATTTTTTATTGGATTCAAACCATTCCCTAATTTCGAAACCCATCTACCAAACATTCCCATATTATTTAATAAGGAGATATAAATTAGGCCATAAGAGAGGCTATTTTGATAATTCCAAAGAAAAAGAAACATCAGCTCGAAAGAGTAATGCCCAGTAGCAAGGCCTCGTTGAAGCACGACAATGACTGAGAATATCAGATCCGTAGTAAGCATATATTTATCCACGGACTTTACAACCCCGAGCCTCATTAGTAGTTTTATACCTTATCTACACAGCAACATCTACCGCATCCTTTATTAGCATGTAATGCATCTCTGTTAACCCATCCTCGCCTTTAACATCAATAAAACATCACTGGTTATCCAAATTCTTGCCCCAAATGTTTAACAATTCTAGTTTAAACTTACTATTGCAAAGTTCAAAACATTTCTTCTCTGTAATAACATAGATCTCCATAATAATCTCGACGGAAGAAGAAAATGCAACTGAATTAGGAGAACTAGGGTTGCCAAGGCGTATATACTCATCGTCGTGGTGTTTATGGGATGACACCATTCATGGTCGAATAGAGGGACATAAGCAAAATCAGGCTCCAATAAGTGAGACCCCCCATCTGGTATTAACCCACATTTGTCTGATATGGCATTGAATCCAAACATCTTACCCGTTTCAAACTTGGGATATGTTGTAATAAAGGGACGAATGGAGAACACCTCAAATCGGGAATTCCTAAGTGGATCCCTAATGAAAATCAAAACAACAACCACAAATTAAAATAAAAAATAAAAAATTAAATTTTAGATAACTATAGTCCTTGTCATGTACGAGGCATTGTAAAGCCCGTGCGTTGCACGAATTGTGTCTAAGTGTTCATAGCTTAATGGTTGGTAGTCATTAGGTTTACACTATCTAAACTAATTAGTTTAAATGTTGCCGGTTCTTCTAAATTGTATGATTGTATGCGTTTATGGTTTGTGCAACAGGGAGGTCAAGATTATGCCCTTTCCAAATTACTTTTTTCTTGTTGTCAACATTTGAGGCGGGTAATGGCGAAGAACCATACAATGATGGCGAACATGGAAGCTTTAGGTCCTCGTGATGTTGCTTTGGAATCGCTAGATTCTTTAGAAAGACTCAAGAGAGGCATCGGGTATTGCTTGAAAAGTTAAATAATTTGTTCTATCAAGTGAAACTTGGTGTCTGTGAGGAAGAAGCTAATGCTATTAAGATGAATGAGTTTAGTTCATGTTGGTACTGCTTATTATATAACACATTACACATTAGTACTGCTAGTTTTTGGATTGTTGAACTTAGTCTTGTTATATATACTCGTTAGTACTGCTACCTTATTGAATTATATTAGTACTGCTGGACGTTTTGAGTTAGTACTGCCATCACATGCAAATACTATTGCTACATTTGTTTGGTTGTGTTCTAGTTCACTGTTACAAACAATATATAAGTTCCATGTTATTCAAATGTATATTAAGGAATCTTCAATGTTGTTTTACTAATAGCGTTAGAGAATGCAAGTCCTGTCAATATATAGATGGGAGAAGGTTTACACTCGCATGTGTTCTAAACTACATGATCATAGCCTATTTTCCAATGTGATGAATTAGACAATATTATTTGTCACAACATATATATCGACACTCATTCACAATCTTTCAAACTTCTATGTGTGTCATGTGTCAAAAAAATATACAGAATTGATAGGTGTTTTTCCTTTATTTTTCTTGTGTAAATGATACTTTGTTGACAATAGATATGTGTTTAGCTTATAGTAGAAAATATTGATATTAATCGTTCTTACATTTGAATGAAATCATTAGTGTTCGAGTTTTTTCAGAAAGAACCCAGTTGCTATATCCTCAACAAATCCTTGTGCTATGGGTGACCCTACGTACAAATAATCTTCTTATCTTTTGGAAGCCATATTTGTAAGATGGACTATAGCTTCATTGTAACAAAGGTTGCCCGTCTTGAACGACCTTCTTGACCATTATTTGTAACCCGTCTTGAACAACCTTTTTGACCAACTCGTCGTGCCCTATGTCTCTTTATCATCTTTAATGTATTATTCCTTGTAATATGGACAAAAAAAATATATAAAAAAAATAAATAAAGAATAAAAATTACTTGAGAAAAGTAATAGCAAATGCATTAATGTATATGTCAAAATTTGGCTCATCAACCTTGGAACCATTTTTAAAATCCATTAAAATATACAAAGGTGTATAGGAAGGTGCATACCAAAGTGTTTAACAACAACCATGCATTACAACATATATACTAACGCAGCAGCAAACATTTTGTCCATATGCATCCAACTCACATTCCCACACAACTCTTTATATAATGTTTAGTATGGTTTGCTTGTAAGTTGTAACTCATGGGAGGCAAAGAGATGAAGGGGTTATAATCTATTGGTTTTCTTATATTAATGGTTACCCTTTCATATTTGGACTCATTACTCAGATAGATGAATTTTCATTATTTTCACTTCATTTGGTGTGCAATGTCTTGTTTGTACCGTACATGTATTTGTGCACAAATACTCTTGCACATTAAATTTAGCTATTGAATCTTTATATATAATCGATAGATAGATAGATACCAACATTTTATGACCAATCTTTTTATAGCATGCGACTACAATACTCAACAACCACAAACTATTTGCACAATAAGCAAATATCCCTTCATCATTAGACCAAGACCATTCATATGTTTCAGTTTGTTTTAGTTTAATATATATTAACATGAAATAATATCTAATCTGGACGATTTGCTTATTCATTATTTCTTTTTGTATAAGTTTATTCTTCATTTTCTTCAATTTTCTGCATATCAAAAACAAAATAATGCAACATTAAAATTTTGATTGTAAACAATCCCAGAAAAATATATAAGATGATAATAACAATCATATTTATCAAATATCTCCATCACCATTTTACCTTTTTTTAAGACCATCATGTACCGAAAGGATGCATGGCTGTGATGGTTGGACATGAAGGTCAAGAGCAAAAGAGGTTTGTGATACAGTGTAAGTAAGATGGTGCATTTAATTGAGATGTGATATCACATAGCTCCATCCATGCTTTACAGTCTTGTCTCATTTTTCACTATCGTAATCTGTTGTCGCATATTCATTGGACTTGTTCTCCATAACTTATCTCTTAAACAAAACACAACAATATGTATATACACTTTAGAATTTTTAAGCAGTTTCGCCACACTAAAAAAAAAAAAAAAAACAAACAAACAAAAAAAAGAAAAAAAAAAGAAGGTAATGCTCTACAAATCATGGATCATGCATGATCCTGTGATTACGTTTCTGTACAGATTGGAACTCATCCCATATCGGTTTTTACTATTTCTTAATAATAAGAATAAATAGTTACGATATATTGTGCCTTCACTATTCTTCTTTATAACATCAATTGTCACCAATTTGTTACTACTTATTTCTCATTGATGAGTCAGTAAACATTCATGAGGCTGACATATATGTGATTGATCACTCTTTGTGAGAGGCATCCCATAGCATCTTATTGTTTATATGTGAAATTCAAGTAGCAAGACCTGTAGGTTATTGCAACCAAGTTGAATTTTGTTCAACACAAAGACAGACCATATATTACAATAAAGCAAACAAATAAAAATCACCACTAAAAAAATTCGCCAATTGTAATACGTTCACAGTGCCAAAGAAGAAAAACAAAATATATCATGTCCAAAAACAAACCAATATCTGTCAAAAACTCTAAAAGCAAACCATAAATCATTGTGTATTAACGTGCATGAAGAATTTTTATTCTTTTCATCTATATCTTCTTACAGTAACAAAAATCATATATGTTGAGATCTTATTCAATATGGCTTGTGACTAATAAGTGCAACTTTTTTTTTTCTTTTTTTTTAATATATAAACATGTTATACACTTGTACAATGTTGAATGGCGCCATTTCCAGTTGAAGTTACTGGTGCATCTCTGATAATGCCACCTCAATCAGGCTCAAAGTTGCTCGCAGTAGGAAATCCTGAAAATGATTTAGCCACTCAGCTCGAAATCTTTCTTTTATCCGTTCTTATAACATTACTTGCACCATGAAATCTTTGTTCTGGTCTTAATTATCCATACCTGGTTTTGGATCCTCTCAAAAAGTTAAGAAAGTTAGTAAACACAGATTTTTCAGAGTAATCTTTTAAAATCCTCTCTATACCACTTCCTAGAATTATCTCCGTCCCTTGAACATTGCCAAGCGTCACTGTTTCCATTAATAATTTAGAACTAACTCTATTAAACATTCCATGCAAAATTTTCTTCTTCATATGTTATAATACATAGTATTACCGAAACCGATTTCGAATCTCTTCACATTCAACATCATTCTCACCACTTCACCTCTTCCTTTCTTCGTTCACTTTCATCAACCTTAACCTTGACATGTTCTTCTTCTTCAATTACTGCAAATGAAATATTCCCAAGCCATAAGATTGCAGCAAGCAATTCAAAGATATCCTCTTGGTTTTGATAGGAAAATCCAAGAGCATCAAGGGCTTCCTGCTCAAAAACATATATCAGTCTACCAAATAAAACACATTGACTTCACAGATAACCACATCATCAACCAAATATTATTAACCTATCACAATCTAAACTATAGCAAATTAGTAGCCAACTCAGCAAGTCAAACAAAAATATTTATCAAAAATTTTTACAGATAAAATACACCTATTTGGATACATGCACCGCTTTTTTCACGTCTAAACTATAATGCATATGAATTAATTTCCCCTGCACCACAGAAAGTTTGAAGTTAGATAAGTTCTGGGAATACCATTGCAGTAAAAAAATATATACATGCTGATGAAAAAACCATATCTACTAAAACGTATCTCGATGTGGATTTAGAACACAAATCATTGGTGCCTTCATGGAACCCGATCCTTCCCCGCCATCGCCACCTCCACCTTTAGCTGAGCTACACCACCTTTTCCACCACCACCACCTTTGCTTCCACCTCCACCTGCATGGTATTTATAGAGGAAGTTTTACAATTGACAATAAATGAAATCATTATTAAGAGCCATCCAAAAGTTCTAATAACTCCGTGTTTCTTTGTATACCTCCTATTAAAGATCACAATGTAACTACATGTCTCTTTGTATACATCCGATTAATACATATGATTCATATAGTATAGATGTAGCTTAAACTACCTTGTACCTTACAACCTTTTATGCACAATTACTCTTGCACATTAAATTAAGCCATTGGATCTTTAGATAGTATAGATACGCTAGACATGGAAAACACTTCTGCAAGACATAGTTTATACATGCTGATTAAGGAAACATCTTGAAACTCTGATTCATAATCAATGGTTTTTGTGTCACGTTTGGGTAATTTAGAAAATACTAATATTAGCAATTCTTTATTAAACCTAACATTATAGAAATTTACGTTTAAATTATATATAAAACTTCAGTTCTCAATGTTGGTGACACACACAAACTATCTTTTATCAACTCAAATTCAGAAATTAAAAAAGAAATAACTATAATGGTTGAAATGAAAACATACGTTGAAACTTGAAACTCACTAAAAGATAGCTAGTTTGGGCCATTTCATAACCAAACAAACTATAATATTAGTTTTAAAAAACTAATCAAAACGCAATTTTGATTATGTATATATTACAATTATAAATTACAAAATGACCCCAACCTTTAAAAAAAGTAAGTTACAAAATATCATTTTTCAAAGGCATAATGAAAAGGTAAATTACATTATGCATACAACCCTATATTTCTACTTAAATTGCATGAAATGAAATACACGAAGCATAGAAATATCGATTAATTGATTTTTATAATCTGCCTTAAAAATTTATGAAATTTGATAAAGTGAATTACAAGTATAATTTATGTTCTACTGATCAAAACAAGATAAACCATGTATTGCATAAATGTGCTTGCTAAAAAGTACATAGTCTTATGCGTGATATGAATTTTGAGGATATATATGATTTACTTATTTGATTACAACTATTTTGGACACAATGGATTAATAAGATTAGCCAAACACCCCCTTAATTTTATCAACTTGTTTAATATAATCTAATTCAACACTAAATATGAGCTTATGAGAAAAGACAAACGTTGGGCATATATTTACAAAGATATTGTTGACGTCTTAAGTCACTTTTTTTTATATAAATGATGATCACCTATCAAGATATAAATATTGACCAAAAAAAAAAAAAAAAACAGTGAGATTATACCTTTTATTTCCGAGACCACCTATTTCAACAAGAAACGGGTTGTTTTTGCTTTTGTATCATAAAATAAAAGCAGAGGGTTTTGATCACCAGTTCGAGCAAACATATTAAATAGTAGTAGGAGCGGTGTTCGTTCCTGCAAAAAAAGATCAAAGAGTATAATTGTTGTAACTCATAATCACTCTTTATCACACACTAGATGCCACGTTAAACACAAGAGATGATGGGACAAAGTGTATGTAAGGATCGAATGGATAATAAAGATAGAGAGATGTTGAATGTTTTTCTATTAAACACACTTTACACACACAGTGAACCACACCATAAATGAGAAGATTTGGTGCTATAAATATTACAGCCTTTTTGCCCTAAAGGCATTTGTGTGGGCTTGTGGGCTTTTGCTCATGGGTTGGGCTTTTACATTTAATACTAAATCTAACACAAGCCTACTTTACACAAAGTTCTAATTCAAGTGAATGACCATCACTTTAAACTATAAATTTAAAGCTAACAATCTCCCCCTAAGGGATGGTCATTCAAAAGATGCACCACGTGATTAGATCTTTAGACTTCAGGGTCTTGAACTTTGTGATTCTTTGTTCCTTCAAGCATTGTGATCTTTTTCGTATCCTCCTTTGATTGTTCTTTGCCTTGATCAACATCTTCATGTATTCACAGCATCGCTTCTTCCAATGTAGATGATGATTGATGGACTTTCGTCAGTACCTGCATAAAACAGTTAGCAATAATTCGTCCAGCATTTGCAGGTTCAGATCTCTTTAAGACTCATACAACTTGTATCCTTTTTGATGAACACAAGTGTATTGCATAGAAAGTGTACCTAAGAGATCTTTGATGAATCTCATGGCTCTAGACTCTATAATGTGTGTTTTGATTTTAGTCGTCGGAGGCATGGAGCAGAGTGCCACCTTTTCAATATCAACACATCTCAGAATGAGAGGTCGATAGATTATGTAGTATTCTCCGTGAGAAATGAATCAAATATCTTTTAAGAGATATCTGAGTGGCTGGGAGGGGTTGTGCAACGCGTCACTGGGTCCATGACGTCTTGTCTTCAATATCAGTATCATCTTTGTGATAACCGATAGCAGATGTATTGACCCGGTTTCTGCCCTAAGTTTTCATGGAGGGCTATTTCTTTTCACCCTTTCATTAAACTTTTCTTTTTCATTCTTCAACCCCTTCTTTCTCCTTTCTCATTTACTCCTTTTTTCAATCTTACCTGACTTCTAATTCTAATCTATTGGAATTGTCCTTGGGTAGATCCCTCCGGTTCTGGCGGATCATTGGACTTTACCTAACCATAATCACCTTATTACTCCATGATTATCCTAGATTTGTTGATCACTTGCCATAAAACCATTTGTGAAAATCTCTCAAAGTGTTTATGAGAAAACACATTTAGTTAACACATTGAGAGTTTTGCATTTTTGAAATACTCCCCCTTCACATGTGCTCATGCATTTTAAGATAAAATTGCACATGTTGGGTAGAGATCGCACATTTTGAAATGATCGAATTTCGATGAACATGACCTTCGCGAGACATGCTTACATCACTAGTTAGACTAGCTTGAAATTATTACCCGTCCTGGTCATATTCAATGATCATCTCTCAAATTGGTACATTCTACTCAGACAAGTCCTTTGCGAGACACGCTTACATCACTGGAAAACCAGTTTGAAATTATTACCCGTCCAGGACATGTCTTTTCGATTACTGACATTTAAGCTTCGTCAATTTGTTGGTACTTTCTGAGTCTTTTTGGAGAGCTCGACTCACGATCACATTTTAATCACATTTCTCCCCCTCAAAAATAGCATTTCGATGGTATTTTTGATACCGTTTGATTAAAATCATTGTTTTTAGAAAGCTAATAGGGAGAAACTGATATGCATGAACTTTTTGGAACAAAATTGTTTCTAGAATACTCCCCCTCAAAACTTGCATTGGATGTAACATTTAGTAAACTTTGGAGCAAGTGGGAGTAACGATTTGAAAAATCTTAAGCAAAATTTTTGAAAAGAATTGAAAAACCTTTTGAAGAATATTTGAATAAAATTTTGCTTAAGATTAAGAAGTTTGGTTTGATAAACTATGCATGAAAACTTATTATTGTGTTACGATTGTTGTAAAAAATTGTACAACACGGTCCTTTCTTTGAAAAACGGGTTATGCACTGTTATGTGTACATAAGCCAAAACGTTGAAGCTCGGGTTGTAAGCTGAAATACTTACAAGCCATTTAGATTTTTAGGATCAGTTCTCAAAATTTTTTGATTAAGCACTTTCCTTTCTTTGAAGCTCGGGTCCGAAACTGAGTTGTTCCGAAGCCATTGGGTTAAGCGCGGGTCCTAATCTGATATGATTAGAAGCCATTTAGACCAGATTAGACAACAACCTTTGGAACCCATTTGAGCACTGCACCAACGGGTTTAGCATGTTTTGCAATCCATTTGTAAGTTGTATCAATCTGATTCAAAGAAGTTGAATTCCAACGAGGACTGAAAACCGGTTTTTCATTTGGAAATAACACTCGTGGAATCAACGGTGACTTAAAACACTTTTTCAAAGCAGAGTCATTCTTGTTTTTCAGCGGAAGCATTTCAGAGTTTGAATCTTTCAAAGGGTTTGAAGGACTTTGCTTTGGTTTCCACACTTGCTTTACCCGTGTAAAGTGAGATTGTGGAGTTTGAAATCTTGGAGTCTCTTCATGAGACATGTTTGACCTTGAAAGCTTTTGAGGAGTGAGCGTTTCAGAAAAACTTGGTTTCTTTGAAAACTTCCTTCCTTCTTGCAAAGAATACGTTGTAAACTGGGAAACCCTTTTTGAAAATGCTTTCGAAGATTCACCCGTGTAAACCTTCTTTGAAACACTCACTTTAGGTGTTGAAAGATTTGAAACGGAAGCTTTTCCTCTTGACTGGTTAAGAGATTCAAACTTCACTCTTAAAGCATTGTATGAAGTTCTCAAATCACTGTATTCTTTTTGATGTTGATCTTTAGATGCCAATTTAGATTCCAAAGAAGCAATTTGTTTCAAAAATTGATCTTTTTCAGCTTTTGAGTCATCCATTTTACGTGCCAGTTTCCGTTCGAAAACAATATTTTCCTTTTCAATTCTTTCAAAATATGTTTCGAATTTGTTTGCTTTGTTGAAAAGATTAGTTTTGGCATCCTCAAGATCGTTTGTTTGTTGAGCTAAAAGGGTTTCAAGCTCAAGAACTTTTGTTTGAAGCACATGATTTGTATTTCCGTTTCAAAGTCTGAAGGATTAGAATCAAACAAGGGATTTGGAAAGGAAACTTTTGTGATTTGAGGCTTCAATACTTCAGACTCTTTTTGTTTCGTGTTTGATTTTTGATTCTGAACTCGTGAACGTTTGATTGAATCAAACAAGTTTTTGTAAGTCTGTTTCAAATGCTCATTTTCCTTTTGTAATAATGCCACAGCATGTTCCAATTCAACATTTTTTGTATCAAGTTCGTCCAAGTCAAACTTGATTTTGGCATCATTACAGTTTTCTTCAAAAATCTTTTCCTTTTCGTTGAGCACTGTTGTCAAAGGGTTTTCAGAAGAAGCAATTCTTTTTGACAATTCTTTTTTGACTTCAACTACTTCTTTTGAAAGTTCAGTGATTTTCTTTTTGAGAAAAATATTTTCAGATTTCACAGAAGATGTTTGTTCAAAATCCACATTCTCATTCTCATGGCAGACAGACACCGACTTTAGTGACTCAATTTGATTTGTGAAAAAGGCTTTTTGAATATCTAGTGTTAGGCATTTTTCATCAAATTCATCTTCAAGAGAATGTATGTACCTTAAATCTTCCCTCATTTCTCTGACAAGATAACTTTCAAAATATTCAAAACTTAAGTTGATATTTTTCACATGAGGTTCAATTTCTTCTTTGAAAATCTTTTGAACTTCCCTTCTAAAATATATGTCTGATGCAAGAAGATTATATTGATCACGATGGGTTGTTTGTTGTTTAGACCAAACTACCTGTAACGTAAGCTCTATGTGCTGTTTTAAAGTACAAAACTGTTTTCTCGCTTTATTTTGCCATAAATTAGCATTATAAGTAGCAAGTTGAGCTTCTTTGAAAAATCTTCTCACATGTGTGTCTTTTCTTTTCAAAGGTTCTTTTGGTATATCGGTCAATTGTGTACAACCATACACAAAGCCTTGGTACGATAATGGGCCTTTTGTTCGTTTGACTTTTAAGTGTTTTTCTTTTTCAATTTTATCTTCATCTTCTGAAATGAACAGAGCATCCACTTTGTTTAGAAAACATGGTTGTTCATTTTGCAAGTTATTTTCAAAACCGATTCCTGATTTTCCTCGATGAGCGTTCTTATCTTTAGGAATCATCATTTGAAGAGTTTGAGCACTTTGTTCTGTTGTTCGAAGTTTTGTTTCAAGATTGTTTGCTTGTTTCAAAAGCTGTTGATTCTCATTCTCAAGTTTTGTATTAACAATCCTAAAATTTGAAGTGTTTTCCTAAAGCATTGAGTATTTAATTTTTAAATCAGTGTTCTCATTTAAAAGCGCTTCGATCCTTCTGTTGGCGGGGCCCATATTTGCATCCAGTTTTTGAATGGAAAGTTTTTCACGTGAAAGAGCTTCGCTACACTCAACTTGAAGTTCTTTATTTCGTTTTAAGATTGGTGTAAGAACTTCTTCATTTAATTTCCGAGCTTGAGATTTAAGGTTTGAGATTTCAATGTCTTTGCTTTTTTGTTATTTTTTCAAAATCTTTTTCCATTACTTTGAATCCCTCAAGCTCTTTGGACAATAGGACGTTTGTTTGCTTAGTTTTGCGATTGTCCTCTTTGCACTTTTCAAGTTCTAGTTTGAAATTATCAATTAAAGAAGCAAATAAGGCATGATCTTGATCATGAGAAGATCCATCCTGGGCAGGCTCACCTCCATTAGGATCTATATCTGGGGTTGTAGGAGTGATATTACTATCAAACCGTTTCACCACATATGTGTCACTGATGGACTCAGGATGCGCAGGATGTGTCTTGTCATGAGCAAACACATTATCGAATAAAACAACATTATCATGATCGTGTGAATGTTGTACCGTTGCCAAAATTGCCGTGTCAGATGAAGGTCTGATATGGTCAGCTTCAGTATCCCAAACAGCTTCATTCCTGTGTGTACCATCAACATCTGAATCGTACCTTGGAGTACTGCTTTCAACCTGCTATTCTGACGATGTGTCACTTCCTGTTAAAACTGAGTTGTCATCAGAAGTTGTACCCTCATCGACTGTTTCTTCATCTTTGTTTGCCTCTTTCTCATTCCCTCTGATTCCTTTAGAAGCCGTTCTCTTTCAATTTGCACTCTTTCCCGTTTCTGCTTCTCCATTTCAATTCTTTCCCGTTCAATCACTTGCTTCTCTTCCCGCATCTCTCTCAGATGAAGTGATCTTTTAGTAAGCACCAATTCCAGTGTCCTCATTCATCTAAACAACTGATTTCTAAACGTTTCCACGTCCAGGTATCTGCTGACGCATTCACTCCATATTTTGCTTGTTGATTCATAATCTGGAGAATTTTTGATTCTTCTAAAATCAAGGTCGAGAAACCATTTAAGCTGCGTCTGGAGCGCTTGATAGGCTACTATGCAGTCACTTCCTTGTTCAATTTGGTTCTCAATTTGAAATATGTTATGTAAGAGTTTCCCTTTGAAGGTTGAAAAATCCATTTCAGATCCGAAGAGTTTTCCAAAAATTCGATGCAATGAATATGGATTCGTCAATGGTGACCTTGCTTCAGAGAGTGTCACACATTGACTCTTAACTGATGTAAATTTTATTAGGCAACACTCCTTCGAATGAATAGCGTTTTGCACAACTGGAGACATCTGTCCCTCTTGAGAACTTGATTCCATTCGCTTGTAGTGTGTGAAAAAGTTGATTCAGGATCGTTGCAAAGAAATAGGAGTTTGTTGTTGAAGGTTGAATTCCGTTGGTTTGGTGTTGGATTGCTTAACGGTGATTTCAGATTTCCCTCCAAAATTCGAATCTGAAAAATTTGTCTACCAGAATTTGAAATACTCCATAAAATGCAATTCTAAGGTTATTAGAAAATTTTGAGTTTTGAAAATTTTTACGTCAAATTTAGCCAATTTTTGGCCAAAATTTTCAATGTTGTACCAAAATTCGATTTTTTTTTTTTTTTTTTTGGTTTAAATCCTTACAATTGTTATAGAGTATTTAACACTGTGTTAAAAATTTTTTGTCAATTTCTAAAAGTGGAAGTCGGATGCCAATTGCGAAAATCTGCTCTAATTGCGAAATAGCCAGGAATTGGGAAAACTGCCTCAATTACGAAACTGGCTTGAATTGCGAGACAACTGTGAAATGCGAAACACACTTGAATTGCGAGACAAACTTTGAATTGCGAAACACACTTGAATTGCGAGACCACCCCAATTGCGAAACCCAATTCCGAAAGGAATTTAGAAACAAATTGCGAGATCAATTGCGAAATTAATTCAGAAACCAATTGCGGTAATAACCCTAATTCCGAAATCAATTGCGAAAGAGCAGTTCTGAGATAAATTCCGAAAGATGGCAATTGTGAAGATGTAGCCAAATTCCAAGAGCAATTCCGAAAGAGATTCAGAAAGCAATTTAGAAAGAGCACCTATCGCAATCTTACACAAGAATGCGATATTCAGAATTGCGAGATGCTTGGCAATTGCGAAGGCTGTTTGAATTGCGAGGATATGCTAGAATTGCGGGACACTTGCGCACTTGTTGTAAGATATTTCCACTGACAACTTTGCAACTTGACAACTTGAGTCAATAATTCAAGAACAATGATTATACACAATATAATATCAAATATATCCCAAAAACACAAAAGTTATACAAGATTTTTGATTATATTCGATCTATGAACCAAGAACAAACCCAAAATTTAATCTTCCAAACCAAGATTTGAGAGATAAACTAATAACCCTTCATAAACCAAATCGTATGATCATAAGAAACCACAACTTTCTGCCTTGATTTTTTGCGTATGGATTGAACTTTGGTCATATATCTTGCGTACAATAGCCACAGAAAACACAAGTGGCTGCGTTTCAAAGAAAACAAAACACAAGAATATGTATTTTTAACTAGAACCGAATACAAATAACTCCTACCTCGAAGATGGCTGTTGATACCACTTGTTGTAACTCATAATCACTCTTTATCACAGACTAGATGCCACGTTAAACACAAGAGATGATGGGACAAAGTGTATGTATGGATCGAATGGATAATAAAGATAGAGAGATGTTGAATTTTTTCTATTAAACACACTTTACACACACAGTGAACCACACCACAAATGAGAAGATGTGGTGCTATAAATATTACAGCCTTTTTGCCCTAAAGGCTTTTGTGTGGGCCTGTGGGCTTTTGCTCATGGGTTGGGCTTTTACATTTAATACTAAATCTAACACAAGCCCACTTTACACAAAGTTCTAATTTAAGTGAATGACCATCACTTTAAACTATAAATTTAAAGCTAACAATAATTGATTCGATAATCTTAGTATTGTATTTGTGTGTGTTTAAAACCTGAGTATAAATAATATTTAACGTTAGTGAATAGCCTTACGTATTGGTACATGAAAGTTTAATGTAAGTTGGGTGGGTGGTTAAAAAACCTTAATGTTAGTCATATAGTATACACACTACAAAAAAGAATGAAACTAACCATTCTTGTGTTTGATCCAAGCAAAACCCACAAATAAATCTAACAACATAAAAACAATACATTCTTGCATACAAATAAAATAGAAAAAACAAAAAACATACATCCTTTTTAAAAAAGAATAAAACTAACATAAAAACATACTTTGTTATATCAAAATCAGCATGAAAAAATACATTTACAAAAAATTTATATATATATATATATACACATTAAATGGTTAAAAAAAGATAAAAAAAAGATAGATTAAAGAGTTTTAAACAAACTAAAAAAAGCATTTGTCTAGATAAATCCACATAAACACATAGATAATAGATTTATTTAACCTAAAAAAACACTGAATAAGCTTTGAAGTACATCACCAAATAAAAAAAAGAGTAAAAAATATGGGTCTATAGAAAAGAATCTTTAAAACATGAAAAAGATATAAATTTATAAGAAACACTGAAAAAATAGCTCAAAAACTAGCGGCTGGTGGTGGGGTTCGGTGGTAGGAGGCTCAGTGGCGGTGGGTGTCGATGGTGGTGGTGGGATGCTAGTGTTATTATTTGGTGTGTGTGTTTCTTTATGTGGGAGAAAGAGTAAGTGCATGAGAGTAAATGCATGTGAGTAAATGGGTAGGTATTTGTTAGTACTGTGGTAAACGAAGTGAACACATTTTTTTTTCCCTTTTTCAAACAATAAGATTATATATTGATTAACATCGATAATACACTTGATTGAGGGAAAAAGTCTTGCCACTATTAATAAAATATTACACTTGTGAATCTATTGAAAGCAAACTCGTGAAATTGAAATAAGCTTGAGTCGACCTTGCTTGAACTTGAATCTTTGATATTTTCCTTGCACTTGAACTAAAAATTTGATGTTGCTGCTCTTCCACTTGAATCTTTGGTGTTGCTTGCTTTGGCAAATGAAGTGAACACTTAGCAAGGCATTCAACAAACAATTAATAAGATGTGCCTCTATATATATATCATATTAATGAAAGTGGCAATATTTATGGTCGTTTAAACGAACAAAACACCAATAAAGGTGTGGAAGACCATATGTTCATCCAGGCATTATTTGTTGTGAAAATTACCTAGATGGACATTTGAGGAAATAGTTTATGATAAGAAGACACATTTTCAGCCGATTTTTGTTACATCAAAATGGTTGTTAGGAATATAAATATTCAGTTGAAGACTCGGTCACCCCGAGCACTCGTGTATTAAATAGCTCATAGTAATACAAGTAATATTAGTAGTAAAGTAGTTAATTAATATTGTGGAGTGAGTCGGGTCTTTACCCACTGTCAGCTCACTCCACAGTCCACTAGGGACAAAGTAAGTAGGCTAAGCATGTAAGTATAAGTACCCCTCTCCTCATGTGGAGAGGGTTGGACCTTTGCAAGCATTCAATTTATTTTTCTTTTTGGTTTATCTCTCTAAAGGTTCCACTCCACTTTCTCTCTCTAGTTTCTTCCTAGTTCGATCCATATAGCACCCAATCTTGTGTTTATTAGTTCATGAATATCCTACAATTGGTATCAAGAGCCATGGTTAGATTCGTGTAGTGCATATTCAGATTCGTGTTTGGTTTTTGGTTCGAACAAATGAGTAAGAAAAAGACCCTTGTTTGATCTTTTTTTGTGGTTAAAGTAGTGTAATACTTGTACTTTTAGGTTCATAAAGGTGTCTTAGATCGTTCTTGATAAGTCACAACAGTGTTGGTGAGTTATTTGTGGAAGATCTGTCGAGTTTCTTGCCAGCGGGTTACTGTTCGTACAAAGTTTCTTCGCAGCGGTTTGACAGTCTGCTTTAGTTTCTTGTTAGCGGCTTACCATATTCAGCTGTTCTGCTCCAGCGGCTTGACTAATAGCGGTTTGTAGTTTATCCGTTTCTGGAAAAGGACAAACTGTACTGAAAAGGACAGTTTGTCAACTAGTGGCAGCGGTTTGTCAGAAATTGTCAACTAGCGGTTTGTCGTTTTGTGGCAGAGGTTTACGGTTTGTCGATTTGTGGCAGTGGTTTACAAGTTTCAGCGGGTTAAGTATTAGCGGGTTAATCATCCAGCGGTTTAGGTCTCAGCGGGTTAAGTATCAGCGGGTTAAAGTTCAGCGGCTTTGGTCTCAGCGGGTTAGTTGTCCAGCGGTTTAGGTTCAGCGGGTTAATTATCAGCTGGTTAGATTGTAGCGGGTCTAGTCTCAGCGGTTTAATTTTCCAGCGGGTTAGCGTTCAGCGGTTTAATCCTCAGCGGTTTAACTGTTAGCAGTTCGACCTTCAGCGGCTTGATACTTCTGGTTCAGCGGGTTGATACTAGCGGCTTAGTCTGTGTTTCAGAGGTTTGAGTTTAGCGGTTTAGTTAGCTATTTCAGCGGTTTACTTTAGCGGTTAGACTTGTGATTAGCGGTTTGTGTTGAGTTGTACTTTAGCGGTTTAAACTTCTGACTTAATGACGAGCACAGCTTCAGATGATATTCAAGCAGCTGGGTCCGATACCCGTCCACCTATGCTTGATAGGACAGACTATGAGTCGTGGGCACAAAGAATACGACTTTATTGCTTGGGAAAAGAAAATGGGGCAAACATCCTTAAGTCCATTGATGAAGGACCATTTCAGATGGGTACTACCAGAGATGCTGTAACAACTGGTGAAGATGGCACAGTCACACTTGGTATTGACAGACCTCGCACTTACAATGATCTTACTGAGGAGGAAAAGAAGAGGTATGATGCTGATATTAGAGCCTCAAATATCATCATTCAAGGTCTTCCAAAGGATGTCTACAAACTCATCAACTTCAATACAGAAGCCAAGGCAGTATGGGACAATGTGAAGATGCTGTTGGCTGGGTCAGAACTGACAAAGGAAGACAGGGAATCTCAATTGTATGATGAGTTTGAACATTTCAAAATGAACCTAGGAGAGAATATTACAGACTACTATGTGAGATTCCATAAGTTGGTAAATGACATGAGGATAATTAGAATGACTATGCCCAACATCCAACTTAACTCCAAGTTTGTGAACAATATGACTCCAGAATGGGACAGATTTGTTACTGCTGTCAAACTCAACAAAGGTCTGAGGGATACCAACTATGAACAGCTGTATGCCTATCTTCAACAACATGAGAAGCATGCCGTCTTTGATCGGGTGTTAAGAGAGAAGTTGAATCCATCCACTTCCAATGATCCACTAGCATTTATGGCAACTGCTGTACCAAACTTTCAACCATCATCCAACCAAGGACATCCTCAACTTCTATCACCATCATCTGCTATGAGTCCTCAACTTGACTCAGGCTATACTCAGACTGATAAAATGCTTGATAACCTCACCAATCAAGTATCTTTACTTGTTCAACAGTTCAAAGCTTCTCTTCCTCAGACCAACAATCAGTTAAGAAATTCATCCAACCCGCGAAATCTTGCAATGGTGGAGGATGGAAAAATTGTGGTTCAAAATGTGCAAGGGAGAGCTGGCAGAAACATGGGTCGAGGTATTATGCAGAACAGGGCTGGGAATGCCAACCAGGGGCAGAAAAATGTGCATGATGTACAAAATGCTGAATCTTCTGTTGTAAATGATGCTTGTGTTGTTGATGACTTGTGTGCCGTAGAAATTACACGTGAAATAGATAATGCATGCACACGTGAAAGTACAGTACTTGCACCTGATGATAACTTGATCACTAGACTAAACATATATGAGGAACAAGTAGCTATGTATGAACAGCGCGCTAAGTTTGAGCTTAATGCCCGTGAGCGGAAAATGGAAGAACAAATGAGTACACTTATTAAAGAGTCTAGGGTAAGAGAAGAAACATTAAAACAAGAGTTAAATTCTTTGAAAGATCAGCTGGTTTTATCTATTAAACAACAACAGGATGCTCAAAAGTGTATAACTACACTTAAGCTAGAATTCAAAGAAAAAGAAAAGGAACTCTTAAATGATTTTTCTAGACTAAAAACCTTAAAGAATAAGCTTGAGGATAAGTTGTACATACAAGATCAAACCATACAAACTGCTCAAATGATTCATAAGCACAGAAAGTTGAGTGATAAGCATAGTAAAATCATGATAGGTGAACCCAAGTCAACCATCCTTAGGGACATGAAAGTAGTTCAACCTGCCCTATATGATGGTAATGTGATGCTTATGCCTATTCATGACCCACCTGAGCATATCTACACAAATGAAGAAGATGAGATAAGTGATAGAACAAAAGAAAAAATGAGTGAGAAAATGAGGGATCCCGAGTGCATAGCCAGACGAATAATAATCAAGCCCCATGACTATAGCGAGGAAAATCGTTTGACTGTGTTCGCTCCTCAAATGAAGTTAACGCCCGAATAGATATTTTGGACACAAGACATGAAAAAATTGAAGAAAGAAACACTTAAAGCTAATGCCCCACTCATTAGGAAGGTTGCGTCCATAACGGTGTATCCTCCCAATACACCTAGACATTTAGTTCCTTTATCTCTTCCCACAGAAAGCAAAACTCTAATTAGCTTATACGTGCTTTGGCAACTATTTCCTGATTTTGATAATACATATAAGAAGAGAATTACACCAACGGGAATTACTGAGGGGGAAAGGTGTTTTGAACATGCCAAAAGGTGTTACTTAACTGAGGTCATGCCATTCTTTAAACAACTGAAAGAGCATTTTGAAGCAATGCAAACAGCACTTAACACAGAAATACTTGAAATGAAAAAAGTGTTTAAAGATATGGAAAATGAGGTAGCTGAATATGAGATAGAACTTAAGAGCCGCGAAATTGAGAGGAAAAACATGCTAATCAATAATGATAATTTGATTGCGAGATGTATTGCACAAGATGTATTTTTTACTGCAACTGATTATGCATTATCTGCTTGTCAATATCATGAGTATGCTATGGCTTTAAATGTTACCCAGAATCGTGTTGTGGAGCTTGAGGGGGAGAATTTGAAACTGCTTGAAAAAATTCAAAATGATGACCATGATGACATGGTCAAACGTTTTTCTAAACTAGAGGTTGAACATCTTAACTTACAATTAAAATATCAACACTTAGAAGAAAGATGTAAACTATCAAATACCAAGACATCTTCGGATGCTCCTGAGTTTGATACGTATTTTGAATTAAGCAAACGGGATGAGAAAATTCAAGCTCACACTAACACGATTCGTCTGTTGAGGGCTCAAATTGCCCAATTGAAGTCCAACAAGTGTGATGTGTATGGCACCAATAAACCGTCGTCGTCAGATTCTCAGAATTTTCAATATCAAGACACCATAAACAAATTACATCATGAAAATGAGTGTTTTCGAGAAGAAAATTCTAAGATTAAACAACATTACAAAGAGTTATATAACTCAATTAAAGTTACAAGAAATAGTCATAATGAAAGGATAACTTCTTTGTTAAATGAAATTGAGAATCTGAAGACTCAGGTGAAAGGTAAAATGCCATGTACATCTTGTAATTGTTTTTCATCAAAGGTTTCTGCTTGTAAAAGATATGATGTTGATGTGGGGCCTATTCCATTTCCCATAAGAAATAACAGACCTGTCCATCAGATGTATCTTAGTCACCTTAGGGATGGACTTGACACTCTTTGAGAGGTTGTGGAAGAGGACAGAATAGGAAAACCACATGATAAGGCAATAGGTTATGCATGTGTCCTCACAAAAAGGATCTAGGAACAGCTAGAATATGCTATTAGCTCGGGTCCTAGGTCCAGTTACCAAAAGGATAGCTTAGGTGCCTCATCGTCCACTATTAAGAACAAGCATGTGTCATTTGATTTACCACCAAGAACATCAGAACCTAGCACATCATTCTCAGGAAAGCATGGGTTAGTGAAGCAAACTAATGTTCCCATCATTACTTCTACAGGAGTAAGAAGTGACACCCAAGCTAGCGGGTCAAAGCCTAAAGGCAATGCAAGGAATGATAGGACTGCGCCGGCTAAGAGTGATCACAAGAAAAGAGTAGAAGTCCAACCTAGGAACAATAAGTTTGTAATGACTAGATGGAATCGTGTTGATTCTAGTATCAAAAGTACTGTAATTAATTCGAATTCTAAAATGGTCTGTAAAACATGTGACGAATGCTTAATTTCTGTTAATCATGATGAATGTGTTGTGTCGTCTCTGATATCTCATGTACCACCCCATATTATGCATGTTAGGAAAACTGAAAGTAATGTGAAAAGTTGGAAAGCCACAGGAAAAATATTCACTAAGGTTGGGTATCAATGGAGACCCACTGGAAGGAAGTTCAGTTTAGGAAACAAGAATCCATTGCCTAAGTTGAATGAACATAAAATTGTGAAGATTAAAGAATGGAGACCAACGGGTCGAATCCTTCCATTAGGAACACATAGCCCTTCTAATTGGTCCCTTGATAACTCTAGAGTAGTTCCCACTGTAGAGGTGATATGTGTCTAAATACACATATATTTACCTTGTTCAAACCCACATAAACAGCCAAAAACACTCTGAAAAGTCAAATAATACAGAAAATATCATAAAATGTGTTTTTATTTGACTCAGGAACAAAAAGATTGAAAACAGATGAAAAACGAACAAAGTTTACACAATTGTCACTTTCAGTCCCTGGAGTTTCACAAATTGGCAGATCTAGTCCCTGAATGTTTAAAATGAGCAAAAAGTCAACTTAAGTCCTTGGGAAACCAAAAATGTTCACAAGTGATCCCTGGATAAAAGTTTACACAAAATGGCAACTTTTACCCCTCAAGTTACAAAATTGGCAAAATTAGTCCCTGGGTTTTATAAAATGGAAATTTATCAAATTAAACCCTTGAACTATTCATGAATGACAATTTGGAACCTTTTGATAACTTTTGGGAAAATTACAATTTCACCCCTAAACTTTTGGAAAATTACATAAATGGTCCTCGGGTGTTTTAAAATTGTAATAAATGCAAAAAAATACAACTTTGGTCCTTGTGTAATTGTTTTATGGCAGGTTTAATCCCTTGAAGATAGTTTGGAAGATGACAACTCAGCCCCTCAACTATGCATAAATTACAAGTTTGGTCCCTATGCTTATTTAAACTACCAAATCCGGATCCAAACTAACCATTAAACCCAACACCAAAAATAAAACCCAACAACTTATCCCATTTCCCCAAGCCCAATGTTTAAAAGCCCAATCATTAGACTGAGTTAACCACTCAGTCAACAAAAGTCAAATCCCGTCTTCCTAAACCACCCATCCCGCCAAACCATCCAGTCACCCCCCACCTCACCAATACCACTCACCACCTCATCCCCCCTCCTCAAACACACTACCTAACATTGCCAAATGCAATTAATGCATCTCTCCCACTCCCACTAGCTAAATCAGAAGAAACAACCACTTTCCTAATTTCCCGCCAAAATTACAAGTGGACGTTTGAGATAAATTGAGAGCAATTGAATGGTGGGGATATGATCATGATGTCGACAAAGGGTTATCCCACTTAAATTATGTATATATAGATAGCTTTGTAAGCCTTTTATGGCAAGTAGGTAAAATTAGCATAATTCGTATTTTCAATTTCCAGTAGCTTTAATTTGTAATTTCAAATTTCATCAATCAATACAAAGTAAAATTAGTGTATTTGTTGTTGTTCTTTGATTATTTATCAGTAGTTACTTATAATTCCAAGTTTTCTTATTTCCCTATGTTCTGAGAACTTGACACTTAATAAGTAGTATATGAAATAGCTTCTCATCTGTTTTTAATAGCTTATATAAGCTTTATATAGCTTATTGTAAGTGTATTGTAGTGTAATTATGTTCTATTCAAAGATTTGAAGAAAAGTCAACCATGGTCAACATAAGCTCCAATAAGCTGATTCTTGGTGGATAAGCTATTCAGGAAGTTTTTCTTGGGTTTCTAGCTTGTTTCTGACAAGCTAGAGTTGTTTTAGTTCTTTGTTCTATCATTCCATAGCAAAATTAGTTGTAAGCTTTTCTTGGATTTTTCCATAATTTCCCATAGTACTGTACAACTGCTTAATAATAGCTTATTGTGGTTGTTTCATGCTTATTGTTAGTTTGTGATCATATTTGATCAATAAAATCAGTAGTTATCTAATTTGTTTTCCATTTTGCTAAAAATCATAAAAAAGACAAAAAATAGTCAATAGTAGTATAACTAATCATAGTGCTTATTTCTGTGATATAAGTTGCTTATTAGTGTTCCTATAAGTTAGTAAGTCAGTAAAATTAAGATCTCTTAGTTTAAAATTTGGAATTTCCTTTGTAAATCCAAGACAGACACTCCATTAAGGAGTGTTTGGTTCAAAACTGTCATTAGGTCTAAACAGCTATTACTATACATTTACCATCTAGCCAATTCAAACAAGCTTCATTAAGCCATAATAAGCTAATATTAAGTTCTAGATAGCCAGATTAGTTGCTTATGCAGTTTTACATGGTCCTTGTGAATCTCAGTCAACAAAACAGTCAAACAAGCCATTAGCAGCCATAAGCTGTTTTGGCCATTAACTTTGCCTTTTCTAAGTTTCATTTGGTCTATATAGTAAGTTCCCAAAGTCTGGTTAAGTCACTTATAGCCTAGGACAAGTTACATACAAAACTGCATACTCAGTTTCTTAAAGCAGTTTTTGTGGTTTTTATAGTTTTTCCTTAATTTTTAATTTCATCCTCATAAGCCCTTATAAGCTTTTATCCTAGAATAAGTAACTCACCTAGCTTAACTTCATCTAGAATTTTTGTTGTGATTTTTAGAACCCCCTAAGCCACTTAGATAAACCCTTGAAAATAGCTCATTTCCCCTGCACCAGGGGAACATCAGCAGGCTTGGGCCAAAAGCCCTTTTTCTTAGCTTCTTTTTAAGCTGCTAATCTAGTCCATAAGCTCTCAAATTTGGTTTTTTAGATATTTCACATAGCAGTATACAAGCTCAGTATCTGGTATTCCATTTATAAGCTTATTAGATAGCTTATTATAGGCCTTAAAATACCTCAGACATTGCAGCCTGCTCAGTGGTTTCAACTGCTGAACTTGTGTCTAATTGGACATCAATTGGTCAAATTGTGATGGGGCTTTTGTGTTTTTAAGATACCCAGTAGTGCTGAGAAGATTTTGCCCCCATTAGGTTGCCTTTAAACAGCTTATTTGAGTGCTTAATCTAGCCTGCAAGTAGGGGTGTTTGCCTGAGTTTTTCTGTGTAAGTATTGAAACAGTCAAATTGCTTATCTGCTTATCCTTGGTGCTTATTTGTATTTTTAAGTTGTTTTGAGTTTATTTTGGCATATTAATCTTATCCTGAGCCTTTGGTAATTTTTGGATATCATTTAGCTTATTTTGGGCTTATTCACAAACTGCTTATCTGCCCAAATAAGCTCTCCTGGCTTTTTAAACTTTTCATTTTATTTTTCCTATCTTTTTAATAATATTTTAGCATTATCTGTAATTTTTCATAATTTTCCTAAGTCATTTAATATTTTTAATCATTTTAATTAGTTTTTAATAGTAATTAAATCATAAAAAATAGAAAAATAATCAGAAAAATATAATTTTAATTTTTATAATTTTCTTTTGTCATTTTTAATCTAGGAAAAATATAATTTTATTTTTAGACCTTAAGAAAAACCAAAAATAGAAATAAAGTGATAGCTTCTATTTAATAGAATTTATCTTTTTAAATTTTAATTAAGTAATTTTCATTTTTATAATTTTCTTAGTTTCTATTTACTTAGTAATATTTTTAGAAAAAGTTTTAGATTTTTCTTTGTCCATTTAGTATTTTTTATAAATTTAAATAGTTTAATAAGTAATTAAATAAATAAATAATTAATAATAATTATATAAAAAGTGTAAAAAAATATATATATTAAGTTTTTTAAATAAGTTTTAAGTCATTTTACATTTTTAGGTTTTAATTTTATAAATTTCAGTTTTTGTCCCATTTTAGATTTTCGTTGCGCGTTTTCAGATTATTTAATTCGCGTTTAATTTTCCTGTGTATATCTGTTTTTAATTTGTTATTTAGAATTGTTAAATAAAGCAAAATCAAAAATATCTGATTCATCAATCACTCTAATCCTAGCTTTTCACAGTTTTCCATTCACACCTCGTTGGGAAACGATCCGGGTGATCACTTGCCTGGTTTCACACTACACACGAGTATCCGGTTCTGAGACTGTCTATATTTATATAAGTGTGTTTCAGCACGGATCAAATTTTGGCGCCGCTGCCGGGGAGGTGTGCTGCGACAGTTGTGTAAGTTTTAGCGATTAGTGATTCGAGATCCTTCTCCCAAGAAGTTCCTATTTCCCAAAAACCATATAAAATACAAAAATATTTTTCTTTTCTTTTCTATATATATTATTATTAATATTATCATATAAAAAATAAAAACACCAAAAATAATTTCCGTTTTCTTTGTTAATAATAAATAAACAATAAAAAATTACCATCGAGAACCAAGACAGAGTACTACCTAACTGGGGGTACGACCATAATAAGTTCCCAAATCAAAGATTTAAAACTTGCCTTTGTATCACTTGCGAATATCGGCTCACCTTTAATTGATAAACAAACTCTAACGGAGGTTTAAGGATAGTCTGACATTAAATTGTCGGACTGAAAGAAGCGGGTTTTTAAGGAGCTTAATTGCCCACCTTTGCTTCTCCGCCACTCTGTGCGTTTATCTTTTAGAGAGCTACCGTACGCTTGTTGATTATTGGTTTAAGTTCACTTGTGTTTTGCTTCTGTCTTGTTTTAATTGGAATATTTTACTTAGTGCATGCGCACTCGTTCTTCCACGTCATCAAGCCCTTTACGTGAACTCGTAAATATTTCGAGAAGACGTAATCGTAGACGTGCTGCCCAAATAGTCGAACCCGAGATTCGTACTGTTCCCACTGATAATATGGCAGACAATCGCACAATGGCGGAAATGCTCCGTGCACCCACCGAGGGTTACGGAGATGCCATCGTTTTACCAGCCATCGATTCTGATCATTTTGAACTGAAAACACATTTGATTCAGCTCGTTTCTACCAACCAATTCCACGGGTTTGAACGAGAGGATCCTTATGCACACATTCGTTGGTTCAACAAACTGACCTCTACAATCAATTACAAAAATGTGCCGCAAACCGCGATCAAATTGATGCTATTTCCATTCTCACTTGAGGGGGCAGCCCGAATTTGGCTGGATAAAGAACCCCCTCGATCCATTGAAACTTGGGAAGATCTAGTGCAGAAGTTTGTCAATTATTTCTTCCCTCCATCAAAGACGACTAATTTAAAAAATGAAATTGCTGGTTTTCGTCAAAGTTTCGATGAAAATTTCGGAGAGGCATGGGAGAGATTTAAAGATCTCCTAAGAAAATGCCCACATCACGATTTTACGGAGTTACAACAGATAAATACATTTTATAATGGGTTAACCCAAAACGATCAAGATGCACTTAACGCAGCCGCTGGTGGCAATATCTTGAATCGTCGACCTAAAGAGGTGGTTGAAATTTGTGAAAATAAATCAAAAGTTCCTATTTCTCGAAACAAAGTGAATGTTCCTGTCACTCCTGCCTCGTCATCCGGTAACTCCTCAGAGTTAGCCTTTTTAACGGACTCAATGCGTTGTATGATGAAGGAAATGAAAGAACTGAAGAGTGAAATTCACAAACCAGAACAAATTAAAGCAATAAACAAAGTGTGTGAAACTTGTGGTGGCCCACATGCGTATTATGATTGTCAAGCAACCGATGCTTCTCTTTACCCAGCTCCCGTAGCTGCAGTAAACCAAAATCAATTCCGTCCGCATGCTGAGACTCAGTATCGAGCACCGAATGCTATGGTCCCACCTGGTTTTCCACCCGTGCCAAATCAGAATAATCAAAACCGCTTTGTTCAAAATCAGGGACAAAATTTCCACAATTCCCAAAATTTCAATCAAAACCGAGGTCAGAATCAGGGTAATTTTAACCAAAACCGTGGTCCAAATTTTAATCAAAACCAAGGTTCAAACCGTAATCAGACGTCCTCAGATGAGTTGCTTATGCAATTCATGAAAACCCAAGAGGAAACAAATAAGACACAACGTGAGACAAACCAGTTATTGGTTGCCTGATCCGTGTGTAGTATATATATAAATAAATATAGTATCGTGCACACGTGATACTTTGGGAAATGACAAGTCAAACCTTAGGAAAAGTCAAACTTGCAAAACCCGTGAATGTGATGTGTGTGATACCGGGCGAGTGATCACCCGGGTCGTGTCCCAGCGAGGTGTGAATCGAGGATTTCGTTTTAGGTTCGGAATTAAAATGCTTGATGATTTGATTTGGAGATTATTTGGTGTTGTGGTAATATTACACAAAGCAATGAAACGCAAAAGGTATTTAAAACTAAAAACGCACGTTTTAATTAAAATTAATGTCAACGCGCAAAAATAAAAGTGAAATCTAAAAAATATTAGCCCTACGAGTACCGAATTAATTTTCCTACGACTTAAATATAAAAAGAAAATTTTGGAAAAAAGAAAAAATATTTTTTTGACTTTTTAATAATTTTTTATAAATTAAAAACTATTTAAAAGAAAATAATTGATTAAAAATACTAAATGGAAAAATAAAATTCTGAAAATTTTTACTAAAATACTTTATACTAAACTTGAGCTATGAAAAATATAAAAAGTGAAAAAGCTTTTGGAAATAAGCTAAAATTAAGCTGACTGCTCACAATAAGCTAAAAAGAAAAAAAAAAAGAAAGTAAAAGGAGTTTTAAATAAAATTATGTAAGGTTTAACTAAAAGAGATTAAGAGTCCAATGGTTGTGTTGTTGAGTTTGTGTGTCTGCTGGCCTGGGTTCGAATCCCAGGCAAAGCAGTTTTGCTTTTTTTTTTCTTTTTTTTTCTTTTAAAGACTCAAATCAACAAAATAAGCAACCAAATTTTAAAACTAAAAAAAATTCTTATGCTCAAAGATAAGCTCAAAACAGCTTAACTACTGATTGATCAGTCAATGCAAAACATGAAAAATAAAATTCAAAATCCAAATCTTCAATAAACAATAAACAATAGACAATAAACACAAACAATAAAATTCAATAAACACAAATCCTGGCACAAACAATAAACACAAACCATATCAAACTTCAACAAGCGATAAGTAAATAATAAACATTTACCACAAACCTAAAACATTTACCACAAAATCTGCTATAAGCACAAGATTAATACTAAGAACCATTAAACTAATCTTACCAAGAACCACTTAAACTACGAACAAGAATTGAAGCAGTAACAACTTAACTAAGAACAACTTATTTTTTTTTTTTCGCAAACCATATAAAATGAGCAGCAACAACATGAACAACTTATACTAACTTATCAAAAATAAGCAACAATAAACTTAACTTAACAATAAACTTCGACTTAAATATATATATATATTCTTTTTCAATCTTAAACTACGAACAACTTAAGCAGTAACAGGAATGAACTAAGCAGAAATTAAGCAGTAATCTAAACAATAAACTTCGACTTATATTAAATTAAAAAGTAAAGTTACAACCGAACTAAAAAAATACAAATTACCTTAAATTCGCTAAACTAAACCTCGTTACAAAAATAAAATCCTAATCTATTTATACTACTTATTAAAAACCTAGGTCTTCACCCATGTGTGTTTCTTTTGTGAGATAAATCTTCACAAAAAGTCACTTGTGCTTCTTTGAAGTGATCTCGATCGTTGGATGAAAGATTGGTTGATCTTGGCCCTTAGATAACTTTTGCCGCTCAATTTTATCCCACGGATTGGTGAGGTGGCGATGCATCCCGTGAATGGTATCTAGGAGATGGTGAAGAGGGGAGCTTTTGAGGAGGGGAGGTGGAGTGTTTGGCGGGTAATAGGGTGAAGAAGATAAATGGTGTGTTGGTGATTAGGGATTTTGACTATCTAAGATTGGGGGTTTGACCGAATGGCTGCTTTATCTGTGTTTAGTTATAGGATGGGTCGGTTTTAATGTTAAGTGTGGGTTGTGGGCTTTAATGTTAAGGATTGGTTGGGTCGATTGTTTAGGTGGGCTTTTAGATGTGGGTTGGGGTTTAAGTAAAGTGGGATCCGGTTGAGGTTTTTTAGAGTAAGTGGTTTGGATAATTTGGTTAAACACAAGGACTAAGGTGTAAATCATGCAAACATCAGGGACCAAAATTGCCATTTATTCAAACTTTTCATCAAAGGACTAAATATGATAATTTATGATTTAAAAAGGACCTTTGGTGATTTTTCTGACAAAACAAATGCTTAGGGACTAATTTTGACAAGTTTTGAAACTTGAGGGACTGAAACTGCCAATTTTGCAAACTTTGTTCGTTTTTTAACTGTTTTTAGACATTTTGCATTTGAAACATATAAAACACAATCCTTGGGATATTTTCAGTATTTTGATGCATTTCTGAGTGTTTTTGAATGTTTTGGCAGTTCAGATAAGACAAAAATGATGAGTATTTAGACACTCATCAATCCCCCACACTAAACTATTGCTAGTCCCTAGCAATCTTTTATGAAGTTTTAATGGATTTTTCTCTTTACCAGATATCCATCATTTCTGGAGTAGCCAATTGTTTTAGTTCAAGTAAGAACCTTGGTACAATGATAACCAAATGATTTTGAGCAAACCATCAGCTGTCAACGGTTTTTGATTTGTCTTTACCAGAAGCCGTTTGCTTCTGGACTAGCCAACTCTTAGATAAATTACAACTATTATCTTTGGTGAGCTGATTACCAATTATGGTTTTCCAATGCCTTTACCGCAAGCCATAACCTTGCGGGCTAGCCAACTCTTCACTTATAAAGATATGGTGAGTCGATTACCATACAATTTTAGGCAAATTGTAAGCCATAAACGGATTTGAGACATCTTTACCTGCAGCCGTTTGCTCAGGATTAGCCAGTCCTTATGTGGGTTAGACATGGTGGACTGATAACCATTTTATTTCGTTCTAAGTGAGAAAAAAATTTTAAAATTTTGGCTAAAATGGGGGTACTAGATGGTACATTTGATTAAATTCGCTAGAATTCCCCCCACACTTAGAACTGAATATTGCCCTCAATATTCAAAGTACCGGTTGTTAAACCAACACTTAGAACGTGAAAGGGAAATATTAATAGCCTTTTATTTTATATACACACTTTTTTTTTTTTTTTTTTTTTTTTTTTTTTTTTTTCAAGAAAAACTTCCATATATACAACATGTGGGGCATCTCCCCCACACTTAGTTGTTAGAAAATAGAAAGAAATCAGAAACATGGGTTGTCACCCATGCAATGCTAATGTTTTTGTTAACCGAGTCACTAGCTTGACTCGACCCCGAATTCATTGGTCCATGGGGAAAGTTTGGAGATCCGGGACAACCATGGATGGTATGTCCCCTCCAAAATAATGCTTCAACCTATGACCGTTCACCTTGAAGTTTGGTCCGTCATTTTGAGATAACTCGACAGTACCATAAGGAAAAACTTTGGCAACGGTGAATGGTCCAGTCCATCGGGTTTTTAACTTGCCCGAGAAAATCTTCAATCTAGAGTTAAAAAGAAGGACTCGATCACCAACGTTAAAAACGCGGTTTTTGATCTTGGAGTCGTGGATCTTCTTTGTCTTTTCTTTGTAGATCAAAGAGTTCTCGTAGGCTTGATCACGAAGTTCATTTAATTCATTGAGTTGAACTTTGCGGTGATCACCCGCGGACTGAAGGTCGAAGTTTGCATGCTTCAAGGCCCAATAAGCTTTGTGCTCAAGCTCGATCGGTAGATGGCACGCCTTTCCGTACACAAGCTTGTAAGGAGTGCACCCGATGGGTGTTTTGTAAGCTGTACGGAAGGCCCAAAGTGCATCATCTAGTTTATCCGACCAAGACGCACGGTTTTCACCTACGGTCCTTTCCAAGATTCTCTTAAGACCACGGTTTGAAACCTCCACTTGTCCACTTGTTTGTGGGTGATACGCGGTAGAAAGACGATGAGTGATACCGTATTTAAGCATGACTTTTGCAAATTGATCATTGCAAAAGTGCGTACCACGATCACTAATGATAGCACGTGGAGTTCCAAACCGAGCAAAGAGAGTTTTCAAAAATTTGCACACTACTCGGGCGTCGTTGGTGGGGAGCGCTTTCGCCTCAACCCATTTAGACAAATAATCGACAGCCACGAGTATATACTTGTTCCCTCGTGAAGACGGGAACGGGCCCATAAAGTCAATGCCCCAAACGTCGAAGATTTCACAAACTTGAACGACGTTTTGTGGCATTTCATCTTTTTGAGATATCTTCCCGTGACGTTGACAAGAGTCGCAAGATTTGACTAAGTCATGGGCATCACGGTAGATTGTGGGCCAAAAGAAACCGGAATCAAACACTTTCTTGGCGGTGTAGTTGGCACCATGATGTCCCCCCGTGGGTCCATTGTGGCAAGCCTTAAGAATTTCAACTGCTTCTTGGCCGTGAACACACCGCCGGATGACTTGATCCGCACACACCTTAAACAAGTAGGGGTCGTCCCAAAAGTAATGCTTCACATCTTTGAAGAATTTGTTCTTTTGTTGGGACGACATCCCTTTCACAACAAAGTTTCCCGCATGATAATTTGCAAAATCGGCAAACCATGGGGTACTAGAATCACCACGAAAAGATACCACGTTAAGTGTCTCAAGAGGAAATGTTTCATTTATTTCCTTTTTCTCGAGCACACTTTGATGAGGATTCTCTAATCGGGACAAATGATCAGCAGCAAGGTTCTCGGCTCCTTTTTTATCACGGATGGTGATATCAAATTCTTGTAGGAGGAGAACCCAACGGAGCAATCTCGGCTTTGCATCTTGTTTTGCAAAGAGATATTTGAGAGCCGAGTGATCCGTATACACTATGCTTTTAGACAAGATTAAGTATGGCCGAAACTTTTCGAAAGCATACACCACGGCTAATAATTCTTTTTCCGTCGTGGTGTAATGTGCTTGAGCTTCGGTCATAGTTTTGCTAGCATAGTGTATAGGCTAAAAATGTTTTGCTTTTGGTTGCCCCAAGACCGCACCTATGGCTAAATCACTTGCATCACACATAAGTTCAAAAGGTAGGTCCCAATCGGGGGCAACTAAGATTGGTGCTTCAGTAAGCTTTTTCTTTAGAGTTTGAAAAGCTTCAATGCACTCTTGTGAGAAGACGAACGGAGTTTCCTTTTCAAGGAGACGGGTCATCGGCCGGGCGATTTTCGAAAAATCTTGAATGAATCTACGATAGAAACCGGCGTGACCAAGGAAACTCCGAATACCCTTTACGGTAGTGGGATGAGGTAGCTTAGCGATAACATCAACTTTAGCCTTATCGACCTCAATCCCACTCTTAGAAATCTTATGGCCGAGGACAATGCCCTCTTTGACCATGAAATGACTTTTCTCCCAATTTAGACAAAGATTAGTGTCTTCACAACGTTGAAGCATTTTGTCCAAATGGGAGAGACATGTGGTGAAAGAATCCCCAAAGACCGAGAAATCATCCATAAAGACCTCCATAGTTTTCTCGACCATGTCGTGAAAAATGGCCAACATACACCTTTGGAACGTGCCCGGAGCATTACATAAGCCAAAAGGCATGCGTCGGTAGGCAAACGTTCCATAAGGGCAAGTGAAAGTGGTCTTTTCTTGATCTTGCGGGTCAATGGGAATTTGGAAGTAACCCGAGAAACCGTCGAGAAAACAATAGTACTCGTTTCCTGCAAGTCTTTCGAGCATTTGGTCCATGAATGGAAGAGGGAAGTGGTCTTTACGGGTGGCATCATTTAACTTTCGGTAGTCAATGCATACACGCCATCCCGTCACCAATCGAGTAGGAATCAACTCGTTTTCATCATTCGTAACAACGGTAATGCCACCTTTTTTAGGCACGCAATGAACGGGGCTCACCCAAGGACTATCCGAGATAGGGTAAATCAATCCGGCATCAAGGAGTTTAAGAACTTCCTTTTTGATTACCTCGTGAATTTTTGGATTAACCCTTCTTTGATGTTGAACCGCTGGTTTAAAGTCATCTTCCATTAAAATCTTGTGTGTACAAAATCCCGGGTTAACACCCTTAATGTCGGAAAGTTTCCAAGCGATGGCTCGCTTGTGTGACTTTAAAACCTTTATGAGAGCGGTTTTCTCCTCATCATTTAAATCTTTAGCAATTATGACGGGTAATTTATCGGTACCCTCCAAAAATGCATATTCGAGATGAGGCGGTAAGTCCTTAAGTTCGACCTCCGGTGGATCAATAGGATTCTCACTAGATGTGATTTCCTCATTATGAAGTTCTTTCGGAGGGAGAGATGATGGATCTTCATTAAGTAACTTCTCAATTAGACGAAGGTCTCCCTCCATGTCAAACACACCTTCATCAATTTCCGATTGAGTTACATCACAAGCTAAACAAGCTTCAATCTCTTCCAAAATGAAGTCACTTCCCTCAAATGGAGTGAGAGAAGGGGAGGAGAGAGCATTGGTATGGTCTGAAGAAGTGGGATTGCCACTTAGCACTTCATGAAAATATTCCTCGCATGTAGTATCAATGATATCAATTTGGTTAATTGACTCGCTATCATGCTTGAGAGGATATTTTGAAGTACTCTCAATATTTAAGACCAATTTTTCATCACCGACTCTAAGATTCATTTCACCTTCGTAGACGTCGATTAATGCACGAGCCGTTTTCAAGAATGGTCTTCCCAAAATAAGGGGGACACGGGGATCGGCATCAAAATCGACTACTACGAAGTCAGCAGGAAAATGGAACTTGCCAACCTTCACGAAGACATCTTCGGCAATACCTTTCGGAACAGTAACCGATCGGTTTGCAAGCTCGAGAGTCATTCGTGTTTCAGTAAGTTCCGGTAGAGAAAGCTTTGCCCATACGGAAAGAGGCATTAGATTGATGCTTGCGCCAAGATCGGCCAAGGCTAAGCATTCATCAAGCTTTTGGAAGTCACAAGGAATGAGAAATTTGCCGGGATCTCCTAGTTTTTCGGGTAACTTCTTAAGAATCACCACCGAACAATTCTCATTCAATGGGGTCTTTGCCAATTCCAACAATTTTTCCTTATTGCTAAGGAGACTTTTGAATGTTGAAGCAAACTTTGGCATGTAGAGAAGAACATCCGCAAAACTAATATCGAAGTGTATCTTTTGAAAGATTTCAAGAAACTTCATCATTTGACTATTAGTTTTATCACGGAGCTTTTGTTCATTAAGCCTTGACGGATAAGGAATCGAGGGCTTAGAATTTGTCTTCGGAACATCGGGTTCCGGAATTGGAGGTTGGACTACCGAAGGTTGGACGTTTGCGGTACTTTGTGGGCTAGTAATTTGCACTTTGTCCTTTGTCACCTTGGTTTCTCGTTCCACTTCCTTCACCGGAGAAGGAGTAGGAATCGAAGGTCCATCGATTGTCTTACCACTACGAGTGGTAATAGCTTTCAACTCACCCTTCGGGTTTGGAATGGTATTTCCCGGAAGGGTTCCCGAAGTTGAAGGTTGATTCAATTGACACATGAGACTAGCAAACATGTTCTCAATTTTATTTTGAGATTGATCAATCTTTTTATTTGTATTCTTAAGCTCATTTTTAAGTTCATGACCTTGTTTTGAAATTGAAGTTTGAAAATCATTTTTCAAGGTGGTGATTTGATTTTGCATTGACCTCATATTTGCTTCATTTGCTTTGATGTAATTAGCAAGTTCGTTTGAGGAAGCAATTGGGGCTTGGTAATTCGAAGCTTGAAAGCCTTGATTAAAATTACCACCTTGATTTGGGTATTGATTGATCGGGGCTTGAAATTGATTTTGAACATTTTGCCCTCTCGGTTGGTTTTGATTGAATCTATTTGGATTGTTGGGTTGAGAAAATCCGGGTGGTCCATTTTGATTGCTAACACGATAGTTCGGGTCAACTTGAGGACGGTATTGATTACCTCCTTGGTTGAAAGACCCGGATACCGCATTAACATCACAATGACTACCATCGGTGGCAGTACAATTGTAGTATGCATGAGGACCACCACAAGTGACACAAGTTTCTTCCACCGCTTTGACTTGAGTGGGTGAAGAAGTTTGTGGGGAAGATTGTTTCTTTTGCTTGGAAAGAACCAAAGCTTGAATAGCCTCCGTGAGTTTGTCAATCTTAGCATCGGTGCTAGAAGAACTCACGGGAGATGAAGTAGAAGGTGAAGCATTCACTTGAGAAACAACTTGCTTGCTTCGTGAAGTACGAACCTTAGACTTATTTTCAATGATGGCTAAAGCATCTTTAGTCGTCCGATACAAGAGATTACCACCGGCGGCGGCATTTAGAGAGTCTTGATCGGAATGGTTCAAACCATTATAGAAGGTATCGAGTTGATGTAACTCGGAGAAACCATGGTGAGGACATTTGCGAAGTAATTCTTTAAAACGGTCCCAAGCTTCACTAAAGGATTCATCAAATTTTTGAGTGAATTTGGTGATTTCATTTTTAAGGCTTGTGGTTTTTGATGGAGGAAAAAATTCATTCACAAATTTCGACACCAAATCTTCCCATGTTAAAATAGAACGAGGGGGTTGTTTTTCTAGCCAAGTTCGGGCCGACCCCTCGAGAGAGAAAGGAAAAAGAAGCAATTTGATTGCATCTTGTGGTACATTTCGGTATTTGATGGTAGAGGTGATCTTGTTAAACCATCGAATGTGGGAATGAGGATCGTCCCTCTCAAATCCGAAATATTGACTCGAAGTTACTAAGGATAGCAACCCGGTCTTAAGCTCAAAGCTATCGGCAACGATTGCCGGAACAACAATAGCATCTCCGTAACCCTCGGTGGGTGCTTGGAGAAGCTCACACATGGTACGTTCCTCCGCCATTGTGACAATGGGAGGAACGGGAATAGCACGAATCTCGGGTCCGGCTATTGGGGCGGAATGCCCACGATTACGTCTTCTCGAGGTATGCACGAGTTCACGTAAAGGACTTGTTGACGGAGAAGAACGAGTGCGCATGCACTAACAAAAACAATTTCAATTAAAACAAGACCGAGGCAAAACACAAGTGAACTTAAACCTTAAATCAAACAAGCGTACGGTAGCTCTTCAAAAGATAAACGCGCAGAGTGGCGGGAGAGAAGAATGGATCTCTCTTCGGTCTGCAATTTAATGTCAAGACCTACCTTAAACCACTTGATTAGGTTGTTTATCAATCAAAGGTGAGCCGAATTCGCAAGCGACATAAAGGCAAGTTTTAATCTTTTGTTTGGGAACTTATTAATGGTCATACCCCCAGTTAGGTAGTATTCTGTCTTGGTTTTCGACGGTAATTTTTTTATTGTTTTATTAATTTAACAAGAAAAACGGAAAATCTTTTTGTGTATTTTTGTTTTTATATGATAATATATATACAAAAGAAAAGAAAAATATTTTTGTGTTTTATAATTTTTTTGGAAGTGATAACTTCGTGAAGAAGGATCTCAAGTCACTAATCGTTTAAACCTTAAACAATATTGTCGCAACACAACCTCCCCGGCAGCGGCGCCAAAATTTGATCCGTGTGTAGTATATATATAAATAAATATAGTATCGTGCACACGTGATACTTTGGGAAATGACAAGTCAAACCTTAGGAAAAGTCAAACTTGCAAAACCCGTGAATGTGATGTGTGTGATACCGGGCGAGTGATCACCCGGGTCGTGTCCCAGCGAGGTGTGAATCGAGGATTTCGTTTTAGGTTCGGAATTAAAATGCTTGATGATTTGATTTGGAGATTATTTGGTGTTGTGGTAATATTACACAAAGCAATGAAACGCAAAAGGTATTTAAAACTAAAAACGCACGTTTTAATTAAAATTAATGTCAACGCGCAAAAATAAAAGTGAAATCTAAAAAATATTAGCCCTACGAGTACCGAATTAATTTTCCTACGACTTAAATATAAAAAGAAAATTTTGGAAAAAAGAAAAATATTTTTTTGACTTTTTAATAATTTTTTATAAATTAAAAACTATTTAAAAGAAAATAATTGATTAAAAATACTAAATGGAAAAATAAAATTCTGAAAATTTTTACTAAAATACTTTATACTAAACTTGAGCTATGAAAAATATAAAAAGTGAAAAAGCTTTTGGAAATAAGCTAAAATTAAGCTGACTGCTCACAATAAGCTAAAAAGAAAAAAAAAAGAAAGTAAAAGGGGTTTTAAATAAAATTATGTAAGGTTTAACTAAAAGAGATTAAGAGTCCAGTGGTTGTGTTGTTGAGTTTGTGTGTCTGCTGGCCTGGGTTCGAATCCCAGGCAAAGCAGTTTTGCTTTTTTTTTTTCTTTGTTTTTCTTTTAAAGACTCAAATCAACAAAATAAGCAACCAAATTTTAAAACTAAAAAAAATTCTTATGCTCAAAGATAAGCTCAAAACAGCTTAACTACTGATTGATCAGTCAATGCAAAACATGAAAAATAAAATTCAAAATCCAAATCTTCAATAAACAATAAACAATAGACAATAAACACAAACAATAAAATTCAATAAACACAAATCCTGGCACAAACAATAAACACAAACCATATCAAACTTCAACAAGCGATAAGTAAACAATAAACATTTACCACAAACCTAAAACATTTACCACAAAATCTGCTATAAGCACAAGATTAATACTAAGAACCATTAAACTAATCTTACCAAGAACCACTTAAACTACGAACAAGACTTGAAGCAGTAACAACTTAACTAAGAACAACTTATTTTATTTTTTTTCGCAAACCATATAAAATGAGCAGCAACAACATGAACAACTTATACTAACTTATCAAAAATAAGCAACAATAAACTTAACAATAAACTTAACTTAACAATAAACTTCGACTTAAATATATATATATATATATATTTTTTTTCAATCTTAAACTACGAACAACTTAAGCAGTAACAGGAATGAACTAAGCAGAAATTAAGCAGTAATCTAAACAATAAACTTCGACTTATATTAAATTAAAAAGTAAAGTTACAACCGAACTAAAAAAATACAAATTACCTTAAATTCGCTAAACTAAACCTCGTTACAAAAATAAAATCCTAATCTATTTATACTACTTATTAAAAACCTAGGTCTTCACCCATGTGTGTTTCTTTTGTAAGATAAATCCTCACAAAAAGTCACTTGTGCTTCTTTGAAGTGATCTCGATTGTTGGATGAAAGATTGGTTGATCTTGGCCCTTAGATAACTTTTGCCGCTCAATTTTATCCCACGGATTGGTGAGGTGGCGATGCATCCCGTGAATGGTATCTAGGAGATGGTGAAGAGGGGAGCTTTTGAGGAGGGGAGGTGGAGTGTTTGGCGGGTAATAGGGTGAAGAAGATAAATGGTGTGTTGGTGATTAGGGATTTTGACTATCTAAGATTGGGGGTTTGACCGAATGGCTGCTTTATCTGTGTTTAGTTATAGGATGGGTCGGTTTTAATGTTAAGTGTGGGTTGTGGGCTTTAATGTTAAGGATTGGTTGGGTCAATTGTTTAGGTGGGCTTTTAGATGTGGGTTGGGGTTTAAGTAAAGTGGGATCCGGTTGAGGTTTTTTAGAGTAAGTGGTTTGGATAATTTGGTTAAACACAAGGACTAAGGTGTAAATCATGCAAACATGTAAATCATGCAAACATCAGGGACCAAAATTGCCATTTATTCAAACTTTTCATCAAAGGACTAAATATGATAATTTATGATTTAAAAAGGACCTTTGGTGATTTTTCTGACAAAACAAATGCTTAGGGACTAATTTTGACAAGTTTTGAAACTTGAGGGACTGAAACTGCCAATTTTGCAAACTTTGTTCGTTTTTCAACTGTTTTTAGACATTTTGCATTTGAAACATATAAAACACAATCCTTGGGATATTTTCAGTATTTTGATGCATTTCTGAGTGTTTTTGAATGTTTTGGCAGTTCAGATAAGACAAAAATGATGAGTATTTAGACACTCATCATTGCCCAATTAAACCAGATCAAAAAGTCTTTAACTGATATACCTTCTACATCGGGAGGTCTCCCAAGTAACACTGTTGTCAACCCTAGGGGTGAACTCAAAGCTGTCAGTACACGTAGTGGTAAATCTCATGTTGGATTCAAGGTGATAAAGGACCCGGTACTTCCCACTAACAATGGAAGTGCTAAATACGTCCAACCTTCGGTCATCCAACCTTCGGTCATCCAAAAATCTACACCCACAATTGCTCCTCAGCCGTCAAGAATCGATCCTACTCTTTCACGATTTACGGTTAAAAGTTTGTCAACCAAACTTAGTGAGCAAAGATCAGCCAAATATTATTCCGAAATGCTCAATGCTGTTCCTGTCAGTGTACTTGATGACAGTGATGATGATGAAGATACCACTTTCGTCAAAGCTATCACCACTCGGAGTGGTGCTGCTTATGAGGGACCCGCTGGTCCTATTCCTCCTCCGTTGTTTGAAATGGAGAAAGAGACGGAGGATACAACGGACAAAGTGCAGATTCCAAGCCCACCGAGTACAGCACATGTCCAGCCTCCGATTGTCCAGAAAAAGAAATCCAAACCAGGAGTTGTCTTTGAATCTGTTAAGACTCCTGAAGTGGTTGTCCCAAAATCCAAACCTTATATTCCTTACCCATCGCGCTTAAATGAGCAAAAGCTCCGTGAGAAGGCTAGTCAACAAATGGACAAATTCTTTCAAATCTTTAAAGAATTACATTTTGACATAAGTCTTGCGGATGCTCTCATTCTGATGCCCAAGTTTGCATCAACAATCAAACACTTGTTAAGCAACAAGGAAAAACTGATTGAAATGGCTAAAACTCCAGTAAATGAGAACTGCTCAGCGGTTATCCTGAAAAAGCTTCCGGAGAAGCTTGGAGATCCTGGAAAGTTTCTACTACCTTGTGTATTTCCAGGAATGGTTGAATGTTATGCCTTAGCAGATCTAGGTGCAAGCATCAACCTGATGCCTCATTCAGTATGGAAGAAACTTTCTCTTCCGGCTCTTACTCCTACCTGCATGACTCTTGAGCTTGCAGATCGAACCATAACTCATCCCTGTGGCATTGCCGAAGATGTATTTGTGAAAATAGGAAAGTTCCATTTTCCAGCTGACTTTGTGGTTGTTGATTTCGATGCTGATCAAAAGGTTCCTCTAATTCTTGGAAGAGGATTCCTAAAAACGGGCCATGCTCTGATTGATGTATTTAAGCATGAGATTACTTTGCGTGTGGATAATGAAGCTGTTACCTTTAACCATGATCAAACGTCGAGGTACTCCTCAAATTTTGATTCTGCTTCGGTTAACCGAATCGATGTCATTGACATTACTTCAAAGGAGTACTCTCAAGAAAATCTTGGTTATTTTCATAATTCTGTGAGTGGGGAACCCACCACATCTTCTCAACTTATCATAGCAAACTCTTCTCCTTCTCTCACTTCAGTTAAGGGAAGTGATCCCTTTTGGGATGAAGTCGATGCTTTTCTCGCTGTAGATAGTTCACCTCCGCATGAGGTTGATGATAACTATCTTGATCCTGAGGGGGATATTCTTTTTCTAGAAAATTTGTTAAACGAAGATTCATTTTCCCCTCCTCCACCAAAACAACTTCATAATGAGGAAACCAAGTCAGTTGAAAAAACTGATAAATTTCCAGAGATCAAGTTTAAGGACTTGCCTCCTCTTCTTGCAATTCTTGAGGAGGAAGTTCTTATTTTAATGGCTATTCAGATCTCTCTTCTTCCCTTCACCTACCCGGTGATTTCCCCTATCTTTCACTCATTTGGGAGTGAGGATGTTACTTTTGACCCTGGCATTTTCCATATAACATTGGTTTAATGCCAGATATATCTCTCTTGGTGTGGAACTTTCATGTACTTCAATGTGTATACAAACATCTTGAATGAAAATCCGATAGAGATGGTCTCTTCCACTTACTTCCCCATAGACTTTTAAATTGCTTTTTCTCCCGGGCTGTTCAGGAGCCCTTTGTTACGGTTGACCGTTCACAAGCGGTTAGCTTGCGTGATAAACCTGACTGTTCGGGAGGAATCAACTCAATTCGGGGTCGAGTCAAGCTAGCGACTCGGGAATCAAAAACAGTAGCAAAATATGGGTTTTCACCCATGTTTCACCTAAGTGTGGGGGGAGATTCCCCACATGTTATAAATATGTACAGTCAAAAAAAAAAAAAAAAAAAAAAAAAAAAAAAAAAAAAAAAGTGTGTGTATATAAAAATAATGGCTATTAGTATTTCCCTTTAACGTTCTAAGTGTTGGTTTAACAACCGGTTCTTTGAATATTGAGGGCAATATTCAGTTCTAAGTGTGGGGGGGAATTCTAGCGAATTTGATCAAATGTACCATCTAGTACCCCCATTTTAGCCAAAATTTTAAAAAAATTTTCTCACTTAGAACGCAATAAATGGTTATCAGTCCGCCATGTCTAACCCACTTAAGGATTGGCTAATCCAGGAGCAAACAGCTCTTGGTAAAGATGTCTCAAATCCGTTGATGGCTTGCAATTTGCCCAAAATTGTATGGTATTCGACTCACCATATCTTCATAAGTGAAGAGTTGGCTAGCCCGCAAGGTTATGGCTTGTGGTTAAGGCAGTGAAAATCCATGATTGGTAATCAGCTCACCAAAGATAATAACTGTATTTTATCTAAGAGTTGGCTAGTCCAGAAGCAAACGGCTTCTGGTAAAGACAAATCAAAACCGTTGACAGCTGATGGTTTGCTCAAAATCATTTGGTTATCATTGTACCAAAGTATCACATACTAAAACATTGGCTACTCCAGAAGTAATGGCTTTGGTAAAGAGATAAAATCCATTAAAAATTCATAAAAGATTGCTAGGGACTAGCAATAGTTTAGTGTGGGGGATTTGATATGTGTCTAAATACACATATATTTACCTTGTTCAAACCCACATAAACAGCCAAAAACACTCTGAAAAGTCAAATAATACAGAAAATATCATAAAATGTGTTTTTATTTGACTCAGGAACAAAAAGATTGAAAACAGATGAAAAACGAACAAAGTTTACACAATTGTCACTTTCAGTCCCTGGAGTTTCACAAATTGGCAGATCTAGTCCCTGAATGTTTAAAATGAGCAAAAAGTCAACTTAAGTCCTTGGGAAACCAAAAATGTTCACAAGTGATCCCTGGATAAAAGTTTACACAAAATGGCAACTTTTACCCCTCAAGTTACAAAATTGGCAAAATTAGTCCCTGGGTTTTATAAAATGGAAATTTATCAAATTAAACCCTTGAACTATTCATGAATGACAATTTGGAACCTTTTGATAACTTTTGGAAAAATTACAATTTCACCCCTAAACTTTTGGAAAATTACATAAATGGTCCTCGGGTGTTTTAAAATTGTAATAAATGCAAAAAAATACAACTTTGGTCCTTGTGTAATTGTTTTATGGCAGGTTTAATCCCTTGAAGATAGTTTGGAAGATGACAACTCAGCCCCTCAACTATGCATAAATTACAAGTTTGGTCCCTATGCTTATTTAAACTACCAAATCCGGATCCAAACTAACCATTAAACCCAACACCAAAAATAAAACCCAACAACTTATCCCATTTCCCCAAGCCCAATGTTTAAAAGCCCAATCATTAGACTGAGTTAACCACTCAGTCAACAAAAGTCAAATCCCGTCTTCCTAAACCACCCATCCCGCCAAACCATCCAGTCACCCCCCACCTCACCAATACCACTCACCACCTCATCCCCCCTCCTCAAACACACTACCTAACATTGCCAAATGCAATTAATGCATCTCTCCCACTCCCACTAGCTAAATCAGAAGAAACAACCACTTTCCTGATTTCCCGCCAAAATTACAAGTGGACGTTTGAGATAAATTGAGAGCAATTGAATGGTGGGGATATGATCATGATGTCGACAAAGGGTTATCCCACTTAAATTATGTATATATAGATAGCTTTGTAAGCCTTATATGGCAAGTAGGTAAAATTAGCATAATTCGTATTTTCAATTTCCAGTAGCTTTAATTTGTAATTTCAAATTTCATCAATCAATACAAAGTAAAATTAGTGTATTTGTTGTTGTTCTTTGATTATTTATCAGTAGTTACTTATAATTCCAAGTTTTCTTATTTCCCTATGTTCTGAGAACTTGACACTTAATAAGTAGTATATGAAATAGCTTCTCAGCTGTTTTTAATAGCTTATATAAGCTTTATATAGCTTATTGTAAGTGTATTGTAGTGTAATTCTGTTCTATTCAAAGATTTGAAGAAAAGTCAACCATGGTCAACATAAGCTCCAATAAGCTGATTCTTGGTGGATAAGCTATTCAGGAAGTTTTTCTTGGGTTTCTATCTTGTTTCTGACAAGCTAGAGTGGTTTTAGTTCTTTGTTCTATCATTTCATAGCAAAATCAGTTGTAAGCTTTTCTTGGATTTTTCCATAATTTCCCATAGTACTGTACAACTGCTTAATAATAGCTTATTGTGGTTGTTTCATGCTTATTGTTAGTTTGTGATCATATTTGATCAATAAAATCAGTAGTTATCTAATTTGTTTTCCATTTTGCTAAAAATCATAAAAAAGACAAAAAATAGTCAATAGTAGTATAACTAATCATAGTGCTTATTTCTGTGATATAAGTTGCTTATTAGTGTTCCTATAAGTTAGTAAGTCAGTAAAATTAAGATCTCTTAGTTTAAAATTTGGAATTTCCTTTGTAAATCCAAGACAGACACTCCATTAAGGAGTGTTTGGTTCAAAACTGTCATTAGGTCTAAACAGCTATTACTATACATTTACCATCTAGCCAACTTCAAACAAGCTTCATTAAGCCATAATAAGCTAATATTAAGTTCTAGATAGCCAGATTAGTTGCTTATGCAGTTTTACATGGTCCTTGTGAATCTCAGTCAACAAAACAGTCAAACAAGCCATTAGCAGCCATAAGCTGTTTTGGCCATTAACTTTGCCTTTTCTAAGTTTCATTTGGTCTATATAGTAAGTTCCCAAAGTCTGGTTAAGTCACTTATAGCCTAGGACAAGTTACATACAAAACTGCATACTCAGTTTCTTAAAGCAGTTTTTGTGGTTTTTATAGTTTTTCCTTAATTTTTAATTTCATCCTCATAAGCCCTTATAAGCTTTTATCCTAGAATAAGTAACTCACCTAGCTTAACTTCATCTAGAATTTTTGTTGTGATTTTTAGAACCCCCTAAGCCACTTAAATAAACCCTTGAAAATAGCTCATTTCCCCTGCACCAGGGGAACATCAGCAGGCTTGGGCCAAAAGCCCTTTTTCTTAGCTTCTTTTTAAGCTGCTAATCTAGTCCATAAGCTCTCAAATTTGGTTTTTAGATATTTCACATAGCAGTATACAAGCTCAGTATCTGGTATTCCATTTATAAGCTTATTAGATAGCTTATTATAGGCCTTAAAATACCTCAGACCATTGCAGCCTGCTCAGTGGTTTCAACTGCTGAACTTGTGTCTAATTGGACATCAATTGGTCAAATTGTGATGGGGCTTTTGTGTTTTTAAGATACCCAGTAGTGCTGAGAAGATTTTGCCCCCATTAGGTTGCCTTTAAACAGCTTATTTGAGTGCTTAATCTAGCCTGCAAGTAGGGGTGTTTGCCTGAGTTTTTCTGTGTAAGTATTGAAACAGTCAAATTGCTTATCTGCTTATCCTTGGTGCTTATTTGTATTTTTCAGTTGTTTTGAGTTTATTTTGGCATATTAATCTTATCCTGAGCCTTTGGTAATTTTTGGATATCATTTAGCTTATTTTGGGCTTATTCACAAACTGCTTATCTGCCCAAATAAGCTCTCCCGGCTTTTTAAACTTTTCATTTTATTTTTCCTATCTTTTTAATAATATTTTAGCATTATCTGTAATTTTTCATAATTTTCCTAAGTCATTTAATATTTTTAATCATTTTAATTAGTTTTTAATAGTAATTAAATCATAAAAAATAGAAAAATAATCAGAAAAATATAATTTTAATTTTCATAATTTTCTTTTGTCATTTTTAATCTAGGAAAAATATAATTTTATTTTTAGACCTCAAGAAAAACAAAAAATAGAAATAAAGTGATAGCTTCTATTTAATAGAATTTATCTTTTTAAATTTTAATTAAGTAATTTTCATTTTTATAATTTTCTTAGTTTCTATTTACTTATTAATATTTTTAGAAAAAGTTTTAGATTTTTCTTTGTCCATTTAGTATTTTTTATAAATTTAAATAGTTTAATAAGTAATTAAATAAATAAATAATTAATAATAATTAAATAAAAAGTGTAAAAAAATATATATATTAAGTTTTTTAAATAAGTTTTAAGTCATTTTACATTTTTAGGTTTTAATTTTATAAATTTCAGTTTTTGTCCCGTTTTAGATTTTCGTTGCGCGTTTTCAGATTATTTAATTCGCGTTTAATTTTCCTGTGTATATCTGTTTTTAATTTGTTATTTAGAATTGTTAAATAAAGCAAAATAAAAAATATATTATTCATCAATCACTCTAATCCTAGCTTTTCACAGTTTTCCATTCACACCTCGTTGGGAAACGATCCGGGTGATCACTTGCCTGGTTTCACACTACACACGAGTATCCGGTTCTGAGACTGTCTATATTTATATAAGTGTGTTTCAGCACGGATCACTCTAGAGTAGTTCCCACTGTAGAGGCATCAATATTAGAAAAGACTAATGCTCCAGAACTTGTGTGTGCTAACCAAACGGACCCCAAATTCCAGTGGGGATCCACATATTTCAGTTATCCATTGTTGTCTGGTTTCAAATGCAGGTCGTACAAATCATCCTTTGGTATTTGGACTCAGGCTGCTCAAAACATATGACTGGGGATCGCTCACGGCTCAAGAACTTTGTGAAAAAGTTTATCGGGACAGTTAGATTAGGGATCGACCACTTTGGTGCGATTATGGGTTATGGAGATTATGTGTTCGGTGACAATGTAATCTCACGGGTTACTATGTGGAAGGATTAGGGCACAATTTGTTTTCTGTGGGCCAATTTTGTGACTCTGATCTGGAAGTGGCTTTCAGAAAACACACATGTTTCGTCAGAGAATTGGATGGTATAGATCTTCTCAAGGGTAGTCGGGGTACGAATCTATACACCATATCAATTGAAGAAATGTTGAAGTCCTCTCCCATATGCTTGCTTTCAAAAGCCTCTAAAACAAAATCATGGCTGTGGCATCGTCATTTGAACCACCTGAACTTCGGTACCATCAATGATCTTTCCCGCAAAGATCTTGTTAGAGGAATGCCCAGATTAAAATATGAAAAAGATCATCTCTGCTCTGCATGTCAACTGGGCAAAAGCAAGAAACAAACCCACAAACCCAAAACCGTCAACACCAACTTGGAAGTTCTTCATACCCTCCACATGGATCTATGCGGTCCAATGAGAGTACAAAGCATAAATGGAAAGAAATATATTCTGGTGATAGTAGATGATTTCTCTCGGTTCACATGGGTAAAGTTTTTGAGAACCAAGGATGAGACTCCAGAGGTGATCATTAAGCTGATTAAACAGCTGCAAGTAAGGCTTAACAAGACTGTCAGAATCATCCGCACTGATAATGGAACTGAGTTTGTCAATCAACAACTCCGAAACTTTTATGAAAATATTGGCATCACACATCAGAAAAGTATACCTCGCACACCTCAGCAGAACGGAGTCGTTGAACGGCGAAACCGTACTCTAGTAGAAGCTGCAAGAACCATGCTTATATTTTCAAAGGCACCGATGTTTCTCTGGGCAGAGGCCATTGCAACTGCATGCTACACCCAAAACAGATCTCTGATTCATCCCATTCATGAGAAGACTCCCTATGAGTTAATTCACAACAAGCAGCCAGATTTATCATTTCTTCATGTGTTTGGTGCTCTTTGCTATCCAACTAATGATAGTCAAGACTTGGGAAAGTTAAAAGCTAAAGCAGATGTAGGTATTTTTGTTGGATATGCACCAGACCGTAGAGGGTACAGAATCTACAACCAAAGAACCCGACAAATCATGGAAACCATCCATGTCACGTTCGACGAGCTAAGTGAGCAAACTGTTTCAGGACAAACCAGTTCTGGACCCGATCTTAAACTTTTGACACCTGGACCAATTAGTTCAGGGCTTGTACAGAATCACACGCCTGCAGAGTCTTTCGTTCCACCAACGAGTGAGGAGTTGAAGAAGCTATTTGATCCTATGTTTGACGAATACTTTAAGCCAACAAATGAAACAATCACAAATGCAGTAGCTGCACCTGACGCTGCGGATGTTCAAGTTCCACAAGGCTCAGAAAATGATCCAGCTTCAGTCTCAATCAGTTTCAACGCTCCTGCTGTAAGTCAATCACCCACAACGTCAAATACTCAATCCTCTCCGGTGCAACAAGAATCTGCAGATGATCATTCTTTGAAAGTTAATCCTTTTGCTCCTATCGATGATGTTCCTTTTGAGAACATATTTGCTACTGAACCCTCATCAGACATGTCCTCTCACGAAGAACACAACACGGCAACATCAATCCAAAACCCTCAACCTCATGACCATCTCAGAAAATGAACCAACGATCATCCAATTGACAACATCATCGGAAATCCTTCTCGTCCTGTATCCACTCGTAAACAACTGGCAACAGATGCATTGTGGTGTTTCTTCAATTCTGTACTGTCTAAAGTCGAACCAAAAGATGTCAAAGATGCAATGACCAAAGACTGTTGGTTCGAGGCCATGCAAGACGAAATCCATGAATTTGATCGACTTGAAGTATGGGAATTAGTGCCTCCTCCAGAGTGTGCTATGATTATTGCTCTCAAGTGGATCTTCAAGGTAAAACTTGATGAGCATGGTGATGTTTTAAAGAACAAGGCACGTCTAGTTGCTAAAGGATACAGACAAGAAGAGGGCATTGATTTTGAAGAATCATTTGCTCCAGTTGCTAGAATTGAAGCTATCAGAATCTTCCTGGCCAATGCTGCAAGTCTAAATATGATAGTCTACCAGATGGATGTCAAAACAGCTTTCCTGAATGGGGACTTAAAGGAAGAAGTCTACGTGAGCCAACCTGAAGGATTTGTGGACGCTGAACATCCTACGCATGTTTATCGCTTGAAGAAGGCTCTTTACGGGTTGAAGCAGGCACCTAGAGCATGGTATGATACATTGTCCAAGTTTCTTCTAGCTCATGGATTCTCAAAGGGTGTAGTTGATCCAACATTGTTCACCAGGAAGACAAGCAAACATCTACTACTTGTTCAGATTTATGTAGATGACATCATATTTGCTTCATCTGACCCTAGTGAATGTGATAGATTTTCAAAAGAGATGAGCTCCAAGTTTCAAATGTCGATGATGGGACAAATGTCATTCTTCCTAGGATTACAAGTATCTCAAAGTCCCGGAGGCATTTTGATGAAGCGAAAAGTGTACCGCTTTTAGGGGGTCATTTAAGCCCTAAATCGTATTTATTTGATCAAATATTGCCCTAAATCGTTCCTTTTGTCATTTTAGGTACTTTGGAGAAGAAATCTGGAAAAGGAAGCATTTTGGACGTTTTTGGAGCATAAAAGTGAAGAAAACGACAAAGTCTCAAAATCGGCTGGAAAAGTACACTTGACGGCGTCAAGTATTGCTCTTGACGGCGTCATGGCTTGGCAAAAGAGGTGGATATGAAAAATACACATGATAAGCCAGGGAGTTTTGCAAAGGAAGTCTGACGGCGTCACCCTTTGAAGTGATCAAGGTCGTCACGGTTTAAGCTAAAGAGAGACGGCGTCAAGCTCATTTCTGACGGCGTCAACTTTGATAGGCCAGAGCGGATTTTGGAGGACTAAAGAGGGACGGCGTCAGGAAGACCATCCGGGAACCCTAGACACGGCGAGGTGACGGCGTCAAGATCTATAACGTGACGCCGTCAGCCACTAAGTTCTATATATAGTTTTGCAATTTTTTGTCATTAGTGTGCAACTTTGTGAGGAGAAAACCCTAAGACGAATTTCTGCCATTTTTTAAGGGTTTTATACCCTTGGATCTCCCATGTTTAATTGAAGATAAGTAATCATTTAATCAATCAATATGTCTATGTGTTGTTTGATTATATCTTGTTCTTGTCTTTTAATTAACATGCTAGGCTAGATTTATCTTGTGTTTGCTTAGATCTAATGAAACCTAACTATTGATTATTGGTTATTAGTGTGTTATTAATTGTATTGGATGATTTTTTATCAATGTTAGGCTTAAGAAAACTGGCTAATCTCCTATACGGTAACTTGCTTGAACGTCTTAAGAAACATGAACCAATGCGTACTAAGGTTATTATGGTTGTATTTAATGCATGAGCGAATTCTAGTGATCCCATGTTAGGAGCTTCCTAGCCGGCTCGACATAGGAGTGAAGTAGGAGCTTGTAGAGTTGGGGAAGTACGTACGCCACCCCACGATTGGTATTAAGGAATACACCCTTCATCCATGCAATTAATACACACTAATCAACCGGTAAAAGATAGTTAGGGAGTAAGGAAATCTAAGTAAACACATTTCTCTCCACATATGTTTCACGACCTTTTCATTTTCAGTTAATTTATTTTATTTGCATTTGTAGTTATTTGGGTTAGTTGACTAGCAACTAATTCCGCCCACTCCTTCAAACCCGAGATTTTACTTGTTTTCATAAAATTATAAAAATACAAAAAGAATCTTCCCTCACCCTTAGACCTATTAGAATAGTTTTTCAATCCTAACGACACTATTCCCCTAGAGAACGATCAATCCCCCGGTACTTGCCACTTCACTATACTACATCGGTCAGGTACACTGCCTGGTGGGGATTGCAAGCTTCTCGAGATCCCTCGAGAGGTAAAACCTGTTGTAAGGTCGCAAAACCACGCATCAAGTTTTTGGCGCCGCTGCCGGGGAATAGTTATTGTTTAGGTTGAATTTTTATTTTATTAGGTCTACTCATTAGATTCCTATCTTAGTGAGATTTTTATTTTCTTTTTATTAGCTTTCTTGTAGTCTATCTTTTTTCTTTGTGCCCTTTGTTTGTAAAACCATTTTCATTTGTCACTATGGCGGATGAAACTCCATTTAGATCATTGACAATAGAGGAACAACTATATTTCACTAATAGATTTGCTTCCTATCATTCCAATGAATTTTTGTGTGCTCTTAGTGATTTCCAAGAGGAGTTGGGGGTAAAGTTAGATGGGTTTAATGAATTCTATGCATGTGTGATTTCTATTAGACGATCATTATCAGGATCAATTCCTTTTAGTAAGACCCTTTGGATGAATTTTGAGGAAAGCTTCCTAACCATGACCCATAAGTGGAACAAATTAGTGGATTTGTATGAGCAAAAAGACCTAGTTTCTAAGAACATGGACTTAGAGTCAAACCAAGATTCTGAGACGGTTAGAGTTGAGCCACCTAGTTGCATGTCATGGTTAGGCACTACCATAATACAGGGTGAACACTTAGGTGATCTTGATGTGATGGAGGATCTAGCCGAGCGTGATCACATTGATCAAAAAGACCTAAGTTTTATGATCGATGACGATGAATCTCAAGAAACACATGATGAATCTTTTGGGCAATTTGAATATAGCAGTCAAAATATTGAGGATGATCCTTATGATTCGGATATAGAAGTTGAGATGCCTAGAGAAGCACTTGAGATACTTGGGAAAATGTTAGGGTTAGATTCTACTAAAACACATGATGGGGATATAGGTGATCTTGACACAAGGAATGATGAGGTAAGTAACATTAGCCCACTAAACACCCCACAAGTCCCACCATCATTTGAGGCATATACACCACCCGTGACTTACCCGGAAGAAGTAGAAGAGACTTTAGGAATCCCGATGGAGGTAGAACCTTTAAACCAAACACAACTAGAGGATATAGGTTTGAATACTTGTAGTCACAACCTTACTCTTAGTTCTATGGAAGTTCCTAGTTTGGATGAACCGGAGCCTCAACCAAGACCGTTACCTAATCTTCCATATTTAGATGTGAATTTAGGAATTGAAAAAGGTCCCGATCCACCCATCAAACCATATAGTCCGGATAGTTTTAAGTTGAAGGTAGTAGACTCTAAGCCTTGTAGAGAGGAAGCTGACATAGGAGTGAACCATAACCTTTCATACTTACATCACCCATTCATGATTGATCACAAGAAACACTATGGGTTTAAACCGGGTTTATTAGGTCAAGATGGATTCCCAACTAGGAGTCTCTCGAAGTTGATAAAAGATGATCCCTTTCTAGGAGAAAACTTCAGTTCACCCATTGACCCAATTGAACTAAGTAAGGTTATGATGATAGGATCCCGCATCTTTGAGCATATAATTCATCCACCACTCTTTCCTCACGTGGCATACTCCTACCGAGTTGGTGTGTATCGTTACTATCACCCGCACTTAATCCTAAGTGTAGGGAAAACCTCTCCTTTATCCGTTAAATAAGGGTAGAGTCAGGCTCGTGACTCGAACAAAAACAAGCGCTTATTGGGAGGCAACCCAAGCTTTATTTGTTTGTTTGTTTGTTTATTTGATTTTATTTGTTTCCGTATGCATGTTTTATTTTTATTGTTTGTGGATCATGATTCAAAATAAATTGTGAAAATGCTTTATTTTGTTTTTAACTTCGTCTTAATTACATATAAAGGTATTTTGCAAAAGCTAAGTGTAAGGGGAGACCCAAATTTGTTTATAAGAACGAAATTGAGCATGAACCACAACAATATTAAATGAACATGTATATTAGTAATTGTTTGAGTCAAATGCTTGTATCGAGTCATAATGATGTTTTGCAGGATTTTCCAGGAAGTAAGGCATAAGTTTTTCCAGAAATTTTCCGGAAACTTAACATGAGATTTTTGCAGGAACATTCTGACGGCGTCAGGAGTTATAACCTGACGGCGTCAGGTACATAAATTCTGAAAATTTTTGCGAGTTTTGTTTATACCGGAGTCGTAAAAGTTTTTGTTAAATCTTTAGTTTTATAAACTCCAGGAAATCTACAAATATTCATTCCAAAAGCATTATATCTTTAATTGTTTTGTTTTTATTTCTAAGTCTGGAATTACATCTAGTTGTGAGTTTTCTTTGTTCGGTTTGATGCTTTGGGTTTTTGTGTTTGTTTTCTCAGATTTAACAGGTTATATTGGACAAGAAGATGATTTATATTTCTGGAGGGAAGCTTTCAACGTTCATTTTCTTGGAGGAAGATTTAACCATGTTATCCATTTATCCACACCGAATGAATCAGGGGAGTATTTGTTTTCATTCTTTTACCTTATTTACTTTTACATCTTTTTATTGAACATTGGGGACAATGTTCAGCCTAAGTGTAAGGGGAGGGTAAATGATGATACTTTAGAGAATGCAATTGCACTTGAGTTTGTTTGTTCAATAGTATGTGTGTAATAAAACTAAGAGAAATACTTGTTAGGGCAATTTTAGCGCCAAATTTAATTTTTTTTTACAACATTTAGGAGTGAAGCTTTGGCCTTAATGAGCGTCTCACGGATAGGAGTTATATGACTAGCACAAAATCATACCACTAAAAAAAATTTCCACCCCTAAATATGTGACGTTCGCCCCTAGAATTGGTAGGAAAAGCATTTATGCTATGATGTGTGTACCGGTAGCACTTAGATTCTAGAACTTGCGTTAGGACCATTCCGAGGCCACAAGTGAGACTACATTCGTGTAGTTAGATTTACTACATGATAAGAGGCATTAGGATTAACCCATTGTTTTACACCTGTGTTTTTGTTATAATTACATTGGCTACATTGGTCAAGTAATTCTCCCACACCCTTTGCGTTGTACTCATTTTTAGTACACGATACCCCTAGTACACCCCTCAGAGCCTATCTTTTCGTTTCTAACTTTAAGCATTTTACTTAAAGTAAGAATTTGTTTACACCCCACTTAAATGTACACCCAAATCGCCTTAGCCTACCTTGTATGCACTCATTTTTAGTGCATTATTGTGACAACATTTGTTTAAACCCCAAGTTAATTATCTAATTGATTACATGGTTGCTAAGTCGAGTCATATCCTTGTACATATTGTTTTGGGACGATTGGGACTCATGGGTAAAGTACTAGTGTAATGGAGTAATGGGGAAGAACAACATTATTACCCCCATATGTGCTAAATATTTTAAAAGTACTCCAAGGTTTTCGATTATCTTAATTCGAGTCATTAGAATAGTTATTTGTAAAGTTATGTAAAAGTTCAAGTGTAAGGGGAATGCAACGCCCCTATGATGTATTATTTTGGATGGTAGGGCAAGAGTGTATGCACAAAAAAAAAAAAAAAAAAAAAAAAAAAAAAAAAAAAAATCAAGAAAAATACAAAAAAATGAGAAAAAGAAAAGTAGAAAAAACATATGGACTACCATCCCGTTTCATTTTATGTTTATTTTATGTTTTTGTTATTTTGTTTTTAGCTTAAGTCGAGTCTAGTCTTGGCTTAGCAACGCCATATTGTACATGTAATTAATCAAGATCTTTAACTCGCCACCAGTAAAATATCCCTTATCCAACAAATCCGTGTTTATCATATCCCTACACCTCACGTTATAACCCATGTAAAAGCCCTCTTTGATAGTTTATCTTAGGTGCTTACGCCTAGTGGAGGAGGTTTTTGATCCTTTCCCAAGCCTATGGTAATCTATTTGCTATGACAGGTAGTGAGAGATATTATCCGTTTTTATTTATGAGATTTATTTTGATGACACTTGAGAGATGTTGTAAAACCCTAAAATCTGAAAACATGTAAAATAACCAAATTGCCCCTACAAGTTTAAAAATTTATTTAAAAGATTATAAAGTACCGAATCAATCCCAAACTTCGGGTAATGGACAAGTATGATACCAAATAATTTTGACAACTCCATTTAATATTTTTGCAAGCTACAAAATTACTAAAATACCCCTGGATTGCCAAATGGAAATTATAGTATTATTATTATGGTTTTAAGTGTAATTAAAATACATTAAGTAGAGAATTAAGGCCATTAATTATTCCCCAACAAGAATCTCGGTATTTTAGGCCCATACCCTCCCCAATGACCGGTCCAACCTAATTTAATATTAATCCCTAAATTAATTCACCTCTAAACCCTAAAAACTAAAGTGCCGCCACATCTAAAAATCTCCCACACCTCAATCCGATTTTTCTGCATCAAGAAGATAATTTTCTGGAGTTCTTCATAGTGCCAAGAAGGTGGGAAAAATAGCCACAAGGTTCTAGGGTCGATCGTGTGTTCGTGGTGATCTATTTGGGTCGAATTAGTGCAACCGAGCATCAATAATCCACAACGTGTAATCCTTTGATCTATAAACTTCCTGGTAATTTTCTAGCACTCCTTTAATCACATATATCATGGGAAAAATAATGAAATCGACCCATACATTGTTTTATGATCAAACGAAAAATAATGGATCTATAAACCCTAGAATCGAATTAAAATTATAAAACATGTATGCGATTTTTAGGAGCCTTGTATATAATTTTTGTGGGTTCCATATGCATCATATAACATGAGAAAAATTGTATCTTGATTTGTGGATGTCGAATTCATGGGTTTTGGAGTTTATGCTATAATCGGATTTTGGAAAATAAAAGGGAAAATTGTGGAAAGAAATATTGGGCCGATTGATCTAGGGTTTGTAAGGATGAAATCTGGAAATATTGATGATATAATGATGATAGAATAATGATAAAATGATTGGGGAATTATAGGGTTCGATTTTGATGAATATTATGTAAACCGATTTAAAGATAAATAGTTAAGGGACTGTTTTGTAATTTTTAAAACTTGTGGGATATTTTTGTAATGTTTTATAGATCAGGGGGAAGATATAAAAATTATAATATAAGGGCCTTATTTGTAAATTGAGCAAAGTGTGGATTTAATTTGTAATATTAATGCCGAATTGAAAATAAATAAAATGAGGGACTAAAAATGTAATTTCTGGAAAGTTGGTGCTGTTTTGAATAATAAATTATATTCAGGGGGTTATGTGTAATTTTATTAATTTAATGGCTTAATATGCAATTATTGATAATTAAAGGTTGAAATTGTAATTTAAAGGACTAAATATGTAACTGTGATAACTAGAGGGACCTATTGTGTAAATTATGGAAATTTGAAGGAACATTCGTATAACATACTAAAATAAGTACTCATGATGTAAAATTGGTAAATTAAGGGTTTAATATGTAATTATAGTAAATTATATAATTCGAATTTGTAATTTAAAAAGTATAAGGACCAAATGTGTAAATTACCGAAACATTGAGGGCTGTTTGTAACATAATTAAATTGAAGGTTAATCTCTGTAATTTGAAGAATAAAAAGGACTTGGTGTGTAATATGAATATTGTAAAGGTTAAATTTGTAAATTTTGTAAGTATAAGATTAATTTGTAAATTAATAAAGTAAAGGGGTGTAATCCGTAAATATTGGAAACGTGAAGACTAAATGTGTAATTCTGGAAATGGAAGTATTCAAATGGTAAATTATGAGGTTCCTAATTTAAACCTTGAACTTTGGTAAAGTTACGTTTATAACCCTAAACTATGAAAACTTGTCATATTTGACCCTGAACTTTTGTGACTTGTTTAAATGCACCCTAAAGCCATATTATGATTCAATAATAACTTAACCTAAATGAGAATATGGAAATCTTACTAATTATGGAAACTTACTAAATATGGAAACCTGTTAAAAATGGAAAGTTACTTAAAATGGAAAGGTTTGTAATTCTCTTCTACCCCTGTAGGTGTGAAGAAGGAGAGGACATGATCCTTTGCATCTTATTCTCTTGGTTGTGCTTTGCTTTGGAATAAGGTACAGATATTCTGCCCTTTTTAATAAGGTGCCTTCGACCTCTTGATTCTGATTTGAACCTATGATATGAACCTTTGGCATTTGAACCTTTGACATGAACCTTTGATATGAACTTTGAGATTTGGACTATGACTATATGAACCTTTGCTTTGATATGAACCCTTGACCTTTGACCCCAGTTTGATACCCGAGCCAAATATGTTTCCTAGCCATGAAGGTAACATGGCCATGTCATTGATGCACCAGTGGCATGACTCTAGTGTACTCGAGTGATGTTGTACACCGTCCCCATTATGATATGATATGCGCGCTTTATGATTTGTTATGGCCAATATGATTTGTTTGGGGGGCGTATGGATGCATCCTAGATATGTTCTGATATGATATGTTTTGATATGATATGATATGGTGACTGGGGCTGGGTGCAATCCACTCCTTTCACAAAATATGGGAGCTAGCTACTCCACCTGAAGAATGAGGACACCCCTCATATTATCTGATTATCTGAGAGGTCTCCCCTCTATATGATTATGAAGATATGATATGATATGATATGTGATATGTTATGATATGGGCTCGTGGTGGATGACTGTCCTAAACCTTACTCTTTATTTCCTTTTCCTATATCTCATTCATTATGATATGCCTGTTCATTTCCATTTTGATTTTGTTTCCGTTTATTATATATATCTGTTCACTGGGCTTTTAAAGCTCAGCCGCACGTTTTCTTTCCGTGTGCGGCAGGTTTTAGTTGGAAGCTGGGTATGAGTGAAGAGACCTTTGGACTTAGAAGACCTTGATAGTTTTCGGAAGTAGAGGAGTTTAGAAGGATTGGCATTGTCAGACATAGTATTTAGTTTTGTTTCTCAATTGTAACCTTGTAGTTTCAGTATATCATTTGTAACCTTTGAATTTCTATTGTATTATTTAAGTCGTATGTTATGCTTGCCTTTGATATGTCACCATTTGCGTGACACTTCTACCCTTGCCGGGTTGGGGTGTTACAATTATGGTATTAGAGCCAGGTTTACGACTTGTAGTACATCTACCTTTGGCCTGTGTAAGTTAGGACCCCTAAGTTTCCACTGTAGGCGCTCGTAGGATAACCTTTGCGAAGTTGCGTAGAATTTTCCCATAGGAATATAAGTGATAACCGGAGAGGAATGGGTAGTCTAGGACATCCATGTGAGTAGTAATTGCTTCCGCATCACTCTGAATCTTGCCTTTGCCTTTAGTCATGCCTTATAAGAACGTTTGTCTCAGAAGGTGAGGAAGTCTCATCTCCCTTCATTTTCATGATGAACTTGTTATGTTAACCAATTTCCTTTGGAAGGATTGATGTTGACATTTGTCCAGTACGGAATTGTTATCTAAGCATGCTAATGCTAATAACTGATATTCCATACATCTCAACTCCGACAGTTAAACGATGTTCGTATTACTATCGGTGCATACCCTATCATTCCTATGTTATAAGATTCCAATCTTTTGAACTGTTCACAATTCTAACCTTCAATTTGATATATTTAACCTTGATATATTCTAATACTCTCCCATCCCACACTTTGATGAACCATGTACTAAATTTGATATGTGAACTATCCGTATGATTTGACAACCACATTCGTTCTAAGAATCCGTTTACCTTGGACTTTGAGGTCTTTTGATTTTGGATAGGTGGCTTTCGTGAAGCTACCGTAGACTACAATATTTGAAATGCGATCTTTAAGAATCTGCTTCACCATATTTTGATATGATATTCTCAATCATTTGAATCTGTTAAGATTATTGTTGTATGAAGCACATACTCCGATCTCTTTGATTTCCAATTTTCTCCTAACGCCTGTTAGTATCCACTCTTGGAAAACTCCGACACTTGAAAGTTTGTTGTACGAATTTCTGGTGTTTCTAATGAACCTTTTGAGATCCGTTGGGAAGTAAAGTTTGCATTGAACTAATCTGAACTGGCGAAACCACGATACTGAAGAGGTTAAGAGATTGTAGGAACTGATGGAATATGAGTTTGTTCACTTCAGTGATCTCTTGAATGCTCCTGTTTGTTTATGAAGAAGAAAGAGAGAAGTGTGCGGCGGCGCACCGACCATCGTGAATTTAACCGTAATCGTTATTCCATTCCATTTCCGCATATCAATATTTGGTTTGTTCTATTTTTGAAACTCCGTAGCAGACGACCTCATTTGAGTTTGAAAGACGGAAGAAGCAACCACAAGAACATCTGAGAAGGAAGTTGATTAGTTGAGATTAGGTTCCGTGAAGCATTACAATTTGATTTGTGAAGAGAAAGATTTGTGATATGAAGTTTTTCCCTAAGAAGATTTCCTGAAGTTGCTTTAGTACCCGTGTGACCACTGTGAGTTTTGAATGATGTCAATTGTATTGACTAGAAGATTCATGTTTTCACAAGTATTCGGACAATTGTCATAGCATGACAGTATGTTTGTGCTCAGAGACGAACGAGGAGCACGTTGACCATTTTAGTATGAAGTGAACCGACCCCTTTGTTCTAGAAGAATAGATTACTTGACGATCAGAGATTGTAGCAGACAACACCACCAGGTATCCGAGGACTAAAGAGCTTTCACGAAAAGGACCAGGACTGAAGACCATTGTCGGAGTTAGAAACCTTGTAGAAGATGTGCAGAAGAGGTTCGTGACAGGCATTACCAAGAGAGAAGCAGGTGAGAAGAAGACAGACTGAGATGAGACTCGATTATACCCCAAGCAGCACATAGAGACTTCAGTTGGGCATTAAGACGACCAGACCGTAGGAGATGAGCTTCAGCACATAAACCAGGAAGTCCACAGCAGTTTGAGTTGGTGAATTATGAATCATGCTAGAAGACCTGTAGGAGACACGCAACCTTGTTTCTCTAGTCATTTTAGTTGTACTAAGATGAATTGAGAGCTGAAGCAGACTCGCCAATGGAGGAATGCACGGTGATCACGTAAGAGATTCATGCTACCACACCGAAGTGTCAAGAAGAAGCGTCGAAGACTTGAGGAACCAGACTCAAGTTTATGATTTCCTTTTCACACTATGATCGTATGATTAGACAAGAGAGCGGCTACTTGGAATTTGAAAGAGTTCGAGATCATGAAGTTGAAGGGATGAAATTTTGTAGTAAACGTTTGGATTCGGAAGATTTGATTTTTGTAAAGGATGAAGATATTGAAGACGTAATTCATTTCCTCTTAGACCACTCAAGTTTCCGTTACCTTTCGATAAGATCTTGAAGAGCCTTTTCCCTATTAGAAATTCCGTTCTGTGTTCGTTACGCATTTGTTTGGATGATGGTTTCGTTATGTGAAGGATGATGAATTGTGGAAGACCTAACGTTTCGGCGACGAGTTTCATTTTGAGGTGTACATATTTCGTTACGCTATTTGTACGTTCAAATTCCTCCGATTTAGAATCCGTAGTGATGTTTGTTTTGGACCAACCTTAGGAGGTAGAAAGACTGATAGGTGGTTAAGATAAGTAGTTCTGTTCGCGACTTGAGATAAAGTATGACCATCATAATGGTATACTCATATGATGCTGGTATTATGACGGTTCGCGAACGTGATAATACTTACGTCATATGACGTACCCTCATTGTGTTCATAGGATATTTCGAGGAGTACTTTAGAAACCTTAGAATTTTGATTAGAGATGTGAGAAATTTCGCATTTGTAAGATTTAGGTTCGTTCCGCCTATACGCTTAATCTGTTTCGCCGTTATACGATTTGATACGTTTGGATTCTCGGTACGCGGTTGTTGACCTTTGTAATTCCGATAAGAATCTTAAGTTCTGCTATAAATTTCTTCCATTTGATATCACCTACAATTTATTTTCTGTACGATCTCATCTGATTTGTCTAATCGAATGCTATGGACGGCATATCCGTCGCAATCTTGCGTATCCTTGTATCTCTTCTGAGAGAATATGATGACCATCCGTCGTGTTTGAATATGATCCTTGCAATCTGAATTCCGTATGATATGTCATTTCTGGGAACTGAAGTTACTTTTGGATCGGCAATGAAGAGTCATGAGAAACAAGTCTTTTTACATTTCCGTTCGCTGTCCGTTGTGTATTCTGTTTCGTTTCATCACCGTTCGTAAAGATTCTTTGGAAGAACCACCCAGAGAGGGAGGCTACCTGGGAAACCGAGGAATCGATATGAGCTAGTTATCCGCATTTTGTATTCTGATCTAGTACGTCTCTATTTTGTTTTCGATCTTTTCACTTCTGATTCCTTTCAAATTTCGAGGACGAAATTTTTCTGTTAGAGGGGAAGAGTTGTAAAACCCTAAAATCTGAAAACATGTAAAATGACCAAATTGCCCCTGCAAGTTTAAAAATTTATTTAAAAGAATATAAAGTACCGAATCAATCCCAAACTTCGGGTAATGGACAAGTATGATACCAAATAATTTTGACAACTCCATTTAATATTTTTGCAAGCTAAAAAATTACTAAAATACCCCTGGATTGCCGAATGGAAATTATAGTATTATTATTATGGTTTTAAGTGTAATTAAAATACATTAAGTAGAGAATTAAGGCCATTAATTATTCCCCAACAAGAATCTCGATATTTTAGGCCCATACCCTCCCCAATGACCGGTCCAACCTAATTTAATATTAATCCCTAAATTAATTCACCTCTAAACCCTAAAAACTAAAGTGCCGCCACATCTAAAAATCCCCCACACCTCAATCCGATTTTTCTGCATCAAGAAGATAATTTTCTGGAGTTCTTCATAGTGCCAAGAAGGTGGGAAAAATAGCCACAAGGTTCTAGGGTCGATCGTGTGTTCGTGGTGATCTATTTGGGTCGAATTAGTGCAACCGAGCATCAATAATCCACAACGTGTAATCCTTTGATCTATAAACTTCCTGGTAATTTTATAGCACTCCTTTAATCACATATATCATGGGAAAAATAATGAAATCGACCCATGCATTGTTTTATGATCAAACGAAAAATAATGGATCTATAAACCCTAGAATCGAATTAAAATTATAAAACATGTATGCGATTTTTAGGAGCCTTGTATATAATTTTCGTGGGTTCCATATGCATCATATAACATGAGAAAAATTGTATCTTGATTTTTGGATGTCGAATTCATGGGTTTTGGAGTTTATGTTATAATCGGATTTTGGAAAATAAAGGGAAAATTATGGAAAGAAATATTGGGCCGATTGATCTAGGGTTTGTAAGGATGAAATCTGGAAATATTGATGATATAATGATGATAGAATAATGATAAAATGATTGGGGAATTATAGGGTTCGATTTTGATGAATATTGTGTAAACCGATTTAAAGATAAATAGTTAAGGGACTGTTTTGTAATTTTTAAAACTTGTGGGATATTTTTGTAATGTTTTATAGATCAGGGGGAAGATATAAAAATTATAATATAAGGGCCTTATTTGTAAATTGAGCAAAGTGTGGATTTAATTTGTAATATTAATGCCGAATTAAAAATAAATAAAATGAGGGACTAAATATGTAATTTCTGGAAAGTTGGTGCTGTTTTGACTAATAAATTATATTCAGGGGGTTATGTGTAATTTTGGTAAATTAATGGCTTAATATGCAATTATTGATAATTAAAGGTTGAAATTGTAATTTAAAGGACTAAATATGTAACTGTGATAACTAGAGGGACCTATTGTGTAAATTATGGAAATTTGAAGGAACATTCGTATAACATACTAAAATAAGTACTCATAATGTAAAATTGGTAAATTAAGGGTTTAATATGTAATTATAGTAAATTATATAATTCGAATTTGTAATTTAAAAAGTATAAGGACCAAATGTGTAAATTACCGAAACATTGAGGGCTGTTTGTAACATAATTAAATTGAAGGTTAATCTCTGTAATTTGAAGAATAAAAAGGACTTGGTGAGTAATATGAATATTGTAAAGGTTAAATTTGTAAATTTTGTAAGTATAAGATTAATTTGTAAATTAATAAAGTAAAGGGGTGTAATCCGTAAATATTGGAAACGTGAAGACTAAATGTGTAATTCTGGAAATGGAAGTATTCAAATGGTAAATTATGAGGTTCCTAATTTACACCTTGAGCTTTGGTAAAGTTACGTTTATCACCCTGAACTATGAAAACTTGTCATATTTGACCCTGAACTTTTGTGACTTGTTTAAATGCACCCTAAAGCCATATTATGATTCAATAATAACTTAACCTAAATGAGAATATGGAAATCTTACTAATTATGGAAACTTACTAAATATGGAAACCTGCTAAAAATGGAAAGTTACTTAAAATGGAAAGGTTTGTAATTCTCTTCTACCCCTCTAGGTGTGAAGAAGGAGAGGACATGATCCTTTACATCTTATTCTCTTGGTTGTGCTTTGCTTTGGAATAAGGTACAGATATTCTTCCCTTTTTAATAAGGTGCCTTCGACCTCTTGATTCTGATTTGAACCTATGATATGAACCTTTGGCATTTGAACCTTTGACATGAACCTTTGATATGAACTTTGAGATTTGGACTATGACTATATGAACCTTTGCTTTGATATGAACCCTTGACCTTTGACCCCAGTTTGATACCCGAGCCAAATATGTTTCCTAGCCATGAAGGTAACATGGCCATGTCATTGATGCACCAGTGGCATGACTCTAGTGTACTCGAGTGATGTTGTACACCGTCCCCATTATGATATGATATGCGCGCTTTATGATTTGTTATGGCCAATATGATTTGTTTGGGGGGCGTATGGATGCATCCTAGATATGTTCTGATATGATATGTTTTGATATGATATGATATGGTGACTGGGGCTGGGTGCAATCCACTCCTTTCACAAAATATGGGAGCTAGCTACTCCACCTGAAGAATGAGGACACCCCTCATATTATCTGATTATCTGAGAGGTCTCCCCTCTATATGATTATGAAGATATGATATGATATGATATGTGATATGTTATGATATGGGCTCGTGGTGGATGACTGTCCTAAACCTTACTCTTTATTTCCTTTTCCTATATCTCATTCATTATGATATGCCTGTTCATTTCCATTTTGATTTTGTTTCCGTTTATTATATATATCTGTTCACTGGGCTTTTAAAGCTCAGCCGCACGTTTTCTTTCCGTGTGCGGCAGGTTTTAGTTGGAAGCTGGGTATGAGTGAAGAGACCTTTGGACTTAGAAGACCTTGATAGTTTTCGGAAGTAGAGGAGTTTAGAAGGATTGGCATTGTCAGACATAGTATTTAGTTTTGTTTCTCAATTGTAACCTTGTAGTTTCAGTATATCATTTGTAACCTTTGAATTTCTATTGTATTATTTAAGTCGTATGTTATGCTTGCCTTTGATATGTCACCATTTGCGTAACACTTCTACCCTTGTCGGGTTGGGGTGTTACAGATGTGAGTATCTAAACACTACTTGTGAGGTGCTAGTTTGTAATCTCCGTGCTTATTATGATTAAAGTGGAACGACTATTTGTTGTAATTACTTTTATATTAGCATTAAATGATACCCAAACTTGTATTTTGATTAGAATAAAAGCACATTTGCTTGAGGACTTGCAAATCTCAAGTGTAAGGGTATTTGATGAAGCGAAAAGTGTACCGCTTTTAGGGGGTCATTTAAGCCCTAAATCGTATTTATTTGATCAAATATTGCCCTAAATCGTTCCTTTTGTCATTTTAGGTACTTTGGAGAAGAAATCTGGAAAAGGAAGCATTTTGGACGTTTTTGGAGCATAAAAGTGAAGAAAAAGACAAAGTCTCCAAAGCTGCTGGAAAAGTACACTTGACGGCGTCAAGTATTGCTCTTGACGGCGTCACGGCTTGGCAAAAGAGGTGGATATGAAAAATACACATGATAAGCCAGGGAGTTTTGCAAAGGAAGTCTGACGGCGTCACCCTTTGAAGTGATCAAGGTCGTCACGGTTTAAGCTAAAGAGAGACGGCGTCAAGCTCATTTCTGACGGCGTCAACCTTTGATAGGCCAAAGCGGATTTTGGAGGACTAAAGAGGGACGGCGTCAGGAAGACCATCCGGGAACCCTAGACACGGCGAGGTGACGGCGTCAAGATCTATAATGTGACGCCGTCAGCCACTAAGTTCTATATATAGTTTTGCAATTTTTTGTCATTAATGTGCAACTTTGTGAGGAGAAAACCCTAAGACGAATTTCTGCCATTTTTTAAGGGTTTTATACCCTTGGATCTCCCATGTTTAATTGAAGATAAGTAATCATTTAATCAATCAATATGTCTATGTGTTGTTTGATTATATCTTGTTCTTGTCTTTTAATTAACATGCTAGGCTAGATTTATCTTGTGTTTGCTTAGATCTAATGAAACCTAACTATTGATTATTGGTTATTAGTGTGTTATTAATTGTATTGGATGATTGTTTATCGATGTTAGGCTTAAGAAAACTGGCTAATCTCCTATACGGTAACTTGCTTGAACGTCTTAAGAAACATGAACCAATGCGTACTAAGGTTATTATGGTTGTATTTAATGCATGAGCGAATTCTAGTGATCCCATGTTAGGAGCTTCCTAGCCGGCTCGACATAGGAGTGAAGTAGGAGCTTGTAGAGTTGGGGAAGTACGTACGCCACCCCACGATTGGTATTAAGGAATACACCCGTCATCCACGCAATTAATACACACTAATCAACCGGTAAAAGATAGTTAGGGAGTAAGGAAATCTAAGTAAACACATTTCTCTCCACATAAGTTTCACGACCTTTTCATTTTCAGTTATTTTATTTTATTTGCATTTGTAGTTATTTGGGTTAGTTGACTAGCAACTAATTCCGCCCACTCCTTCAAACCCGAGATTTTACTTGTTTTCATAAAATTATAAAAATACAAAAAGAATCTTCCCTCACCCTTAGACCTATTAGAATAGTTTTTCAATCCTAACGACACTATTCCCCTAGAGAACGATCAATCCCCCGGTACTTGCCACTTCACTATACTACATCGGTCAGGTACACTGCCTGGTGGGGATTGCAAGCTTCTCGAGATCCCTCGAGAGGTAAAACCTGTTGTAAGGTCGCAAAACCACGCATCATATCTCAAAGCCCCGGAGGCATTTTCATCAATCAGTCCAAATATGCATATGAGATCTTGAAAAAGTTTGGATTCGATTCAAGTGAGCCAGTTGATACTCCCATGATTGATAGATCTAAACTAGATGAAGACCTGTCAGGGATTCCAGTCGATCAAACGAAGTACAGAAGCATGATTGGATCCTTAATGTACATTACTGCAAGCAGACCAGACCTTCTATTTGCTGTATGCATGTGTGCGCGATATCAATCCAAACCCACCAAAAAGCATCTAGAAGCAATAAAAAGGGTTTTCAGATATCTTCAAGGAACAGTTCATATGGGTCTCTGGTATCCTAAGGACACAGCCATGGAGTTAACGGCTTATGCTGATGCAGATCATGCGGGGTGTCAGGACACTCGTCGAAGTACTTCAGGAGGAGCTCAGTTTTTAGGGGAAAAGTTGGTTAGTTGGTCTTCGAAGAAGCAAATGAGCACATCCATATCTTCTACTGAAGCGGAATACATTGCTATGTCGGCTTGTTATGCACAAATTCTATGGATGCGATCACAACTATCAGACTATGGATTCTCATACAACAAAATTCCTCTATATTGTGACAACAAAAGCGCCATTGCACTTTGTTGCAACAATGTTCAGCACTCCAGGTCAAAGCACATCGACATCAGGCATCACTTCATCAGGGAACAGGTTGAAAGGGGAATCGTGGAGCTGTATTTTGTGAGGACAGAGTTTCAGCTAGCAGACATCTTCACTAAGGCTCTCCCGAGAGAAAGGTTTCAGTTTATTCTCCCGCGTCTTGGAATGAAGAGCTTATCTCCAGAAACTCTCAAGTGTCTTCAGGAGGAAAAGGAGGAGTAAAGGGTTATCCTCTCATATCCTTGTATATATCTTATAAAAAAAAAAAAAAAAAAAAAAAAAAAAAAAAAAAAACCATAAAAAATCAAAAAATCAGAAAATACCAAAAATAGTCTCACCTAGGCATGTCTTCTGTTTATCGATAACATTTACGGGCCTACAAATGTCATTCAATAATGACACGGGTCTTTAAATGAAGCTCGAGCAGAAGTTACAACTAATCGGTTAAAACATGTCTTAATGGTTTGCAGTTACTTCATACTGCAACCCGCTCTATACATTGTGGAAAGCACGTCGCCAAAAGGACGGCTGTTCCACCAACTGGGTGATGTTCACCTGGGCATGGATTACTTTATATCCATGTTACCCAATCTGATGTATGTCTCAGTGCGTCATTTCGTGCATAAGAAGAGAAGTCTTCTTTACATCAAATAACTCTTTATCTTCTCTGATTCTTCAAGAGAGTTTTGATGTCTCACAAGGTGGTAAATTGAACTAAATTTTCACAAGTACTCTTCACTTAATTGAATGACTACAGCTCTTTAAATAGAAAACGGGTCATTAATTAAGGGGGAGAGTACTTGTTCAAATTTCTAACACCTTACCGACATTGTGCAACATCAGCAGTGACACTCTCTCGTGGTTTAAGGGGGAGCATCGTATGCTCCAGTATCAGAATACATTAAAATTGGACACATTTTCTCCCACATTTTTCTAACTTATTTAAATCATTTGGGATCACAAATCTCAAATGGTTTGAAATTTTTGATCGGGGGAGAGAATGTGATTTAAATATGAAATCTGATAAAATGTGATGTTTGGACGTAAATGTAAGCTCTCCCATATGTGCTAAACTCTTTCGTATATCGATGCACATATTGAGGGGGAGAAAATGAACAAAAAGGAGTTGGCACCACATTAGATCGTGACTCAGACTTGACAAATGAATTGACGACAACTAAAGTCAGTAGTCGAAAAGACATGTCCTGGACGGGTAATAATTTCAAGCCAGTTCATCTGGTGATGTAAGCGTGTCTCGCAAAGGACGTGTCTGAGTAGAATGTACCGATTTCGAGCGATTTTCTGAGAATGTGATCTGGACGGGTAATAATTTCAAGCTAGTTTTCTAGTGATGTAAGCGTGTCTCGCGATGATCATGTTCTTGGAAAATCAATCAATTCAAAAAGTGCGAGCTCTACCTAACATGTGCAAATTTATAAAACAATCAACCGAGCACATGTTGAGGGGGAGCATTTGAAAATTATAAAACTCTCAAGTGTTAGCAAAAATGTGTTTCTTAATCATGAACACTTTGAGAGATTTTTCAAGGATTTGGTTTGGCAATCGTGGAAGAATACCAAAGACCGACCATTTTAAATTAATGTATGGAGTTATAAGGATGGTTAGGTTAGGCTAAAGTTCCCACGATCCCACCAGAGCCGGAGGGATCTACCCAGGGACAATCCACTAGTTAGTGTAGAAGTCCTTAGGTATGATTAAAAAGGAGAAAAGTGGATAAGGGAAAAGTGCCGACTGAGATGGAGCTAGTACTGGAACAAACCCAACAAGGTGCTAGTTATGAAGTCTCGGTAAGCACTGAAGGGGTTGAAGAATGAAAAAGAATTGTAAAGATAAAGGGTGAAAAGAAAGAAGCCCTCCTTACAACTTAGGCAGAAACCGGGTCAATTCATATGCTGTCAGAATCACTTAGATGATTGCTGGCATTGAAGACAAAGTATCATGGACCCAGTGATACGCTGCACAACCCTCCCTAACCACTCAAGGTCCCTCAAAGGACTCTTGTTTCAATTGTCACGGAGCTCAATACATTTCTATCGTCTCTCTCACTCCGAGTTAGATGATATTGAAAAGGTGGCAGTCCTCTCCAGCCTCCGATCACCAAATCAAAATGCACAATAGAGTCTAGAGCCACGAGATGCATAATAAGATCTCATAGGAACATGAATTATTTCTACACTGGTTGTTCAACATTAAGGACACCAGTTGTAAACTCATGAGTCCTACGTAGATCTTAGCAATCTGCCAGAACATTTATGAGAGAATTTACAAATGTAATTCTCAATGATTGAATGGAAATTCCTGCCAGGGTCAACATCAAACAGCCCTGAAAGCAGGTCACTTTGGTAATTCCTTGTGGATTACGCTTAGTGATCGCGGCGGTTTCAAACGGTCTACAGTCGTGGAGTGATCTCCAGCGACTCACCTAATCATTGATATACTACGGTACGATCTTAAAAAGCCCTCTGTGGGTTTTCAATTAGGAACGGTCTGGGTAAGGATTAGAGAGAGTTTTCACAATATGATGTTAACAATCTCTAAGTCCGAACCTGTAAGTACCGGACGTTTTATTGCTAACTGTCGTATGCAGGAACTTCTGGCGGCTGTAGCTGTTGGATGCTGTAGCTGGTTGTAGTTGTAGCTGGTTGCAGAAAAGATGTCAATCCACTACCACATGTTCACACTACATCATCACTATAATTCAACAAAGTCATGATCAACCAAAAGACCTTTAACACTGCTTCTGCTAACTCTGATGCTAAAGATCATGACACCAAATAGTGTGAGCATGTCGGCTCAAAGAATACTTCATCACATGGAGACATACTGATAAAAGATGACTTGAAGATACATGTTGGATGATATTTTCGAAGAATGATCAAAATAATCCAAGACAAGGAGAAGTCATCATAAGTCCACTGCTGAAGGCACAATGATTACTAAAGACTGAAGAATCAATGTCTACGAGCTACAAAGTTAAGATTCATGAATAGAGTGCTTGGAACATTGTTATCATGGTGACCTCCCTTAGGGGGAGATTGTTAGGAATATAAATATTCAGTTGAAGACTCGGTCACCCCGAGCACTCTCGTGTATTAAATAGCTCGTAGTAATACAAGTAATATTAGTAGTAAAGTAGTTAATTAATATTGTGGAGTGAGTCGGGTCTTTACCCACTGTCAGCTCGCTCCACAGTCCACTAGGGACAAAGTAAGTAGGCTAAGCATGTAAGTATAAATACCCCTCTCCTCATGTGGAGAGGGTTGGACCTTTGCAAGCATTCAATTTATTTTTCTTTTTGATTTATCTCTCTAAAGGTTCCACACCACTTTCTCTCTCTAGTTTCTTCCTAGTTCGATCCATATAGCACCCAATCTTGTGTTTATTAGTTCATGAATATCCTACAAGGGTGTTGTGCGAAATGCATTTGGCACTTCCACCATTAGACGTGCAAACAATTGTCCATCTAGGTAATTTTCACAAAATGTCACAAAAGTCACGAAATGTCACGAAATGTATTTTGTTTGGAACATGGCATATAACAACTAACAAGTCCATTTTTATTAAGAAACCTTGACTTGAATTATCTTCAAGTTTTTCTATCGTTAAGCATACTAATATCTATACAACCCATATTTCTATACGATTGGTCGAATCAAGTTTGTTTTGTAAACTACCCTTTATGGATACTTACTACAAATTGAAGTTAAAGCAACACAGTGTAAGTGTTGTATTATGGGTTTAAAATGTTGCATTATGCTTAAAGTGACACTTTATTAAGTGCTACATTATATAACGTCGCCTTAGGTATAAGTGACACTTTCAAATGGAATATGCAACATTTTTCTAATGTGTTGCCTTTGTTTTGCAAATGTGTTAATGAGAAGCGCAACACTTTTTACATTCAAACACAATACTTTTTATAACTAATTGCAACACTTTTACACTCAATGCAACACTTTTTACATTAAAATGCAACAATTTTATACTTAGGTGCAACACTTTTTAAAATCAAATGCAACATTTTTTAATAGAACCACAACAATTTTAGATTCAAGTGCAACACTTTCTCATTTGCTGCAACGAAGTATGCAACACTTTATCTTATGAAATGCAACACTTTTAGTTGTTTTTCATCATTAAGGCAACACTTTTCTATATGATTTGTAACACTTTTGTTTCACGTAATACAATGCTATATATGTGATTCTAGGAACATATATAAGGATACACAAGCATATGATACATTAAATTATAATTTTACATAAGTTTATCTGTTTACAAAGAGATACAGCAAAAGCATTATGAGTTTTTGCGACCAACTACCATGATCTAGTTTAGGTATTTACAAAGATCTAGCAAAAGCATCATCAGTCTTTGCGAACAATTTCGACAAGCTGGTTTCAAAAAGGGTTTCAGTAGAGTGGATATATACACAAACCAGTTAACGTCAAATGATTGCATTCAAGTGGTACAGTCTTTAGTCCTTTTCGCCAGGCTTTGATTGCTTGTTTAAGCAGCAACTTGTTTTTTTATGGAGGCTAGTGTGAGACTATATAGTTGTCTTTTGCAGGGGTTGTTGGGATGTACTCGTCTTTCCGTTTGGGTGGATCAGCAAGAGCGGAGGTAGACCCAACCTGTTGTTGCAGATTTGTAAGAAGTGATGCCTCCGTGGTTTGTACGCTTTTACCACGTGTATTTTAGTCTCTGTTTAACCACGAAATTCAATCTCGTAGTGGCGTATAAAAGGCAACAATTGTTTGTCCTCGAACTGATGAAGCAATGGCTCCAATATCAGTACCCTGTAATACACGTGTAAGTAAATGGGCGTTTTCAGTTTAAGAGTATAATACATTGTAACTTTTGACTCCAATAGAAATCTTTTTGGTAGTGGCACCAATTTAGTTTGATGAATGAAATAAGTGCAGATCATATCACCACGTCACCAACCTTTTTAACTTCCGGTGCATTGAATGGTAAGAATGTTTCCACATCAAGTGTGGATATAGTGGCATGTATGCTTCGAGTTCCATCATTAATTACCAGTGTCACACGAGACCTGGACAAAACATGGGGAGGATATTTTTAATATAGATTATATAATGCATATTGCTAGTTGCGAATGTGACTTACATTATGCAGACTTCGGCAGGGCATGTGACGATCCAAGATAGATCAGCTTCTAGTGACTTGCGGCACTTGGCGCACGCTGTATACCAATAACCCTTTTGTTAAGAAGAGAGGGTAATTTTCCCTTTAATCCAAGCAGTTTTTACCTGTATATAGAATGAGGATGGTATGTTAATGGTGTATAATCATGAAATTAACGAATGACATGCTAAAGTATACCGTATTGGCAGAATGTTTTTAGTGACGCAATAGCTGTGGAAAGAGATTTGATGTCATGTTCTTCTGCATAAGACAGTAACACGCTGCGCTCCTTGTAGCTTTCTGTTTAAAGAAGTTGTTGAAGCTCTTGCTTGTTGTCGTTGAACTTAAATTAAAAATATATGTTTACGAAATAATGTCAAATATGTTCGATTTTTCAACAAATATAATTAAGCAGTTTCATTAAAGAAAAAAAGTACCACTGTCTCATTTGTAACTCTTCTTTTACTGGTGGGTTGATAAATAGTGCAGATGATCCTTTTGTGCTCAATGAGAGGCCTGCACAACAGAGTAAAAGCTAGGAAGAAATATAATAAAATGGTGTGTACTTAAATAGTTAACTGACAGCTGTTTTCTATACTGTGTGACAATCGCAAAACATGTATCCCAAGTTTTTTCGGATTATGAAGCATTAAAATGAATTATAATTTGCATTGTTTCACTTAGAGTTGAATGTTGTCATTTTCAACCTTCATACCAAGTATCATACGTCCTGTCTAGATGATGCTTGACAAGTGTATTTCCTTCGTCTTCATTGAACGGAGTCCACAATGTTAGTAATTGAAGCTTTTTCCTAAAAGAAAGTTTGCATATTAGACATATAATGTGAGTGGTACACACAAATAATAAGACAATCTTACTTTTCATCGACAGTGACGATATCTCTTCTTGTTTTGGCTTCCTGCCCTTGTCCTCGTTCTCTAATAGGCAGGCATTTTAACGACTGCTCTAACATCTTTAATTTCAGATGGAGACAGTTTGGTGCTTTGCATTGAAGGCAATGGCTTGAGATAGGTACTGTTAATAATAAGGACAACTTACTTTGCATGTTTTCTGTGTCGGCGTGTTTCATCAAAGTCTGTAAAGTGAAAATCACATGGTATTGTTGCTGGTATATGCTGTGCCACTTCCTCTATCAAGGTTCTATTGGTTAGTACCCATGAGAGCTGATAAGAGCTTATTCAATACCTTGGATCATTTGGCGTCACCATGGCATTAGAGATGTAATATCGTTTATATGAAGCCGAAAACGGTTACGTAAACAAACCAAAATAGCTGAATAACTTTATACTCATTCATGCAACATACTATATTAATGGTGAGTATCATTAAACATAACTGCTGAAAGTATGTTAATAAAAATGATTATTAGAATATTTGTGGTTATTTATCGTTTTCCCTTTCTTATAACCTCATCAGCTAGAGAAAAAGAAGTAAACAAAACAGAGAGAATTGTCTATATGAAATAAAGTAGATATGTATAATCTGATGGTAGGTTCTACAAAAAGGTTTTTTAGTCTGTTTTTAGTCATATGTCTATCTGTATATCTTCCATTCAATCTAAACACTATGTTTCTTTGTGGTCCAACACTGCAACCACTTTCTTTATGTCATGGTTTATAAGCTTCAAGCGTAGTTTTATATGAGAAGCTTACAAAAATATAAAATAGATGGATTCTTTTTGTCATATTACTCCGTATTTACGACCTTATTCAGAACTTTTCTTTCATTTATAAAGATACCCAAAAAGTGGCTTAATTAATATGCACAGAACTTTTCATTTATAAGCAACATGTACAAACAACCCCTTTTTCAAATGGGCTCAGCAATGTTAAAACTAAAAGAATAACTAATGTGATTGTATACCAAGTTGTGACATCCAAAAAAAAAAAAAAAAAAAAAAAAAACTCGCTTTGTTGAATTCAGTTTAGGAATAGAAAACTGAACATAGGCTATCATTCAAATAGTCAAAATCATATTACAGAGACAATGAAGGAGTCAGAAGAGTCCGATTCAACTAAAATCACTAAACAAATCAAAATTTATTACTACTATGTATTTATATGTATCGTATAGTTTTTTTAAGATATGCAAGATGCTTTTTTTTTTTTTTTTTTTTTTGAAGAAAGATATGCAAGATGCTAATAAGCCGTATAGAAGCTTAAACAAACACCCCCTAAGTCTAATAGCAATTACATAATGTGCAATAGATCAACTATCACCTCTCATACATCTCAGCCTTGGCGCCTCGCACTTCATACTTTGGGGGTGTACTTGGCCATCAACTGACTGAACTCAGCAGTAAACCCTGCCTCCATCTCAGTCTCTTCCCTCAAGTGCGTATTCATCATATCTGAGATCTTCTCTTCATGCGATTTCTTGAATTCTTCCCATTGTTTCTCAAACTCCTTCATCTCTTCAAGCTTCTCATCCCTGTATATAGAAATCAACATTAATCAGCACCCTATTTATAACCTTACTGCAAACTTTATCAATGGGAACAACAATAATAAACGACTGTTATTAATAAAAGGTAAGTCATGTGCCAAACCTCATCTGAGTATCCGTTGTAGAATAAACTTGGTGAACACGTATACGTGCTTCCTCCAGCAGCTTATCAAACCTCGAATTTTGGGAAAGCTTAATATGGTCTTTGAAGAACTGTTCTAGGTAATCCATCTAATATAAAACACCATACCAAAACTGGAAATTAGACAATTCCATGATGAGTAGTATATACAAATCTTTTTTGCACAGGTATATTGGGATAATTCCAGGATCGATATATGTAGCAACATTGACAAGAATGATTCTATTATTTACAACAACATAATCATGGTTACATTCTATTTGACAAACTTTACAATTGTACATATGCTGCGTATTTATAATGTTCACAACCCAACCATCATGTCCATTCGGTTAAGACATGACCGAATCTAACTACCTTAACTAACACAACTGAATAACTAGTTTTAACTAACTATAACTACCATAACTACCATTCGGTTATAAACTAATAATCTAACATGTTCAGCCCTTCGGCTTTCGTTTGTTACAAATGTACCACAAGACTTATGCAATTATCATGCAACATTTCCCCCCTAATTGTTTAAGTCTTGTTCCTCGAATCTTCATGCTTGTTTTTTTGCGTTAGTATCACCAAATTCCCAACAACTTGTTGTTTTTCTTCGTTATACACCCAAGTTGTTTTGTTGTTTGCCTCGTTGTTGTTTCTGTCTCCAACTCAATTCGTAAATCACAAAAAAATTGTTCTCGGATTCTTTTTCTCTTTTTTGTGTCGAATTCTTTTCAGACCAAACCAAACGAGTTCTCCTTTTTTGTATTTTGGTATTACTAACTTCTCCCACGTTGCTATCTCCTTTCTTCTTGTGTGTTGTCTTGATTTCGTCTCCACAAACATCTCCTAGATCCCTCCTTGTTCACGGTATCCTTCCAACCAAACTTAGTTGTTCACGGTGTCCTTCCAAGTGATCTACGTTGTGTCTTTGTTCCTTTTGTTTCGAAATCCAAGTCCTTTCCTTCACACAATCTTGATACCCCTCTCGGTACCTTTTCCAAAAACAAACCCTTAAACCTGACTCCAAACTGTGTTGTCTCTTCCATGTTGCCCTTCAATCTAACAACAAATTGAGTAGTTTCCTTTGGAGTTCCTTCCAGTGCACTTTCTATTTCAACACTTATCCCTGCATGGCCTAGTGGATCTTTTACATGAGCAGTCCCACTGCTATTCCCAACCACTTCAGCTTTTGGCCCTTCATCCTGCTTGGATCTCTGTGCTTCCTCATAGCAAATTTTCACCATTCCTATATACTCCTTGTAGCATTCTTTAACTGCTTTCCTTCTGTTGTCAGGCCTTGTAAGTTTGTTTCTTCCAGCAAACGTACTTCATTATTCAGAATTGTTGCGCCACCAATCCTTGGTGCCGTCTTCCCTTCTAAGTCATTTGATCAATATGACAAGAAGTGAATCAAATTCTTGCAATCTTGGAAACCTTCTCTCTGATACCAGTTTTGCACAGGTATATTGGGGATAATTCCAGGATCGATATATGTAGCAAGATTGACAAGAATGATTCTATTATTTACAACAACATAATCATGGTTACATTGTATTTGACACACTTAACAATTGTACATATGCTGCGTATTTATAATGTTCACAGCCCAACCATCATGTCCATTCGGTTAAGACATAACCGAATCTAACTACCTTAACTAACATAACCGAATAACTACTTTTAACTAACTATAACTACCATAACTACCATTCGGTTATAAACTACTAATCTAACATGTTAAGCCCTTCGGCTTTCGTTTGTTACAAATGTACCACAAGACATATGCAATTATCGTGCAACAATCTTTATTGAAGATTGTTCAGTTGAGACAAAAGGTAATCATGCATATTTATACCTTCAAGTTCCTAAATTAATTTAGAGCGATAACACCAATGAAACAATGTTAATCCATGCACATTAGTTTTCACATTCATGTTATGAAATTTGCAGCCAGATCGATCAGACAATTTTATAAAATTGACCTCTTCCTTGTTCTAATCATAGACAAGTCTATAAGAATTACCTCTTCCTTTGTCTCATGGTGTAGGAGTATAGTCCTCTCCCTGACCAGGCGGTTCACTTCTTGAGTTTTCCTCAGTTTTTGACACACAAAGTCAAACGCTTCTTCCATTGCTTTTGAATACTTCTGTTCTTCGGCAACCTTGTTCTTACACCAATTCAGAACATCCTGGACCACCTGGTTCAACTGATCCACATCAAATTCGGACACTCCCACTACGCCGTTTCTCTTGTTAGTACTCATCTACAAACCATACACTGTAAAAAAAAAAATTAAAAAAAAAAAAAAAAAAAAAAAAAAAAAAAATTCTGTATGGCAGACTCTTTCAATGGAAACAATCGCTCAAGAACAAGCAATGGAGTACCTGAACTTAAAGAACCTTAAAACGTGACCGTAAATAAGAACACTGAAACTCAAAACAAAGTCTCCCTTTGCTACACGTAGCTTTTTCTCCCAATGTCGAATCGATGTAGGTGTTTCTTAACGTGTATTAGGGAAGGTATATATACATGATGATCAATGGATGGAACAGGCCCGTTTTTCTATTGGGCCCCAAAATTATATATATATATATATATATATATATATATATATATATATATATATATATATATATATATATATATATATATATATAGGATAAAGATCAAATAAAAAGACAAATATCCGTACATTACGTAAAAAGATTTTTTTTAAAAAAAATTTCACGAAAAATTCCAAAAAAATTCCACAAGATTAGGTATGTTGGTGCATGAAAAAGTTGTGAAGGAAGTTTTTCTAAAAGTTGATATTTTTTCCGAAAAAAATTTATGAAAAAATACGTTTGTGCATTAAATCGCTTTTTTGTGCATCAAAAATTCGTTTTTGCACCCAAGTTCTTTTGACTTTTTTAATCAAAATAACATTGTGCATCTAACTAAAACAAGTTGAAAATTTTGTGCATCAATAATTTTTTGCGCATCAAAATTCGTTTTTTGTGCATTAAAAAAAACGTATAAAAACTCAAAATTAGAAAAACTTCTTTCACAAAAGTTTCATGCACCAACATTCCCGATCTTGCGGAATTTTTAAGGATTTTTTCGCGAACTTTTTTGAAAAAAAAAATCTTTTTACGTAGTGTACGGATATTTGTCTTTTTATTTTAACTTTACCCTATATATATATATTATATATATATATATATATATATATATATATATATATATAGTAACTATAAGGCCTAAATTGTTTTTTCCATCATTAGCATCGATAACTTAGAACTTTTTTTTAAGAAAAGATAACTTAGAACTGAATAAGCCAATTTTTAGACAAGTACTTTTTTTAGTGGTTTGTATAAACCATAGCAAGCAAAACTACACGACTCTCTTTTTGGGTGCTTTAGCAATTATAAATATGACTTGCACTAACCACAAGGGGTGACCCGGCGGTAAGAATACGAGCCTTCTAAAGTGGAGGTCAAGGATTCGAATCCAATGGGGAGAAACTTAATCCTCTTGTGGCCACGAAGGTTCACCTGCGCCAACTCCGGGCTATCCAAAAGGGTAGTCGCCCTGGGATTAGTCGGCTCGCAATGTCGAGTCGTCGAAAACTCAGATAACCCAAAAAAAATATATGACTTGTACTCTTGTTAGTCAACGGAGATAACTTCAAAACTGAGATGAATTTCTTGCTTTTCAAGAATAAATCTAAAACTAACTTTCATTACAGATTTTAACAAGTGTTACATACAAGAAAGTATGGCCAATATTGAACAAAATTCA